>OX422208.1:46104568-46704568 GCA_949130495.1 Sambucus nigra
ACGCTACTTGCTATCCCTGAGGTTACCGCGCTGGGACGATTGATTCGTACCCTAGGAGATAGATATCCTTGGTACAGGCTATCGGTTTGATAGTTCAGACGGTTCTAAGAGACGTGGGTATGTGCCATCCTCTTAGAGACTTGGAATCAATGCTTCGCCTCAATATTGTTGTGTATGTGTTAATACAATTCAAGAGTGATTCCGAATTTGTATTCCCCTTAATAAGAGTGATATGGGGTTTGGATAGTAGAGTATGCCCTCACCATAGTTTTTATTTGGGGTGCTGTTATAATATATATATATATATATATATATATATATTATACGAGTAGTTAATATATATATGAAATTATGAAATTTTGAACTGCCTACTGTGATTTGGAAAGTAGGACATAGTTGATGACTCAAATTGTAAATACTTGTTTTGAGAAAGTATAATATGACACTGGAAAACTGTATTGATTAATAAAGTTAAAATGTGATCCTGGTTTACTAATTGATATCTTACCTTGTAAACAATGGTATTGTTCAGTTTTAAATCTTATGAATAACCTAAAATAAGATAAATCGTTGGGGGAGATTAGTGCGATACATGATAGATAACCCATTGGAAAGGTTAGTACCATAGGCATGCACATTAGAAGAGAGGTGAGAATTTCTCAAGAGAGTGTCGCACTAATATGTTGTTGCATTGGCCTGTAATCAATTTAAATACTTGCTAAACGAATTTTAAATCATACACACTATCGGGCTTTGACCCGTTTCTATTTCTCTTTTCTCTTGTATATATATGTATATATTACAAGTGCCCAGCCACAGGGGCGTCTTGCTTAGGATTTCGTGGGAGGAACGTGCTGCAGCTTAGGTGGGAGTTGCACGCCACTTGCGTAGACGACTTCATTTATTTGATTCCACTTCTATCACTCTCAGTTATTGGGCATGTGTCGCCCTTTTCATTATTTAGCTGTTTTATTTAGACATTGCGATTCAGTATTGTAGTATTGATTGTTTGGGATTTATAATGGTTTGGATGTTTTACTTTAAATTGTAATGTTGGGATTTTGAATGTTGAATGGTTAAATTAATTTGATTATATTCCAGGATATTTGTGGTATGATTCTTACTTATTGGAAATGTTGTAAAGAAATGAATAAATAATTTTTCTTTAAAAATAAAATTTGGGAAGAAATGTTAAAAATGGTTTTGACACTTAGCTTAATTAATTAGGGTGTTAAATTGGAAAATCTATTTTTACGACAGTGATGCTAAGAATGAACCAAATGTTCACCTTGATTTAATTTAATAAAGGAGTGATCGCCCGGTATTTAATTAGGCGAGGGGTCACAGGTGGTATCAGAGCATCAGGTTCTAGTGTCCATAGGACCTGTACGGCTTATTTCGCTTTCAACTTAACGTTTTTGCTATAGAACCCTATTTTTAGGATTGTTGTATTCCTTCTTTTACGTTTACGTCTTTAGCTATTTGAGATTTGATAATGACTGTAAACTAATAAACTTCTTCACGTTTTAGATGCCTCCGAGACGTGCACCGAAGGACAGGCGTGCCCAGGCCGAACAACCAGCAGCCCCGACACAAGGCACTATAAACGCTAATGAGGTAGCCGCCATTGTTGCTCAGGCGGTGAATGTCGCGTTAGCGGTAGTTCAGCAGGGTCCACCCCAGATTCTGGCAGTGGCGCCAGTACCAACACAGCTTCCTTCTGTATGGGAGAGGGTTAGGGATTCTTTTCAGAAGGCGCATCCCCCTGAGTTCTCTGGTAGCTCAGATATCGTCACAGTCAGCCAATGGAAGAAAGACATCCAGCGGCATCTTCGTATGTATGAGTGCACCGACGTGCAAAAGTAGTTATTGGCTTCCTTTAAGCTGGTGGGGGCCGCTTTGCAGTGGTGGGAGTTCACTACCACCTTGGAGGAGAGGGACACGATCTTGATTCAGACATTTTGGGAGCGGTTTGACCGCAAGTATTTTCACCCGCCGTGCAGACTGAGATGAGGCAAAAATTGCTAAATTTGAAGCAGGAGAATTCTACCGTAGCTAAGTATAAGGAGGAGTTCACGAGACTTCTCACCATCGTTCCAGATGAGCCACCAACTGAGAGCAAGAAGATTATGTTGTTTGTGGACATGTTAGCTTGGAGGATCCGTCAGCACCTTATAGGGAATTTTTCCCTGAGTACTTTCACTGATGTACTCAATGCTGCGTTACTACATTGCCAGGATCACCGCTTCCATCATCAAGAAAGCAAGAGAGCAGGAGAGTCCATCCATCAAGGCAGGCCCGGGAGTAATAGTGCTAGTGGGGCACCATCTCATGGACATACTCGTTTGCACGAGCAGAGTTCCCATCAGGGGGACCCTGCTAAGCGATTCCGTTCAGGTGATTCTAGGCAGGGATTTGGGGGTTATAGGCAGGGCCAGCAGGGCCAGTAAGGACAACACCGACAACAGGGTCAGCAGCAGGGCCAGAAGCAGGGCCAGCAGGGCCAACAGCGTGCACATCAGGGCCAATAGGGACAGTGGCGGGGAGGTAACGACCAGCAGGGCCGCGGTCAACAGGGTCAGAGCGGAGGAAACTTCAAAGGCCGTTGTTTTGGGTGTGGTAAGCACGACCATAGGCGTCAGGATTGTCCGGAGGGAGAGAGGGCCCCACAATAGCAGGGACCCGTAATGAGCAACAGAGGCCACTTTTTCCACCTGCCCTCCCAGCTCCAGCCTAGGTGCCAGCCCTACCAGCCGTTCCAACAACTCCAGTGCAACAGGGGCAGTTACAGTATGGGCGTGTATATAACGTCCACCAGGCAGCATCTCCACAGGCACCACCCGCGATTGAGGGTATGTTTCCTATCCATGGTACTATAGGTCGGGTTTTGTTTGATACTAGGGCGACACATTGTTTTATAGCTACGCATTTTATAAAGGCCTTAGGGTTGTTAGCCACAACAGAGAGCATAGTGACGTGTGTAGACTCACCACTGGGGAGTGGGTCGCTTATCTTCTTTATATGAAGGGGAGTAGGGGTAGAGATTGGTAGTTTGGTATTACCTGCAGACATGTTAGTCCTAGATATGCATGAGCACGATGTTATTATCACTATGGATTGGCTCGTAGCTTATAGAGCCATGAATGATTGCTTCGGTGGGAGCATTATTTTTGCCATTCTGGGGCAAGAGATGTTTGTAGTGGCGATGCCTCGCCTAGAGGGAGGTTCGACCGCTCATTTGTATTACATAGAGGAGGATACCTCTAAGGTGGTTGTGATCCTATTAGACTCGATTCCAGTTGTTCGCGTGTATTCCGATGTATTCTAGTAGATACCGGACCTACCCCCCAGTCGAGAGATAGACTTTGTCATAGACTTATTACCGGGTACTAGACCAATAGCGCGCGCTCCATACCGTATGGCTCCGGCAGAGATGCGAGAGTTGCAACATCAGATAGAGCAGCTGTTAGGTCAGGGCTTCATTCACAGGAGTACCTCACCTTGGGGCGCTCCAGTCTTATTTGTGAAGAAGAGAGATGGTTCACTGAGGTTATGTGTGGACTACCGGGATTTGAACAAGGTCACAATACAGAATAAGTATCCGTATCCTCGAATCGATGATCTGTTCGACCAGCTGAGGGGAGCAACTTTCTTTTCAAAGATAAATCTGAGGTCAGGGTACCATCAGCTACGTATTAGGGAGCAGGATGTTTCAAAGACTGATTTCTTGACGAGATATGGGTCCTATGAGTTCAGGGTGATGTCGTTCGGACTCACAAATGCTCCAGCCATTTTCATGGACTTAATGAACCGTGTATTCAGAGAGTTCTTGGATCAGTTTGTCATCATCTTCATAGATGCCATTTTGATATTCTCACACTCCGAGGAGGAGCATGCCGAGCACTTGAGGTAGGTTCTTCATACTCTACGAGAGCATCAGTTGTATGCTAAGTAGAGAAGTGCGGATTCTGGTTGCGAGAGGTACAGTTCTTGGGGCATGTTGTTTCTGAGCAGGGGATAGCAGTTGACCCGAGTAAAGTGTCAGCAGTGAGGGAGTGGGGATAACGCACGACACCGACGGAAGTGCGTATTTTCTTGGGGTTAGCCGGTTACTACAGGAGATTCATTCGGATATTCTCCAAAATAGCGGGTCCATTGACGAATCTGACTCGCAAAGGGGTACCATATGTTTGGGATGATGCTTGTGAGTTGGCATTCGACGAGCTGAAAGACAAGCTTACTTCAGCACTAGTCCTTGCGTTACCAAAGCCGGGTGTGGAGTACCTGTTTTACACCGATGCGTCTTTACGGGGACTTGGGGGAGTACTTCAGCAGGAGGAGAAGGCCATAGCTTTTGCCTCCCATAAGCTTAAGCCGCATGAGAAGAATTTCCCCACCCACGACCTGGAATTAGCAGCGATCGTCTTTGCATTGAGGATATGGAGACACTATTTATTGGGGGAGAAATTCTTCTTGTTCACAGACCACAAGTCATTGCAGTACCTGTTCACTCAGCGAGAGCTGAATATGCATCAGCGCAGATGGCTAGAGTTTATGAAGGACTACCAGTTCGATATACAGTATCATCCGAGGAAGGCCAACGTAGTTGCTGATGCGTTGAGTCGTAGACTGGTAAACGAATTAGCGGACGTCTGGAAAGAAAAGTGGAAGGAGTTGGGTCACCAGGACGCAGTAGCCCATTCTTTTATATACGTTATGTCAGTCACACCCGAGATTGTTACGAAGGTGATACAGGCACAGACCACAGACCCGTTTTTCCAGGAGCAGATTGTACGACTTTTAGCCGAAGGTACTGAGTCCTATTCTGTTAGTTATGATGGGGGTTGAGGTTTAATGGGAGGTTGGTGGTTCCCGAAGGGGAAGAATTACGTCATGCAGTGATGACCCAATCTCACGGGTCCCGATTTGCGATGCATCCCGGAGGGGATAAGATGTACCAGGATATGATGAGACAATACTGGTGGAGTGGGATGAAGAAGGACATTGCTGAGTTCGTGTCCAAGTGTACTACCTGCCAGCTGGTAAAGGTGGACCATCAGAAATCGTAAGGGTTGCTTCAGCCATTGGAAGTACCCGCGTGGAAGTGGGAGAGTATTTCTATGGATTTTATTACGGGGTTGCCTACATCACAGCGGGGCCACGACTCTATCTGGGTGATTGTAGACCGTTTGACCAAGGTGGCTCATTTTCTACCAGTGCAGATAGATTATACCACGGGTCAGTATGCTCAGTTGTTTATTACTGTGATCGTCAGATTACACGGGGTGCCACTGAATATTGTGTCAGATAGAGACAAGATTTTTGTGTCACGTTTTTGGGAAAGCTTTCAGGTGGCTATGGGTATTGAGTTGAGGTTGAGTTCAGCTTATCACCCACAGACAGATGGACAGACAGAGCGTAATAATCAGATGTTGGAGGATATGCTACGCATGTGTGTTCTTGACTTTGGAGGAGGTTGGGAGCCACACCTTCCACTGGTAGAGTTTGCTTATAATAACTCTTATCAGTTCACGATTGACATGGCTCCATTTGAGGCTTTGTATGGCAGGCCTAGTCGTTCACCATCTTGTTGGCTCGAGGTGGGGGATATCAAGTTACTAGGACCAGAGGTGATTCAGGAGACCTCCGTGAGGATTGAGATGATCAGGAGTCGTATTCGGGTAGCACAGGACAGACAGAAGAGCTACGCCGATGCGAAACGATTCTTCCGCGAGTTTAGTGTGGGGGACTAAGTGTTACTGCGTGTATCTCCTATGAAGGGAGTGATGAGGTTTGGGAAGAAGGGTAAATTGGCTCCGAGGTACATAGGACCATTTCCCATCATCGAGAGGATTGGTCCGGTTGCATATAGGTTGGGACTGCCAGAGCATTTACATCGCATTCATGATGTATTCCACATCTCGTCGTTGAGAAGATATCTTCGGGATGATATGGCCCATACTAACATCGCGATAGATGAGACAGACTTATAGCCTGACAGCTCTTACGAGGAGAGACCGGTGGCTATCCTAGACTTTAGTGAGAGGAGATTGAGGTCGAAGACAGTTCCACTTGTACGGGTCCAGTGGGAGCACCATAATGTGGAGGAATCCACTTGGGAGCGCGAGGCAGATATGCGTGAGAGATATCCAAATTTGTTCTTACCAGGTATGCCTTATTTTTTGAATTTCGGGACAAAATTCCGTTATTAGGGGGGAAGTATGTAATACCCCGTATTTTTATGCTAAATTAATTTGGGGATTTATATAATTTAATGTGAGTGAATTATTTAATATAAATCCGGAAATTAATTATGTTATAATTATTAACGCGATGAGAGTTAGTAATTATGGGAAATTTGTTAAATATTACTAATGAGAAAAGTAATACATAAGATTGGTTATATTGAATGTCACGAGTGAATAAAATGACAATTTCTGAATTTTGAGTCGGGACGAGCCCGTGTCGCGACTAAATATTGATAAATAAGAGTGAATATTTTATAAGTTGTTCTTATGATCGTTTTGAGTGCGCCAACGCATCCGGAAGGGTTGAGATAGACAGAAAAGTATACCCTGGGGTTTGATTTGGGTCTCGGGGCATTTTTAGGCCTAATTAGTACGCCGGGAGGGCATTTTAGACATTTCACATTTTTGGGTAATTAAACCCACGAAAATTAATAACCTATATCATCCATTTAGGTTAGTCATCTAGGGTTAGAAAACTCAAAACTCTAGAACGACCATTGGAGAAGAGAGGAGAGAGCTCCAAAAGCATTCCAAGGCTCAAAACTCACCCGTTTGCACCGCCGCCACCACCAACGCGTAGATCGCGAGACGGGGAACGCAACCACACCAATTTCGGCACCAAACCAGAACATCGAAAATCCCAGGCAAGTATTTATCTTGCTTATTTCGTTGGTGCATCTTTCATATTAGTTTAAGAATGATTAGGGATGAATTATATGGAAGAAAACCCAAATTCAGATAGGAAATTACATGTAGTGATGACTTAAACATTATTCTGGAAATTATTTGTGATGTAGAAGATTAAACCACGGAATTTTGATGTTGTATAAGAAGGAAATTTATGGGAAAAACATATTAGAACCATAATTCAAAGATTTCTAGGGTTCTTGAATTTTAACTGAATTTTGGGCTGTTAATCCATGTTTAGTGATAGAAATCCACATGCTTTACGTTGGAAATACCTTGTATGGTGATATAATGTTTGCAGTATGAATTTTGGGACGTTTGGGATTGAAAGATATTGAATTGGTTGAGGTTAGAAGATGAAACCCATAATACCTGCTTGATCGATCAATCGAGCCTAGAGCTTCGATCGATCGAAGGTTCGATCGATCGAGTTCCAGACCTCGATCGATCGACCCCTTCTGGCAGACTCCTTTTCCCCCTTTTTAAATTAGCTAAGTTCAATTTAATGTGAAATAATTCTTGGACATCCTTAATAAAGTGTTTTGGGAGATAGGGATGACCAGTAGGACATATGAAAAATTTTGGGACCTTTAATGTCGGCAAGGATAGTATTTTTGGGATAATTACATAAGGGTCGATGAATTTATGTTTTAAAGAGAGAGTCTCGTAAGAGAGTTACGATGCAACATAAAAAGGACACCTATTGAATTTTATACTTGGGAGGATAGAGTCCATGAGAGTTACGTAATAAGTTGGAAAAATTCTTTGAATTAAGGTTAGAGACGAACCCTTATACGCGATACTAATAATGTGAAAATGAGGATAAAAGTCGTAACTATGGGATTTGAAATATACCTAATATTGATATGGTAATATTAGTATAGTTATATGACTGTGTTTTCATATACTATCTATGTGTGAAAAACATACCCACGCTACTTGCTATCCCTGAGGTTACCGTGCTGGGACGATCTTATCCTGTGTTGCCTTATGGGGGATATTGATTCGGACCCTAGGAGATAGATATCCCTGGTACAAGCTATCGGTTTGATAGTTCAGACGGTCCTAAGAGACGCGGGTATGTGCCATCCTCTTAGAGACTTGGAATCTATGCTTCGCCTCAATATTGTTGTGTATGTGTTAATACAATTCGAGACTGATTCCGAATTTGTATTCCCCTTTATACGAGTGATATGGGGTTTGGATAGTAGAGTATGCCCGCACCATAGTTTTTATTTGGTGTGCTGTTATAATATATATATATATATATATATATATATATATATATATATATATATATATATTACGAGTAGTTAATATATATATGAAATTTTGAAATTTGGAACTGCTTACTGTGATTTGGAAAGTAGGATATGGTTGATGACTCAAATTGTAAATACTTGTTTTGAGAAAGTATAATATGACACTCGAAAACTGTATTGATTAATAAAGTTAAAATGAGAACTTGGTTTACTAATTAAAATCTTACCTTGTAAACAATGGTATTGTTCAGTTTTAAATCTTATGAATAACCTAAAATAAGATAAATCATTGGGGGAGATTTGTGCGATACATGATAGATAACCTGTTGGAAAGGTTAGTACGATAGGCGTGCACATTAAAAGAGAGGTGAGAATTGATGATGCTAAGATTTAGCACCACCGGATAAGTGATAATGAGCTCAAACAGTGGTAACCATGGCAACCATAGAGATGTATAAGTGTATAAGTATGTAGAAGGGGATGAGTATAAGAGGAAATAAGACAATGATGTATAGTGGTTCAGCCAATTTGGCCTACATCCACTGTGAGTGTGTGATCCACTAAGTATGGACACTAATGGCCTTGGATACAATGCACATAAGCTCCTCTCTCTCTCTACTGTGTGTACAAGCAGAGTTTTATCTAGGGTTACAATAAATTGATCGATCCCTTGTAGGGTTGTAGGTGACAAGTATATATAGGTCTTGGGGGGTGTAGTGTACCCCCCAAGTATGCATGGTGCATGTGAATGATGATCTAGCCAATCCCCTGTTGACACCTGTAGATGCCAAATGATGACATAATATTCCCTCACGTGAGGGTGTGATTTTGTTATAACGGTCTCCCATGTGCCATGTGAGCCTCACGCGCACTGTTCCACGCGTCTCCCAAACCACGCGCTGCGACGATGTCACCCTCGACCTATGAGCTGAGGCCGAGGGAAAAGTTCCTTCCGGTAGTGAGTCTGGCCTAATTTAGGCCTCGTACTGTCGTACCCTCAGAGGGTCTTTCAGAGCCTGGTGAAGGGTCGGCACCCTGAGGGGTCGTCCGGAGCCTGATGAAGGGTCGGCCCTCTGAGGGGTCGTCCGGAGCCTGATGAAGGGTCGGCCCTTTGAGGGGTCGTCTAGAACCTGATGAAGGGTCAGCCCCCTTAGGGGTCGTCCGGAGCCTGGTGAAGGGTCGGCCCCCTGAGGGGTCATCTGGAACCTGATGAGGGCTCGCCCCCCTGAGGGGTCGTCCGGTTGGAGGGTATATCTGGGTATATCAATCACCCCCCAGCCCTTAGCCATAGGTGCTGTTGAGATGGCTGAGGGATAGTGTTGTAATTGAGATGTGTGTATGATCAGTTAGGTGAGTGACGCCTGGGTAGATACTCATTGTTGTTCCAGTTTCCAAGGCATGGCGACTGCATACTTTGCTTGGGGCTTCATGCCCTAATGATGCCTTCCTCGTGGGTTGTGTCCTGCCTTGGTCAATAGGCCCACTCATTACTAAGGTATTTAAGAGATTTTTGAACTCTCTCTCTCTTCTTCTTCTTCTTCGCGCCCAAGCTTTCTCTTTCTAGCTTCCAGCCTTCTTGTCATTTCTGCAATCTCTATGTTTCGAGTTTGGCATCGTTGCTATTTCTTTCTCAGGTAATCTTTCTGCCCCAGCGTCCTCTTTACTTTCATTACTTTTTTTTTTACTTTTTGGTTTTAGGCCTGTAGGGCTTGATTTAGGTCATTTTACAACTTTTTCGGCGACTGGTTGTTGAGTGTTCTTGAGTGAAAACCATCAATTCCCTTTTTAATTCAAAAGTCTAATTTGGTCAACTGCAAACTTGTTTGTAGTTAAGTTCCCCAAATTCCTCTAAGTGTAGGGTCTTCCCTTTTAATGCTTAGGAGGCTTTATAGTTTAGCATCTGAATTCCCATCCTTGAGAGAGAATCTCTTTGCAGACATCAGACGAATAGAGGAAGAGGAAGACAGGAGACGAGGGGCCGACCCTAATTGGGTATGACCCATCTTTCCCATTCCTCTTGCCAAAATAAAACCATTTGAACCGTCTGAATCTTGTGGGTCGTCCCATCGTCCAGCCGAGTGTCATTCAAGTGAGATGGACGAGAGAGCCTCCTCACCAACTGGCGCTGGACCTTCCGGTAGGAGAGAGACATCTGACCTAAGCCCAGGTCGAGAGGCTGAGGGTATGGTCCCCTCCGAGGTTATCCCTGTGACAACCCTATCTCCTCATGCCTTTTAGATGGCCTTTCCCCAGGGGCCTCTGGAAGATGATGAGGCCGAGGGAGAGGGGACTGAGGACGAGGGCGATGATACAGATGACCAGATTGATACCTCCCATGCCTCGTCCTATATCTCCTCCATTAGGGATCGCGACCTCTTGATATGGAGGCATGCCTATGGAGTGTCCCTCAATATAACTATGAGGGTTCCCTCAGAGTCTGAGAGGGTTTTTGATTGTGAAGAGGGAGAGGTTGCAGTTTATGAACAGATATTCAAGGTTGGTGTCAGATTCCCTCTGCATCCTGCTATCGTAGATATCCTGTCAGCCCTTGGTGTTGCCCCCTCTCAATTTCCTCCCAACTCTTGGAGGACGATCCTGGGCTACATCTCCCTGTGGAAGAATGCTTTCACTGATGAGCCCTCGGCTGACATATTCTTGGCCTGCTACAATATCACCTCCTCGTCCAAACATCCTGGGTACTATCATCTAGGGGCGAGGAGGTCTGAGAAAAACTTCTCCACGTGGCACAAACCTCCAACCACGATTGGAAAAAGAGATTCTTCTTTATCTCTGGGGAGTGGGAGTTCACCGCCAAGGATCAACTTGTAGCCGATGGTCCGTGGGTCCCCAGAATATGGTCTAATCCTTCAATGAAAGCCAGGTCAGACCTCGGACATAGTCTGGAGGAGAAGGACATCGTTGAGTATCTGAGAGGATGAGGGAGAGAGGGTGAACTTCCAAAATTTGAAGACCTGATGACCCCTCAGTTCCTCAAGGAAGCTTTTCTGAAGGTCGGCCCCCTTACAGAACTATGTGAGTTGTACTTTTCTTTACTTCTTCCAAGTGTTTCCTTTTTATCTCTGTATTTCTCTCATGTGTCGTACCCTTTTCTGGTCGTCCTGCAGGTGTATCAGACTACCTTTGGGAAATGAATGCTCCCAGCTTACTATCCGGCTTGGCCAAAAAGAAGGGTAAAGAGCCTCGGTAGGCTCTGAGGAAGATGAAGGTCACTGGGTCGATGGTTGTTGAACCGACCGCCGATAGCCACAAAAGAAAGGAACCTGAGATTCCTGTTAACCCTCGGTCGGATTCTCGGACGAGGGTTAGGGTCAAAGCATCTGAAGGGGCTGCTTCTTCGTCCAGCATGGGGGCCTTCTGGTCTCAGAACGTGGCACATCTGAGGGCCGAGCCCTCATCACTCATTGCAAACTTGAGGGCAGCCAAGGCATCAATGTTTTCTTCTCCCTCGGCTGCTGACTACGATTTCTTATCAAAGATGCCTCCAGCCAAAGTGTATGACTATGGTCTGCACACCCTTGCATAGGTATTGGTCTTGAACCACTTCTTTAATTTCATTTTTTCACAAACTGTCTCCTCGGCCTCTTGACATCTGTTTATTTTTATTGTACAGTCTGTATGTGCCTTTACCTCGGCCACCAAGTGGATGGATGAGAACCAAGAAAAGTTCCATGAAGCCGAGATGGCTATTCAACACGAGGCAGATCTTCAATCAGAGCTTGATACTGCAAGGGCCAAGTTGGAAAGTACCAGGACTGAGCATGCAAGGATCCTGGATCAGCTGACGAGGCAGCACGACGAGGACCTTAAGGCTAGAGACTTGCTTTTAAAGGAGAAGGATGAAGCCATGACCCATCGGGAGGCCCAGTTTAAGGTTGAGCTGTCTGAGGTTGTGAAGAAAGCCGAGGCCGACGCTGTTGAAGCCTACAAACTCTCAGATGAGTTCCAAGGTTTCGGCCTTGAGTACTTGGAGAGAGGGATAAGGACGGCCTGTCGGTGGGTCGTCCTCAAGTTTGGCGACGTCGTCTCTTCGGTCCGCCCGTCCCTTGAAGCAGTCCAACTGGATGACCCTCTGATCACCGAGGCTCTGACCCAGGTGGAATCCGAACATGCAGAAGGCACAGGCACGTCTGAGGCTCAGCCTGTCATAGTCACAGAGGAAAACTCTCTTATAGATGTTGAGGCCCTGCCCTCTGATGTAGTTCCTTAGGGTGGCTGTCTGTAGCCCATACCTTCTTGATGTAATCAATATTTTTGTACTGTTCTTGTAAAACACTTGATGTTTCATTTATATACTATCGTCTCCTTTACTGTCTTCCATATTTTCTACTTGTACTGTTTGTGTTGTGAATTTTTTTTGGTATAATCACTAACCTCTCCCTCGTCTTTCTTGAGGAAAGTGGTGGGGTCTTCCCCTCCACTGGTCCTCATTATAGCCGAGGGATCAAATTACCAAACTATTGATGAAGTTTTCCCTCGTCTTTCTTGAGGACAGTGGTGGGGTCGTCCCCTCCACTAGACCTCATTATAGCCGAGGGATCAAATTACCAAACTAATGGCTTTAATAAAGTTTTCCCTCGTCTTTCTTGAGGACAGTGGTGGGGTCGTCCCCTCCATTGGCCCTCATTATAGTCGAGGGGTCAAATTACCAAACTAATGGTTTTTAATAAAGTTTTCCCTCGTCTTTCTTGAGGACAGTGGTGGGGTCGTCCCCTCCACTGGCCCTCATTATAGCCGAGGATCAAATTACCAGACTAATGGTTTTTAATGAAATTTTCCCTCGTCTTTCTTGAGGACAGTGGTGGGGTCGTCCCCTCCACTGGCCCTCATTATAGCCGAGGGATCAAATTACCAAATTAATGAATTTTAATGAAGTCTTCCCTCGTCTTTCGTGAGGACAGTGGTGGGGTCGTCCCTCCACTGGCCCTCATTATAGCCGAGGGATAAAATTACCAAACTAATGGTTTTTGATAAAGTTTTCCCTCGTATTTCTTGAGGACAGTGGTGGGGTCGTCCCCTCCACTGGCCCTCATTATAGCCGAGGGTTCAACTTACCAAATTAATGGTTTTTAATGTTTTCCCTCATTTTTCTTGAGGACAGTGGTGGGGTCGTCCCCTCCACTGGCCCTCATTATAGCCAAGGGATCAAATTACCAAACTAATGGCTTTTAATGAAGTTTTCCCTCGTCTTTCTTGAGGACAGTGGTGGGGTCGTCCCCTCCACTGGCCCTCATTATAGCCGAGGGTTCAACTTACCAAATTAATGGATTTTGAACAAAGTTTTCCCTCGTCTTTCTTGAGGACAGTGGTGGGGTCGTCCCCTCCACTGACCCTCATTATAGCCGAGGGTTCAACTTACCAAACTAATGGTTTTTAACAAAGTTTTCCCTCATCTTTCTTGAGGACAGTGGTGGGGTCGTCCCCTCCACTGACCCTCATTATAGCCGAGGGTTCAACTTACCAAATTAATGGTTTTTAACAAAGTTTTACCTCGTCTTTCTTGAGGACAGTGGTGGGGTCGTCCCCTCCACTGGCCCTCATTATAGCCGAGGGTGGTTCTCTGTAGATGTTTCCATGCGTACTAGAACTGATAACCACAGGATGAAGGGAAGCACTGATATTTCTCATTAATTTTCCAAGTGTTCTGTTGGAGCAACTCTTATTACAATTATGGTCTATCAAGACCTTACAACACTACTGATAGTATTTCTTCACAAGATCTGCATTCCAGGGGTTGGAAAAAGGTTCCCCTTCTAGGTTTTCTAGTCTATAGGTCCCAGGGACTACTTCATCGATGACCCTATATGGGCCATGCCAATTAGGATGGAGCTTGTTGGGCTTTTGCCAAGTCTTCTTGAGGACCAAGTCCCCCACTACAATAGGCCTCTGTTTCACCCTCTGATTGTAAAACCTTACGGTCCTCAATTGGTAGGAAGCCTGCCTTATCTCAGCATCCTCCCTCCTTTCCTCAATCAGGTCTAAGTCTCCTCTCCTCTCTTTCGCATTTTTCTGGGGGTCATACATTTGGACTCTATGCGTAGGAAACTCAATCTTGGTGGGGATGACGGCTTCTGAGCCATAATCTAGCATGAATGGGGTCTTTCCGGTAGAGGTCCTCACTGTCGTCCTGTATGCCCACAACACGACATATAACTCCTCGACCCATCTTCCTTTTGTCTCCTCAATCCTCTTCTTGATTCCATCTAGGATTGTCCTGTTTGTAACTTCTATTTGCCCATTGGCCTGAGGTCGGTCTGGGGTGGAGAAAAATTGTTTGATACTCACCCTTTCACAGTACTTCTGTAGAGAGGTATTCTTGAACTGAGTCCCGTTATCCAAGATGAGGGTGTTGGGAGACCATATCTGCATATAATATTTTTTCAGATGAACTGGAAGGTATTCTGCTCTGTGATCGTCACCATCGGCTCCGCTTCCACCCATTTTGAAAAATAGTCAATGGCTACGATGAGGAACCGATAATTATTGATGGCCCTAGGCAAGGGTCCTACTAGGTCAATTCCCCACACTGAAAATGGCCATGGGGATGTGATGGAAGTAAGAGGCTGATGGGGCTGGTGAGGGATGGTGGCAAATCTTTGACATTTGTCACATTTTTTTACATATGTCGCTGCGTCTTTCCTCAAGGTCGGCCACCAGTACCCCTGGGTGATCACCCTCTTCACTAAGGTTCTGCCCCCGATGTGGCTTGAGCACGATCCTTCGTGCACATCTTGCAAAATGGAAGGGACTTCTGAGGGATGCACACACCTAAGTAAGGGGAGCAAAAACCCCTTTTTGTACAAGGTGTCTCCGATGACAGTGAATTTTGCAGCCCTGTATCTCAGCTTCTTCCTTTCTTGCTTTGCTTCTGGCATCTCTCCCTCTTTAATGTATCTGATCAGAGGGTCCATCCACGAAGCATCCTGAGAAACAATCAGGCAATTGCTAAGTGTTCCCTCATCATCTTCGATAGTTGGTCGAAGAAAAATTTCCACTGGGACCGTCCTCCTGATGTCTGTCCTGGTCACCGAGGCTAACCTAGCAAGGGCGTCAGTTCGACCATTATCGAGCCTGGGTATCCTCTTTAACTTCACTTCTCTGAAGCCCTTCAGTAATGACCTCACCTTCTCAAGGTACCTAACCATCCTCTCGTCCTTGGCCTCGTAGGCTCCTAGTATCTGATTCACTACTAGCCTTGAATCATTATGGACCAAAATCTGACCGACACTAAGAGACTTGGCCAAGGAGAGGCCTGCTACCAAGGCCTCTTATTCAACCTCATTGTTGGAGGCTTTGAAGTTGAACCTCAGGGCGTAATCAACGTCTGTGCCATCGGGTGCTGATAGTATCAGTCCAGCTCCACTTTCGTTGTCACAAGAGGACCCGTCAACGAAGAGGCTCCACAGAGTCTTTCCTTCTGAAAAATTTCCCTCGGAGAGGGATCCCTGTCTAAAGATGTATCTTCCCTCTTCGTTTTCAATCGCTTTCCTTCTAGTGGTGCTTATCTCAGCCCTATCTGTGGGTGTGTCGGTAGGCCTGTCTTGTTGTGTATCTTTTTTCCTGAGGGTCTCACCCTCGGCTTCATCACCTTCCTAAGTAAACTCAGCCACGAAATCCGTCAGCACTTGCCCCTTAATGGCCGTCCTAGGCTGATACACTATGTCAAACTCCCCCAGCTCTATAGCCCAGGCCATTAGCCTGCCTGATTTTTTTAGCTTGTGTAGGACCTGCCTGAGAGGAGAGTTGGTGAGGATGACCATTGTATGGGACTGGAAGTACGATTTAATCTTCCTTGAGGCATGGATCAAGGCGTAGGCTAACTTCTCCATCCTCGGGTATCTTTTCTCTGCCCCCTGGAGTGCCTTGCTGTTAAAATACACAGGCTTCTGTATCCCATCTTCGTCTCTCACAATGGCTGCACTGATGGACGACTCTGAGACAACGAGGTATACATAAAGTCGTTCACCCTGCACGGGTCGTGATATCAGCAAGGGAGACCCTAAGTATGACTTGTGGTCCCTGAAAGCCTCATCACACTCTTCACTCCATTCGAAGGCCTTCCTAAGGATCTTAAAGAATGGCAAACACTTGTCAGTGGCCCTAGACACGAACCTGTTCAAGGCAGCAACTCTCCCTGTGAGTCTCTGAACGTCTTTAATGGACTTGGGGGTCTTCATTTCAACAAGGGCCTTTATCTTTTCAGGATTGGCCTCGATGCCTCTTTGTTTGACAATGAACCCCAAGAACTTCCCTGCTCCAACCCCGAAGACACACTTGGCTGGATTAAGCTTCATCTTGTATTTGTCCATCGTATTAAAGGTCCTCTCCAGGTCTGCCACATGATCCTTTGCCTTCAGACTCTTAGTCAGCATGTCATCTACGGAGACCTCCATAGACTTCCCAATTTGGTCTTCAAACATTTTATTTATGAGGCGCTGGTACGTTGCCCCCGCATTTTTTAGGCCAAAGGGCATGACCCTGTAACAGTATGTCCCCTTATCAGTGATGAAGGCTGTTCTCTCCGAGTCCTCGGGGTTCATAAAGATCTGGTTATACCCTGAATAGGCATCCATGAAGCTCATGAGCTCATGGCCCGCGGTAGCGTCTACCATCTGGTCAATGAGGGGGAGAGGGAAGCTGTCTTTGGGACAGTGCTTGTTGAGGTCTGTGAAGTCCACACACATTCTCCACTTCCCGTTGGCCTTTGGGAAAATGACTGCATTGGACAGCCATTCAGGGTAGACGACCTCTCTGATAAATTCAGCGTCTTATAATTTTTTGACCTCATCCCTGATGACCTCATACTTTTCTCTAGAGTAAATTCTCCTCTTCTGCTTTATCGGCTTCACTCCCTCTACCACATTGAGCTTGTGGCACATGATTTCAGGGTCAATCCCCGACATATCTTCATGACTCCATGCGAAGACGCTTTGTCTTCTCCTCAACAGTTTAATGAGGTCTTCCTTGATGTTGGGCTTGAGAGATTTTTCGACTTGGATGGTTTTTTCCGGGTCATCCTCATCGAGGATGATGGATTCTACCTCTTCCGCGGCCTCTCCTTTATTTAGCTTCGTCTCATCCTTGGGGTCTAGGGTATCAATATTGTAAGTGGTCGTAGCCCTCTTGTGTGCCTCCCTTTATTTAGCGGAGTTGTAGTAACATTCTCGCGCTGTCGTCTGGTCTCCCTGAACTTCCCCCACCCCGTAAGGGGTAGGAAATTTAATCATCTGATGGACCATAGACGGCACAGCTTCAAACCCCTTGAGGGCCACACGCCCCAGTATGATGTTGTAGGCCAAAAACACATGCTCATCCATCACAAAGAAACTGACCTTCTGGGTGAACCATCTCGGCCATTCGTCCCCCATCCTGACATCAGCCTCATACACTCCAAGGGGATGAACCTTTTCCCCACTGAACCCAATCAATGGATGATGGTACGTGATAAGTCTAGCACGACTGAGACCTAAGGCTTTGAAGCACGTCCAAAACATCACGTCTGCGGATGAGCCCCCATCTACTAGGATCCTCGGCACCTCGCACCTGTTCACCCTGGTAGTGATAACGAGAGGGTCATCATGTGGGGCTAAGAGGCCTTTGAAGTCCATTCTTGAAAATCCCACTATCAGAGTGTCCATATCAACCTTCTTCCTCTTTTCTGACTTGACCTCCACAAAGGTTGAGTGTACCGTCTTCATCACTGCCTTGGCCTCATCCACACGGGCCTTCCTATCGACAACCTCAGACCCTCCTCCTGCTAGACCCCTGGAGATCATTCCCACACCGAGCGAGATCATATTAAGCCTCTTGACAAGGCCGTGGTCGTCTCTCGGCGGGAGGTCAGGGTCGTCCTCATCATCAGAAGGGTCTTCCCCTCTTTTTTGAAGACCTTCTATGCATGCATCGCCTCGTTTATTTCTGGGGTCATCCCCTCGGCCCCTCTTGAAGGCACCTTTGTCGACGTACTTTCTGAGTTTCCCTTCTTTCAGCATCTTCTCAATCTCATCTTTCAGAGCAAAGCATTTGTCTGTTATGTGGCCGTGGTCTTGGTGGAATTCACACCACAGGTTCTTATTCCTCTTGCTGGGGGCTACTCTCAGCTTCTCAGGCCACTTCAGGGACCGGTCACTCTTTATCTCATTGAGAATCTGTTCACAACTGACCGTTAGAGGGGTGTAACCAGCGAACTTGTCATCCGTGGACCTCTTCTTCCCCTCTTTGTTCTTCTTAGGGTATTTACCCCCACTAGCACCTCCTTTTTCATCTTCATATTTTGCGGCCATCGCCTCTTCGGCGTTCATCACCTTTCCTGCTGTCGATAGCAATTCAGCCATCGTCCTCGGAGGGTCTTCAGCAAGCTTCCATAACAGTTTCCCCTTTTGGAGTCCTCCAATCAGGGCTGTCATAGCTATGCTCTCCTCATAGTCTTCCACCTCCAGCTTCTCTTTATTGAATCTGGCTATGTAGTCCCTCAGACTCTCATTCTTCCCCTGCTTAACATAGAGCAAGTGGGTGGTCTTCTTCTGTGGCCTCACCCCAAAGCAAAAGTTGTGGGTGAACAGGTCTGCCAGCTGCTTAAAGTTTTCAATGGAATTTTTTGGAAGAGACGTGTACCAGACATGTGCAGCCCCTGTCAGGGTACCAGAAAAGGCACGACACCTCATCTCATCTGAGATAGAGTATATGTATGCTGCTGATTGACACATCTCGACATGGTGGACAAGGTTGGTGCTCCCGTCGTATCTTGGGGTGACCACAGGTGGCTTGAACTTTGATGGCGTGGGGAAGTTGACTATCTTTGCCATGAAAGGTAAGCCTATGGTGTATCCCCTCTAAATAGGGTCACGGCTCTTCAGTATATCACCAATCTTATCCTCCAGTCGCTGGATTGAGTCATTCCAGGGCCTCACAGGGTCGGCTTGGTCGATATTATCCCCTGCCGCCTCTTTAAGGTGGATGGAGGGTTCTGCTGCGGCAGGCCTGTGTCGGCTATTTACTTCCCTTTGGCCGTCATCCCGTCCTTGGGGTCGGCCATCAGTTGCCTCCCTCCTGGACCCCGCAGCACTTCTTGACCTGGATAATTTTCCCCGCAGATCATTTACTGGGCCCAGCCACTCAAAGGCTGACCCCCTGCTCAAGCGATCAAAAGCAGAGCCTCTCGGGCGATCATCAGGGTTTGGTCTCCTGCACTTTCCTCTACTAGCCTGGAGAGGTTGTACAGTATTGTTGGAGACCTCATACGATTCCCAGCATTCTATTGGGGCCTCCTCTCCCTCCAGATCGTCATACCTGTCCTCACGGCAAGGGTTTCCTTGCCTCCCCAGGCGTAGACGCCGGGGGTCAGCAACATCCCTACGCCGCTGAGGGGGTGTAAGGTCTTTGCGTGGTGTCTGGGGTAGTCCCCTGGCCTCATACTGTCCTGGAGCTACTGCCGGAGTAATCATCTCAGGTGAAACCCCTAGTGGTCTTAGTATATTCTGGCTTAGAGTTGTGAACTGCTCCTGCATCCTCCGCTGGCTTGCCGCCAGAGACTTTAGGGCTGCCGCCACATCAGCCATCTCAGACTGAGGCAGCGGCTGACTGGAACTGGGTCTTCCCCCCGCATTTGGCGAGGGAAGTGGTGGTGGTGGCATTTCAGGTGCCATGTGTTTGAGCTATGAAAAGTTGAACTAAAGAAAAGACTGGTGAGCTTGGGAACTTTAGTGGGTCTCTTTCAATGGTGAAACACCTCCTCTCAGGGGGAGTGTTGGTTCACCACCAGAGTGTCCAGTGAGGTCAAGATGTACAAAGGAAGATATATCTTCTCGTTCCCACAGACGGCGCCAAACTGATGATGCTAAGATTTAGCACCACCGGATAAGTGATAATGAGCTCAAACAGTGGTAACCATGGCAGCCATAGAGATGTATAAGTGTATAAGTATGTAGAAGGGGATGAGTATAAGAGGAAATAAGACAATGATGTATAGTGGTTCAGCCAATTTGGCCTACATCCACTGTGAGTGTGTTATCCACTAAGTATGGGCACTAATGGCCTTGGATACAATGCACATAAGCTCCTCTCTCTCTCTACTGTGTGTACAAGCAGAGTTTTAGCTAGGGTTACAATAAATTGATCGATCCCTTGTAGGGTTGTACGTGACAAGTATATATAGGTCTTGGGGTGTGTAGTGTACCCCCCAAGTATGCATGGTGCATGTGAATGATGATCTAGCAAATCCCCTGTTGACCCCTGTAGATGCCAAATGATGACATAATATTCCCTCACGTGAGGGTGTGATTTTGTTATAACGGTCTCCCATGTGCCATGTGAGCCTCACACACACTATTCCATGCGTCTCCCAAACCACGCACTGCGATGATGTCACCCTCGGCCTATAAGCCGAGGCCGAGTGCAAAGTTCCTTCCGGTAGTGAGTCTGGCCTAATTTAGGCCTCATACTGTCGTACCCTCGGAGGGTCGTCCGGAGCCTTGTGAAGGGTCGGCCCCCTGAGGGGTCGTCTGGAACATGATGAAGGGTCGACCCTCTGAGGGGTCGTCCGGAGCCTGATGAAGGGTCGGCCCTCTGAGGGGTCGTCTATAACCTGATGAAGGGTCGGCGCCCTTAGGGGTCGTTCGGAGCCTGGTGAAGGGTCAGCCCCCTGAGGGGTCATCTGGAACCTGATGAGGGGTAGGCCCCCTGAGGGGTCATCCGGTTGGAGGGTATATCTGGGTATATCAAGAATTTCTCAAGAGAGTGTCGCACTAATATGTTGTTGCATTGGCCTGTAATCAATTTCAATACTTGCTAAACGAATTTTAAATCATACACACTATCGGGCTCTGACCCATTTCTATTTCTCTTTTCTCTTGTATATATATGTATATATTACAGGTGCCCAGCCACAGGGGCGTCTTGCTTAGGATTCCTTGGGAGGAACATGCTGCAGCTTAGATGGGAGTTGCAGGCCACTTGCGTAGACGACTTCATTTATTTGATTCCACTTATATCACTCTCAGTTATTGGGCATGTGTCGCCCTTTTCATTATTTAGTTGTTTTATTTAGACATTGCGATTCAGTATTGTAGTATTGATTCTTTGGGATTTATTATGGTTTGGATGTTTTACTTTAAATTGTAATGTTGGGATTTTGAATGTTGAATGGTTAAATTAATTTGATTATATTCCAGGATATTTGTGGTATGATTCTTACTTATTGGAAATGTTGTAAAGAAATGAATAAATAATTTTTCTTTAAAAATAAAATTTGGGAAGAAATGTTAAAAATAGTTTTGACACTTAGCTTAATTAATTAGGGTGTTAAATTGGAAAATCTATTTTTACGACAGTGATGCTAAGAATGTACCAACTGTTCACCTTGATTTAATTTAATAAAGGAGTGATCGCCGCCCGATATTTAATTAGGCGGGGTATCACAGTACACAATATCAAACTCCTCTAGGAGAATTAATAATCTGGACATTTGGCTGGATAACGCAGGTTTCTCAAGCTGGTACTTAATGGGGTCCATTTGGGATACAAGTTTGATGGGGAAGGCGAGAATGTAGTGTCACAACTTTTGGGTGACCCAAACAAGCGTGACGCATGCTTTTTTAAAAGAAATGTAGTTGAATTCTAACCCAACCAATTTTCAACTGGTGTAATAGATGGCTCCATCTTTACGGGATTCTTTAAGGTATTGGTCTAATAAAGCCCCAGCTGCAGTGTCGGTTTTGGTTAGGTATAGGAGTAAGGGGAGATCAGGCTGTGGTGGCGTGAGTAGGAGTTTGAAAATAGGTTCGTAGATGGAAGTTAGTTGCCTGATGAACCAGCTGATGTATTGTAATTTTCTAAGGAAACCACAGACTTCTTTCTCCGTTTGGGGAGGTATCATATCAAGTATGGATTTTAGCTTAGCAGGATCTGCTTCTATCCCCTTTTCACTGATTATGAATCCCAACAGTTTTCCCTTTGTAACGTTGAAGACACATTTCTATGGATTGAGTCTCATCTGATACTGTCGCAGCCATTTGAAGAACTTTCAGAGAGCGAGAACATGACCTTATCGAGTTTTGGATTTGATAATCATATCATCCACATAAACCTCGACTTCTTTGTGAATCAGATCATGCAGGATGGTTGTGGCATCCCTCTGGTAGGTAGCTCCATTATTCTTGAGACTGAATGGCATAATCGTGTAGCAAGTTTCCCCACGGTGTGATGAACACAGTTTTTTCTTAGTGATCTGGGTGCATTTTGATTTTATTATATCTAGAAAACCCATCGATGAATGACTTGAGAGCATGAATGGATGTGTTGTCCATGATCATGTCGATATTGGGTAACGAATAATCATCCTTTGAAGAGGCTTTATTCAAGTCCCGGTAGTCTACACACATCAGAACTTTCCCTCCTGATTTCAGCACAGACACTATCTTGGCTAGCCATGTCGGATATTCGATCACCCGAATGAAGCCCATGTTCAACTGTTTGACCACTTTTTCTTTGACTTTGGGTGACCATTCGGTGCGGAGCTTTCTTAACTTTTATTTAACGGGCTTATAGTCTGGGAGAGTAGGGATCTCATGTTGAGCTATTTTAGGATCAATGCCAGGCATGTCGTCATAGGACCATGCGAAGACATTCGCAAATTCCTTTAGAAATTCTTCGAGTTATTGTGCGCGCTCATGCTCGTCGAGGGTAGCCCCTATCCTAATCTCGCACAATTGGCTACTAGAACCGAAGTTAGAAATAACAGTTTATTCTTCATTAACTTGAAGCGGTTATGTTGTTTGTTATTAACCTTATTTAGATCAGTTAAGAATTGTTCATTTACAAAATCATTATCATCAAAAGTTTGATTAGAATCTAAAAAATTAATGTAAGGTACAACAAGATACTCAAATTCTTTATTTATTTCATTGATAGGAAAAACAACATTGAGAACCTCATCAAATGAGGTCTCGATTACATTAGAGCAATGATGGAAAAATAAAGAAGATATGTGGTAAACATTAGGATTAGGTGGGATTTCAATAGGTAGAAGTGGCGCAGCATGCCAGTTGAGAAGAGGTGTATCAGTATCTTTAATAAAGTAGGATGGATCTAGTGATGTAGTGCTTAAATGAACCATGCAGAGTGTCAGCCCCAGTGTCTGTAAGTTAAACAAATCCTCGGAGTAACTTTCCTCAGTTTCTTCAATATGTTTGATGAGCGGTTGTACATGGTGTTGAGAACTTTTGGCCCCTGGGTAGCTGTCTTGGAAAAAGATCTCCATTCCTTGCTTCATCTTCTTGTCTGTGTGGTCATACCATGGTTCCAGAAAGCCGCAAAAGGGGAAGTCTTCACCCTCTTTAATGAATCTCCCATTCAAGGAGTCCCCTAGGATAGTTTGGATGTAATCTAATATTCTCTTTGGTCGAGATTGGCGGATCATTCCGAGCTCTTGTTCTGATGGTTGATACCCTAAACCACAAGGAGGGAAATATTTTTTCAGTTCAATGGGCTCAATTATCCCTTGCTGTCTTTGTCCTAGCCCTAGTCCGGGCATAAAGTTCATGTTTTTAAACATTTGAATCATATTGATGTTGCCATGAGGGTCGTATTCTAGACAAACCCTTTCTTTGAAATCATAACCTGCTGGGAGTAGTAGTGGATCAACTCGGAATCCTGATAGGAGAATATCATTTGACCCGTGTTGTATCTCAAGGATTGGATTGCTGGTACTTACAACCTTGGCATTGTTGTCGTCACCCAAAATGGTGATGACTCGTCAGTCGGCGAAGAACTTCAATTTCTGATGGAGTGAGGAAGACACACCCTTAATACTGTGGAGGCAAAGTCGTTCGAGCAATAGGTTGAAACAAACTGGTATGTCAATAACTAGGAATTCAACGACAGGGTTTATAGGTCCAGCCCCTATTACGAGTCTTATAGATCCCATCACCGCCCGACAGGTATTATGGTAGGCATATACAGTAGCGGAGGTTGGAGCGAGGTCACTTTCCTTCAGTCCTAAGCATTTGAAGGTTCTTAATGGGCAAATATTCAAGGCGGATCAATTATCGACAAGAGAGAGTGGTACGATCTTCCCCATAACTTTGACGGAGATGTTAAGTGCATGATTGTGATTTGGCCCGATTCTAGGGATTTCTTCTTTAGAAAAGGATAGCATTGGGGTAGAGGTCAAGGATCCGACTAAATTTACCTCTTCTTATAGTGTGGTAGAAGGAGGAGATGTGGGTCTAGTGAGAAACTTGATAAAAGCATTTTTGTGCAGTTGGGTAGACATGAAAAGCCCCTATTGAGGGATGTTAGCTTAAGTTTTCTTGAGTTGATCGAGGGCCTTGCTTTCCTCGAGGGTCATCTCTGGTATAGGAAGGTTTTCGACACTCTTCCATTTGCTATTGGCTGGTGGTAAGCTTGGGATCTAGTAATGCCTACCTGATTTGGTCATGTGATTTACTAAAGAAGGGAGGAATATGAACCTTGTTTCCTCCTCAATCTCGGATTGTTCTGCCACATTATTTATTTCTCCGAGGAGTTGTTCAAATAATATCATCCCACATATGTCGGCTATCAGGCTAATTTTTTTAGAATCTTACTCTTCATTTAAATCTTTAAATTCTTACCCCATATAAAGTCGATGCATTCCACAAATTCAATGGCTTCTTAGTATAGGTCTTCCCATCCTATAGGGAGATATAAGGGAGAAGGGACCGGGCGACCTTGTACCTTCAGAGTATCGAGTAACTCAGTCATACTAAACATATTATTGGTTTGCCTAAATAATTCTTCCATGATGTGGAAAATGTGATCTAGGCTGACTTTCTCAGGCGGTACTACCCAATTGTCTGACTATCGGTCCCATTTTTGCACTTCCAAGAATAGCGTAGTGAATCTCTGGAAATCAATGATCATATGTGAGAGAAATTTCAACCCAAACTCTAGGAATTTGTTTAATACTTCTGATAATTCCATACTTCCATTTTTAAAACGGGTACATGTAGTGACGCATGCTCTGGTAAGGAGTGACAGTGCCTGATCATCGAGGCTAACAGGGTGTAAGAGGAAATATGGGAAAGTTTTGAGAGGTTTAGGAGAGTATATGGGTGTGATTTGAGTTGTGGGATCAATTTCTGAGTTCTCTTCTATGAAGATGGCATTAGCATGATTTGGGAGTGGGTTGTGAGTAGTGTTTGTCTTAGGATTGGCAGGTGGGGAAATGGTACCCTGGTGAATTAGACCTTGGATTATGTTTCGAAGGTGAAAACATTAGACGGTGGTATGGCCAGCAGTTTGGGGAAAATTTAATGGGCATCTTCCTTGAAGTTTCTTGGAAGTGGATTTGTCAATGGACGGGGATCCAGGGGTTTGATAAGGTTTCGTCTTAACAGGGGTTGATAAACTTTGGATAGGGGAGCATGGGGCTCAGTGTATTCCTTTCAGACAGGGAAAGGGCGGCTTTCTGGTGCTCACGAGGTGGTTGGTTGAGAGATGCTGTTGATGGTTGAGACTATAACATTGACAAGTTTATCTCATTTTCTCTGAGTGAATTGTCCGGACAATTCATTTGGTTCTACTTCTATTTTAGTAAGACCTTCCTCGATTTCTACTCCTACTTCTCTGATATCTCAAAAGTGGGGATAGTATTGTCCTCCCATTGTTGCTTAGACATGGGGTAAGAAGTTCTTCTTCACTATGTTGACTTGTTCTTCCTCGGATGGTCGATTGGTCATGGTGGATGCTTTTTCCCTCCATCGGGCTATGAAGTTACTGATTGATTCCCCAGAGTTCTGTTTGATCAGTTCTAAATCATGACGGGTGACCTCACGCTCTTCATTTTATTTGTACTGCGATATGAATTCTTAGGCTACATCCTCCCAGCTACAGATTCTGGACTCCTCGAGAGAAAAAAACCATTGGAGGGTGCAATCCTTTAAAGTTTGTTGAAACAATTGGGCCATAACTTCTTCAAAAGCCCATAAGAGAGTCATAGAATCGTGATAATTGCAAAGATGAACAATCGGGGGTCCACTTCCTCTGAATTTCTTGATATTTGGTATCTTAAAATTCTTGGGTAACCTCGCCCTACGATAAGGGGACATGTGGGTGTTGTCTATGTAATTCCCAGAGATTTTTTGACTTGGTCGAACTTCTTAGTTAGCATCTTGAGATCTACTTTGACCTTGTTCAACTCTTCCTCTTTTGGATCCATGATCATAGGCAAGTTAGTCCCAGGCTGGGCAAGGTTTGGTATAGGAAGTTGAGCAGGCAGTGGCCAATTAGCAGGAAGGGCATGTGGAGCGTGCTGATAATCTTTGGAAATCCAAATAGGCTCTGGTGGATCCATAGCGCGAGGGGATAGGGAATCGGTCTCTTGAGGAACAGGAACCTAGTTTCGTTGCATCTCTCGAACATCAGTTTGGAGGTTGTCAATCTTGGATACGGGCTGAGCTAAGACTGTCATTAGATCTGGCTCCATAACTAGTACTTGATCTATGTTCTCCATAGAAAGCGGATGGATTCCGGACACGGAAGAAGTAGTAAGGGAATGGACAAAATTCCGGGGTGATTTGACTGAAGACCAGAGCCAATAAGGAGCCAGGCCAAGGGTGTGCAATCGACCTGAGAAGGTGTAAAATGGGATTTATTTTTGAAAAAAGAAGAATGAAAATATTTTTGACATTTTTTTTAGATTTAAGAAAAAATATTTTTGGATTTTTGATAAAGAAGGGATAAATTTTTTTGGATTTTTTGATAAAGAAGGGAGAAATGTTTTTGGATTTTTGATAAGGAAAGGAGAACTGTTTTTTATTTTTTTTGATAAATAAGGGAGAAATATTTTTGGGAGACGAGTCTCAGCATCATTATTATAATTAATATGTTCTCATTTGTATTAAATTCTCTTAAATGCAAAATAAAATGCCGGACGGGACCCGAGCCTGAAAAATTTGGCTTTGTAACATATGCAAAGCTATGGTTGGACTTGTGACCAGGTTCACGAGCAGGGTCCCATTTTAAAAATGCGCAAAAATTTGGGCAGCAGGCCGACTCGAAATTTCTGCAAAGTTTCGGGTCGAAACGAATAGTCTAACATATGTGTCATAGACTTGACACCTATATGTGGGTATGCAGTTGGTTGGGTGAATTGGAAAGGGTTACCCCTTTTGGCGCGACCTCCACAATATATGTCTTGCTTTTCAAGGCAATCGGTACGTATAGACAAGCCATTCAATATACCTGAGTGTACGTGAATTTCCTCTCTATATACCTCGTGGGGACGGTATGTGTGAGAGCGAATTCGATATACTCAACGTACGTGAACGAGTTTTCTACGATATACCTCCCATCATTACTTTGGTCAAGCGATACTATACGGGAGAACCGTTTGATATGCATCGAAGGTACTTGATTAATGGAAGGTAAGAGTCATATCTCTTAGGCTAATTGCACCCTTTTGGACCAGCCCATCACGAAGTGACCCTCCAGTTTCTGGATAAAATTTGGTAAATAACAAAGCTCTTTGGTGATGTCGTGTGAATCATGAATGATTCTCTTATTAGTATCTTATGATGAGAGTGTATTTCTTAATCATGCGAAACAGGGAGCAAAGTCCAAGTAACAAGAGTATACCAACTATGGATGAGTGATGCGTGCAGCATGTGGATATATGTGATCCTACGTGAACATGAAAAAGTGTATATGGACAATCTTCTACAAGTGTGTGAAAGGAAGAATAAGCATGAGGTACACATGAAAAATGGGAACATGCAAAGTAGGGGAGTATATAAGAAAATACAATACCCATGTAAATAGAGTCTATCCCTCATATAAAAATTTCTCCAGTGGAGTAGCCATTGTGGCCATCCTTATCCTCACTGAGAGAGTGATGAGGGCTCATCTCACGCGGTGGGAGGATCTTGGTCCCGCGCATCCCTCTCGGGAGCGCTTCGGCTGTCGTCGACGATGTGTGAGGTGAAAAATGTAGAGAGATGGATTCGCTAGTATATTTTACTCAAAATAGATAATAGAAGGTGGAGCTAGTACGAAGGACATCATCCAGAGGCATATAGATACATACGAAACCAAAATAGATTCGAAAAGGGTTCGTTGGCTATGTTACGGAATGGGAAGGTGTTAGGCACCCATTTCTCCCTTTCGGTCTCTCATGGATTTGTTGTTATTTTTCTTTATTTACCCATGGTATGTGTGCATGTGTATATGTAGTGGAGATAGGAATAATCGACTTGTATCATGGAAGAGATAAAGCGAGTCATCCATAAGAATGTTCCTAAAAATATTATTAGAAAATAGGATTTATGCGATTATCCTTGCATTGATCGTTATAATCGAACGATAACACATACAATATAATACGCTAATAAGAACTAATATATGTATATGAAAATATATATAATCTTAGAGCATTAAGTGAAAGAATTAGAAAAAAAAGTGGGAGAAAAGTAGGACTCAAATCTCGAGTTTTAACCCGAGACGCCTACGTAGCCTGTAGAGGCATCAAAGTCCACATAATTCGTATACAAAATAAGGGGTGGGGTTTATCCTTTAAATCCAATCAGGGACTTCTCTTATGTATGTGTGTATGTGTGTAAAAAGGTTTTTTTGTTGTGAGAAAAGTGTGAGAATTCTCGTTTTGAATCTATAAGCAAACCCTCTTTTCTTAATTTTTTGGATTTTATTTATATGAAAATAAGAGATGTGCAATAATACTAAATTAAAAGTATATTAGGATATGTGAGATGGAGAGAATAAAAGTGCTAAGTAATAAAATAAGTTAATGCGATTTTAGGAGAATTTGAAGAGTGAGTTGAGAAAGTTGGACCTTCTTGAAGATCTTGAATGTTGGAGAGCAGCTCTTGCACTTGGCTGATGATGAAGGGTAGTTAATTCATGAAGTTTGATGAAAATTGAAGGATGGAAACGGATTTGGATGTGGAAATCATGCTTCCTGCGAGAGAGGTTTTCTGAGTTCGCTGAGTGTGATGGATTTCAGATCATGGGTTCTTTTGCAATGAGGTCACGCCCTCATTTTTATAGGCCCAGTGCATTGCCGATCGACATCGGCCTGATCCTGCCAATCGATAGGTGTTTTTAGGCACACTACCAATAGGCAGGATTTGAATCCTGCCATTTGTTAATCTCTTTCAGTCTCCTTTGAAAAAATGGTCGTAAAACGCAAAGCGTTGATCTGAATCATGAACGGTGTAAACTGGTGAAAAGGTATTTCAGAGACCATAAAAATTACTTGGACTTCTCTCGATTTCGAATGTTAACTCTGGGTCAAATGTGTCTCGAAAGCGCTCATCGGTCCTTTAGACAGGGGATTATCGGACGCAAATGGATTTTTCATCTGCATGGTAAGTCAGAATCGTGCACAGGGCATACCGTTGGAAAGTTTATGAGATGCACTTTGACATTCTAAAGATTTTGAATCAGTTCGGGGAGTTTACTTTGGTTAACCGGGGCCTAGGAGCGTTCGGTGACCTTTCGAAGTAAAACGAATTATTCGTCTGTACCATAAGTCAGAATCGCGCACGAGGCGGACCGTTAGAAAGGGGTTTCAGTGCCCTTTGAATATTCATTCAATCTTGGTTAAGGTAATGCTCAAAATAGATTAAATATAAGATGATTTATCCAATGGAGTAACAAAGTTGATGTGGACACTAGCAAGTATTGTGCCATCGTCATCAAAACTGCCATCATTGTCCAAAGGATTCTCAGCTATGATGTTAGTGTAGCCTCGACTACAGCTCGATTATACTCTTAAGCATAAAACTCCACATAAATAGCCTTCCCTTTGGCATCATTAATATTCTAGGAGTTGAATTCTTCAGCAATATCCAAAAATATTATGGCCGACCCTCGCCTTCATTTTCTCATAGCCTCAGTATATATAGTAAAGGTCAGGGTCCTAAAAGTTAAGATACAAGTGATACTCAATTGTGGCATTCTTTTTAGCCTTCTCCACTATGTCTATAACATCTTCATCAACATTCTTGTTGAGTTTAAACTCAGTTGTTTAAAGGTCCAACGTAAACTTGTTCGTCTGTGGTCAGGGTTGTGATATCCATAGTATTTACCTTCTTGTAGGCCTCAAGTCTCGAATTTTTCTAGATCTTGAGGACCTCATACTTACCCTTATAATAGTCTAAGGACTCTTTGATGTCGTATTCTTCTACAAGGGCATCATTATTCTTTTTGGTTCATTATTAAAGGTCAACATCATCATTATACCCTACAATAAAAAAAGATATAAGGACATTAACAACCGACTGTGACTTATAGAAAAATGAGAAAATAAACAAAATCCATAAATCTAGAAAACTTTACTTATGGAGAGGTCAGCTTCTTATCCACTTTACATGTTGCTAAAATACCCCTTTGTTATAGTTCGACTGGTTCTTGATGAAGTAGTCATGAGCCCTCATAAATTTGGAATAGGAGGTATCCCTAAATAAAGTGAGGTTTTGTTGGATCACTAGCCTAGTTGGACTCATAGTGGCCTTAGTTGTTTTTTAAGGACCACTATCCTTCATATTATTCTTCGGAGGCTTACCCACAATTGGTTATTTTCCCTACCTCTTAACTTTCTCATTGCTTCATCGAGCTTCCCATAATTCTCAGTAGTTAGGTAACAATTGAGCTTAAGGGTCAATATTGAAATTCTCCCTTATTTTTTTTGTGTCAATTTTGAGACTTTGTTTCTTTTCAAACATTTTGCATTAATTTTTTTTCTTATTATTTTCTAGTAATCTTAATTTAAATTAAGTTTTTATATTAAAACTATTACTCTTAGGATATATAATCGAATGAGATAAGCACAATATTTGTTTATTTTAAAACTTGTTATCCCAATATTAAACGTTGTCGTTATTTTTACATTTTTTCTTGGTCGTTTTGATTGGTACCATTTGGCTGGCATTTTGTGGCTATCGAGATCTGTTGTGATCTTTTTCAAGATCTGTTTTGTCGTCCTTCGAACGGCTCTTTGCTTCATCTTATGTGCACTTTTTGCACCTTTTTTCCTTTGGGTATTTACTCCCCTGACCTCTCAAGTTTGTCTTGCCTTTTTAATCCCCAGCCGCCTATGCGAGTATACCGTTTTACCCTTATGGCATCTTTTTTTTTTACTTTTACAAACCATGCCATTTGGTATGGAATATATATAGAAACACAAGGACCTTTTTTTTAGGGTTCTTGAAGATACAATTCAAATGGCAACCAACAATTTTTACCCCCTTTCTCTCTCTACATCTTTGGTTTGGAGTTACAAATTTGAGAGTTATAGATTGTTAAAGCCTGGAGATCTTCATATATGTTTTTTTTGTTGTCTTAAGATGGGGTAATAATTTCTCAGACTGTCCGGTGGTGTGTGGTTGCCCGGTGGTGGTGTTTTCTAATTGATTGGTGTGTGAATGATTGTGGTATGCTGACGATCTTTGTGGCCTGTTTTTGTCCCCATCAAATCGGGTCCAGCACAAGGTTTTTAAAGCTTAATTTGTAAGTTTTGTTCATTTCTTTTCTCTCTCTCTCTCTCTCTCTCTCTCTCTCTCTCACACACACACACACACACACACCCACACACGCATATATATATATATATATATATATATATATATATACTGTCACAAATATACATCTATTTATATTTAGATCTATTCATTTCAATTTGTTTTTGCTCTTCGTTTTGGATTTGTTCGAATATGAGTAGGTGTGAGTTTTTAGAATAATGCTCTGTATGTTGTTTGATATTTTTGTGAGAAAGTGTTAACTTTAACTCACCGAGTCAACTCGAACTTAACTAACTGTGTCAACTCGGACTTAACTCACTGTGTCAACTGAGACTAAAACTTAGTTTTTTATTTTATTGGACCTTATACCTGGACTAATATTTGGACTGAACTTGGACCAATTTTTGGACTGAACTTAGACTTACTTTTGGGCTGAACTTGGACTGAATTTGGACGTAACTAAAGTTGGATTTGGTCTAATTTTCAATCTTTTCTGTGTGTTATATTTATCTTGGAAGACACCTAAAGTAATCTGGATTTTTCTTATTTAAATCAGAATTTACTTTAGATATTAAATAAGATTTCCTTGACTTTAAAATTAGATTAATTTTGGTGTGTGGTTTGGCTTGTGCAAAAACCAATTTGTTAGTGTGTGTTTGAATCTAAAACCTTACCTATCAGTTAGTCATTGATTGGTAAATTTTTGGTGTTAATAAAAATATACTTAAACTCTTGTGTGTTTGGTCTTCTTTTATAAACAATTTTTTTATGATTTGACTAAGTCAAACTTTAGTATTTAAAATCTGTGTGTTTCACAACTTCACGGGATCTCGGGCTAGAGTGTGTTTTTGTGAGTGTGTTGTAGTCACTACTACCGGGGGTGTTACTGGGTTGACTGATTTTCAGTCAAGTTGGGTTTTTTTGGACTAGGCTAATTGTACGGGTGTGTATCTTCTTAGTTTAATTCGTGGTAGACTTGGAGGACTGTAATATGTAACTCTTAATTGGTAATAGTGGACTTGGGTGTGTGTTGTCCTGGGACTAGGGACACGTGGTTTACCACCACAAGGGGTGCCTCGAGAACTAATATTGTGTTACTAACTACCTTTGCTTATCCCATTCTGATTATATTTATTTCAGTAGCATCATTCCAAATCTATTTTTATTTGTGTGGGTGTTTACAACGATTTCAATCAATTTTTTAAATTAAATATTAAAAGAGTTAGAGTTTTATTTATTTACTAAAACACATTAGGTGTTTATGTTAGTTCAAGTGGTGTCAAAGATTCAGGAGTCAGTTTTAAAAAGTTTTATTACGCAAAGATCCTGAACTCTTTGTTTTCAATCAATCAATTTTTTGAATGGTTGCACACCTCCAACACTTGGGTGATGAGGTATGGGAAACAATTAAAAATGGTTTTTCTACACCTACTAAACCTACTGATGATGATGTTGAAATATTTATTAGAAAATATTTTTCTGAATGGACTAAGGAAGAAAGGATTAGTTCACAGTATAACCACAAAGGAGAAAATGCCATTTTTCAAGCGATGGGCGCAACTCAATTTTTAAGAATTTCAGCCTGCACTACATCTAAAGAGGCATGGGACATTGATATGCCCCAAGTGTCACCTCGGCCCAGAGACACCAACCTCGGCCGAGATTATAGCCGACACTGGAAAGGCCTTGTGCACGCGACATCAGACCTCGGCCATAGCAAGGTCGGCCCAGGCCGACACTACCACCAACCTCTCCAAGGGCACTGCACGCATCATAAGGTTCAGCAGCACTCTCATACACCTGGGAATAACAACCTCGGCCAGATGTAGGACGAGCACGCAAGAAGCCCTACTTCTAATAAGGTCAACATCATCAAGATATCAGTTAATGCTTCAAGGTCATGCCAGCTCAACCTCGGCCCAGGACGACCCCAATCTATTGCCTCGGCAGAACTTAAGCCGAGACCTTCATGACACATCTCGGATTGAACAAGTAACTAGACTTATCAACCTCAGCTTCTTCCAGGCCGAGGTCATGACCAAGCACAATAGCCGAGTACCTATTGACATGGATAAGGACACGTGGGCACAAATCTGTTATAACAAATCATTCATAACATGTGGGGAGAATATTTTGTCATCATTCTCTACATGTGAGAGTGACAGATGTCTTCTCCATATTGGTTAGATCAACACACACGTGCTCATTGCATGCATGGGGGCAGATTACACCCCCCAAGTATTATATATAAAGGTCATCCTCTACCTTGCAAAGAATCCCAAAATTAGCAACCCTAGCTGAAACTTTGTTCAAGTACACAGTAGAGAGAGAAAGCTTGAGAGATTGTATCCATGGCCATTAGAGCCCTCATACAGTGATACATATCATACACCCGCACAGTGAATGTAGGTCAGATTAGCTGAACCACTTATATTTCGGTGTGAATCCTATTCTCCTCACCTCCTTCTACTATATGTGTATGTACTCTTATGCTACCATTGTTAACGTTAAATTGAGCTCACAAACACCTTGAAGGGTGGTGCTGTTTGTGGCATTATCATTTTGGCACCGTCTGTGGGAATGAGAAGCTATCTCTTCCTCTTCTTCAGCTTAACCTCACCGGAGACTCTGGTGGTGAACCAAGCACCACCCCTTGCGTGGAGTTGCTTCACCATTGAAAGAGGTCCTTTAAGGTATTAATCTCATCTGCTACTCGAGCTCTTTATTGTTAACACATGGCACCAAAGTTACCACCTCCTCTTCCGCCACCTGGTGGAGGAGGGCCTAGCTCCAGCCAGGCACTGCCCCAGTCCGAAATGGCATAGGTGGCTGCAGCCTTAAAATCTTTAGCTACAACGCAACAAGCAATGAAGGAGCAATTCGAATAGCTCAGCTAAACTATGATGAGGCCACCTGGAGTCGCACCAGAAATGATCGCTCCAGCGGCAGTCCAGCCTCATCCTGATGCCAGGGGACCACCCCAGGCACCAATAAAGGACCAACCTGCACCCCAACAGAGGAGGAACATTACTGACCCTAGGCGCTTGCGCCTGGGGAGGCAAGGAAACCCTTGCCCGGATGACAGGTATGACGATCTAGAGGCAGAAGAGGTCCCGAAAGACTGTTGGGAGCCGTATGAGGTGTTAAATAATACTGTACGACCTTTTTAGCAAAGTCGAGGTTGTGTTGGTCGAAGAGGTGAAGATGTCCAACAAAGGGGGATAGCTTTTGATCGATTGAGCAGAGGGTCGGCCTTTGAGAGGTTAGGCCCAGTGAATGACCTAACACAGAGGTTATCGAGATCGAGGAGCGCAGCAGGCTCTTAGAGAGGAAACAGACAGGGTCGGCAGACCAAGGCCGACGCTGTGAAAGAAGGGGTAGGGACCAGGAAGAGGTCAACAACAAATGTTGTACTGTGGCAGGGGCACCCTCAGTCCACCCACTGGAGGTGGCTGGGGACAACCTCGGCCAGGCCGATGATAGAAGACCATGGAATGACTCTATCCAACGTCTTGAGGAGAAGATAGGAGACCTCATCAGGAGCAAGTACCCATTACAAAGGGGTTACTTTGAAGGCTCTCCATTTGTGGCTAAGATAGTGAGCTTCCCGAACCCTGCTAAGTTCAAGCCACCGGTGGTGTCTCCCAAGTATGACGAAAGCACAAACCCTGTACATCATATTGAGATGTATCAGTCAGCGGAGATAATCACTCTGGCGGTTGTCCAGCCTCATCCTAATGCCAGGGGACCACCCCAGGAACCAATGAAGGACCAAACCGCACCCTAGGGGAGGAGAGACGTTGCTGACCCTAGGCACTTACGTCTGGAGAGGCAAGGAAACCCTTGCCCAGAGGACAGGTATGACGATGTAGAGGCGGAAGAGGTCCCGAAAGATTGTTGGGAGCCGTATAAGGTTTCAAATAATACGGTACGTCCTCTTCAGCGGAGACGAGGATGTATCGATCAAAGAGATGAAGAGACCCAGCAGAGAGGATCAGCTTTTGACCGATTGAGAAGAGCGTCAGCCTTTGAGAGGTTAGGCCCAGTGATTGACCTAAGACAGAGGTTATCAAGGTCGAGATGTGCAGCCGTCTCTCAAAGAGGAGCCAGGTAAGGTCGGAAGGACCAAGGCCGACCCCATGAAGGAAGAGGTTAACAGCCGACGTTGTGCGGGGGAAGGGGAACCCTCAGTCCATCCCATGGAGGTGGCTGGGGACAACCTCGGCCAGGTCGATGGTAGGAGACCATGGAATGACTCTATCCAACGTCTTGAGGAGAAGATAGGAGACCTCATCAAGAGAAGGGACCCATTGCAAAGGGGTTACTCAGAAGGCTCTCCATTTATGGCTACGATAATGAGTTTCCCGACCCCTGTTAAGTTCAAACCACCGGTGGTGTCTCCCAAGTATGATGGTAGCACCAACCCTGTACACCACATTGAGATGTATCAGTCAGCGGCAAACATCTACTCGATACCTGACGAGATGAAGTGTAGGGCCTTCTCTGGGACCTTGACAGGAGCAACACACAGCTAATTTACTTCTCTTTAGAAGAGCTCAATTGAGAACTTCAAAGGCTTGGCTGAACGATTCATCCACAACTTCAGCTTTGGGGTGAGACCTCAAAAGAAGACCACTCACCTGCTATATGTCAAGCAGGGTAAGGACGAGAGCCTAAGAGACTACATAGCCAGGTTTAATAAAGAAAAACTGTAGGTCGAATATTATGAAGAGAATATAACCATGACCGCCCTTATAGGGGGTCTGCAGAAAGGGAAGCTTCTGTGGAAACTTGCGGAAGACCGCCCCTAGGTCTATGGCGGAGCTCCTGGCGACCGCAGGAAAATTCATGAATGAAGAGAAGTTAATGGTCGCCAAGTATGAGGATGAGAACCATGGTAGTAGTGGGAAGTCCCAAAGAAAGAAAGAGGGAAAGAAGAGGTAGGGTGATGACAAGTTCGCCCACTATACTCCTCTGACTGTGAGCTGTGAGTACATCCTCATTGAGATCAAGAATGACAAGACTTTGAGATGGCCAGAGAAACTAAAGGCCCCGCCACATAAGAGGAACAAGAATCTATGGTGCGAGTTCCATTGGGACCATGGCCACGTCAGGGACAAATTCTTCGCCTTGAAGGATGGGATTGAAAAGATGTTAAAGTCTGGAATGTTGAGGAAGTATGTGGACGGTAAGGCTCCTAAAGGGGGGAGAGATGACCCTAAGAAAAGGAGAAATTACGGATGCCTTGACAACGCCCCATCCAGAAGAGACAATGATTCAAAAGGTGATGATGAAGATGATCCATATCTTCCGTCGAAAGATGACAACACCCCGGTGAAGAGGGTTGGTATGATCTCGTTTAGTGTTGGCACCATATGCGAAGGATTTGCAGGAGGTGGCTCTAAAATAGCTAACAGGAAGGCTCATGTGGCAGAGGCCAAGTCAGTGGCCAAGCTGGAAGTTGTAAACCTAACGTCTTCTGATACAGTGCAGAAGAGAAAGAAGGTAGACATGGACACCCATGTAGTTGGGTTCTCCAGACTCGACTTCAAAGGTATCTTAGCCCCCCATGATGACCCCTTTGTAATAACAACAAGGGTGCATGGGTATGAGGTACAAAGGATCCTTGTAGACGGGGGAAGCTCAGCGGATATGATGTTTTGGCCCTGCTTCAAGAGCCTAAGTCTTAGTAGAGCAAGGTTGGTACCCTATCATCACCCCTTGATAGGCTTCAGTGGAGAGAAGGTCCACCCCTTGAGAATGTATGAGATGGACGTACGGATGGGGGATGAGTGGCCTAAAAGGTTGACCAGGAGGAATTTTTTTTTTAGTAATGGACGAAAACGTATTCTCAGCCTATAACCTCATCATAGGAAGAGTGGCCCTAAAAGAGTTTGAAGCTGTACCGTCGATGGTCCATCAGATGCTAAAATTCCCGACTCCCTATGGGGTAGGGGAAGTGCAAGGTGACCAGAACATAGCGTGGGAATGTTACTTCAACTTGGTCGAAGAGAGAGAGGCTCATAAGAGGGCAACCACCACTTATAGCATTGATATGCTTGACCTAAGAGATGAGACAAAATTGAAAAAGGGAGAGGCCGCGGAAGAGGCAGAATCCATCATCCTCAATGAGGACGAGACGAAAAAAAGCAATCCAGGTCGGAAAGGCCCTTAAGTCGTAAATAAAGGAAGAGCTAATAAAATTCCTCAGGAGGAGGTAGAGTGTCCTCGCTTGGAGTTACGCAGACATGCCCGGCATCAACCCTGAGGTTATGAGTCACAAGCTCAACGTGACCAAAGATGCCAGGCCTATCAAACAGAGGTGAAGAGTCTACTCCAGGGAGAAGTACAACATCATCTGGAAGAGGTCAAAAAATTAGAAGAGGCTGAGTTTATAAGAGAAGTCATATATCCGGAGTGGTTATCAAATGAAGTCATAGTACCCAAGGCCAATGGGAAGTGGAGAATGTGTGTTGATTTCACGGACCTGAACAATTTTTGTCTAAAAGACAGCTATCCCTTACCTCGGATAGATCAGATGGTGGATGCTACTGCTGGACATGAGTTTCATGGACTCGTATTTAGGCTACAACCAGATCTTTATGGATGCAAAAGACTCAGAGAAGACAACCTGCATTACCAACAAAGGGACGTACTGCTATAAGGTCATGCCCTTCGGTCTGAAAAATGCTGGGGCAACATACCAATGTCTTGTGAATAAGATGTTCGAAAAGCAAATAGGTAAGACTATGGACGTGTATGTAGACGATATGCTAACGAAGAGCTTAAAATCTTGCACTCATATGGCAGACCTCGAGAAGACCTTCGATGTTATGGACTCATACAGAATGAAACTCAACCCCGTGAAGTGTGTCTTCGGAGGAGGAGCTGGGAAGTTCCTGGGATTTATCGTCAACCAGAGAGGGATCGAAGAAAATCAAGGCTTTTCTTGATATTAAGACACCAAAAAGTATCAAGGATATTCAAAGGCTCACCGAAAGGGTCGCTGCACTCAACAGATTTATCTCCAGGGCAACAGACAAGTGTCTTCCATTCTTTAAAGTGATTAGAAAGGCCTTCCATTGGGGTGAAGAGTGCGAAAAAGCCTTCAACCAACTCATATGGGTCTCCCTTATTGCTATCTCGGCCTGTCGCAGGAGAGAAATTGTATGTGTATCTGGCATTCTCCGAATCATCCATCAGCGTGACCATAATACGGGAAGACGATGGGATCCAAAGGCCTGTGTATTTCAATAGTAAGGCCCTTCAAGGGTTTGAACAAAATTATCCTCGTATGGAAAAGTTGGCTTATTCCCTGATACATGCTTCAAGGAAGATGAAACCCTACTTCAAAGCTCACTCCATGGTAGTCCTCACCGACTCCCCACTAAGACGGGTCCTACATAAACCTGAGAAGTCCGGGAGATTGATGACCTGGGCCATAGAGTTGGGGGAGTATGATCTTACCTACCAACCTAGGACAGCCATCAAAGGGCAAGCCCTCGCAAACTTTGTTGCAGAGTTCACATGGGAAGAGGCTGAGGCAGAGAACGGCCTAGAAGGTGTTGAAAAGACAAACCGTGGTGACTTCCGAAATCAGGAAGAGACGACCCTAAATATCTTTCGAGATCAGGAAGAGGTCGTATCCAATAAGGTTAGGAGCAGAGTAGCGGAGAACGAGGAGGATCGGTACCTCTTTAAACAAGGAATCATGTCGAAAGGAGTCTTCTCATCGGATTCAGACATTTGGAGCCTCTTCGTTGATGGCTCTTCCTGCGATAGTGGAAGCGGTGCAGGATTGATACTTTCAGCCCTTGATGGTGCTAACATCGAATACGCTTTGATATTTAACTATAAGGCCTCAACAACGAGTCGGAATATGAAGCCATGATAACCGGTCTCTCATTGGCAAAGACTCTGGGTATAAAGTGACTCCTACTCCAAAGCGACTCGAGGTTAGTTATCAATCAAGTATTGGGAGTCTATGAGGCCAAAGATGAAAGGATGGCCAAGTATCTGAAAAGGGTGAAAATGATGTTAGAATATTTCGAAGAGATAAAACTGAAGAGAGTACCTCGATAAAGGAATAGCCACGCTGATGCGTTGGTAAGGTTGGCCTCGACGACGAAGACAGACGTCAGAAGGACAGTTTCGGTCGAGGTCTTAGGAAAAGCAACCATCGAGGAGGAGGAGATATGCAACCCTTGTCACAATTTGAATTTGGGAGAGTCATGGATGGACCCCCTCGTCAGATATATCAGAGAGGGAGAGCTACCTGAATCCAAGCTAGAGAGACGGAAATTGAGATATAAGGTTGCCAAGTTCTTAATAGTAGGAGACATCCTGTACAAGAAGGGATTTTTGTTGCCTCTCCTCAGATGTGTGCATCCCACAGAAGTTCCTCGGGTCTTACAGGAAGTTTATAAGGGTTCCTTCTCTAGTCACATAGGGGGAAGACCTTTGGCCAAGAGAATCATCACACAAGGATACTGGTGGCCAACCTTGTCTAAAGACGCTGCAACCTACGTGAAGAAGTGTGATAAATGTCACCTCATCAACCTAGGACGTCAATCACCTCTCCATGGCCATTTACAATATGGGGGATTGATTTAGTAGGACCCCTACCAAGAGCTGCCAACAGTTATTGATTCTTGATAGTTGCCATTGACTACTTCTCAAAGTGGGTGGAGGCAGAATCGATGATAATGATCACAGAGCAGAAGACCTTCCAATTTATTTAGAGGAACATCATATGCAGATACAGCCTCCCAAACACTCTTAATCTCAGACAATGGGACCCAGTTCAAGAACTCCTCTTTAGAAAAGTACTGCTTAAGAGTTGGGATAAAGAAGTTCTTCTCATTTCCTAACCAACCTCAGGCAAACGGTCAGACAGAGGTCACGAATAAAACAATTCTCGATGGAATCAAGAAGATGTTAGAGGATACGAAGGGAAGATGGAGTGAAGTAGTCTATGCTGTGTTATGGGCCTATAGAACCACGACGAGGACACCTACGGGAGAAACCCCGTTTGTGCTTGCACATGTCTCAAATGCTGTCGTACCAACATAAGTGGGACTCCCAACTCATAGGGTTCAAACCTATAACCCTCATAAAAATGGGGAAGAGAGGAGGCTAGACCTAGATCTGATTAAAGAAAGAAGAGAGGACGCAGAGATCAGACAAGAAGCTTACGAGCAGAGAGCAGCGAAATTCTACAATCAGAGGGTGAAGTCAAGACCCATCGTAGTGGGAGACCTAGTGCTGAAGAAGACCTTACAGAAAGCAAATAAGTTCCACCCAAACTGGCATGGTCCCTACAAAGTGACAGAAGAGGTTTTGCCAGGAACCTACAAGCTAAAAAACCTGGAAGGGGAACCTTTCTCTAACCCATGGAATGCTGATCACCTAAAGAAGTATTACATATGATGTTGCAAAGAGTTTATGTAAATGTACCATCTTATTATGAAGAGGTTATTAATAAAAGATTAGTTCCCATGACGGTTCTTGATTCATTGCGCACTTAGATGAGTAATTAATGAGGATAACATTTTAGGTGATGACCTCAAACCTTTATAACATCACACAGTGGTGACGAGATTTGAGGTCAGACACCATAATGGGATGACTTCAGACCCTTAACCTCATTAATTTGGTGAGATTAATTATGAGGATAACATCGCAAGTGATGACCTCAGACCTTCATAACACCATTCGGTGGTGACGAGGTCTGAGCTTAGACACCATAATGGGATGACCTCAGACCCTTAACATCATTAATTTGGTGAGATTAATTATGAGGATAACATCTTAGGTGATGACCTCAGACCCTTATAACATCACATTGTGGTGACGAGGTCTAAGGTCAGACACCATAATGGGATGACCTCAGACCCTTAACATCATTAATTTGGTGAGATTAATTATGAGGATAACATCTTAGGTGATGACCTCAGACCCTTATAACATCACACAGTGGTGACGAGGTCGGAGGTATGACACCATGATGGGATGACCTCTGACCCTTAACATCATTAATTTAGTGAGATTAATTATGAGGATAACATCTTAGGTGATGACCTCAGACCTTCATAACACCATTCAGTGGTGACAAGGTCTGAGGTCAGACACCATAAAGGGATGACCTTAGACCCTTAACATAATTAATTTGGTGAGATTAATTATGAGGATAACATCTTAGGTGATGACCTCAGACCTTTTTAGCATCACACAGTGGTGACGAGGTCTGAGGTCAGACACCATAAAGGGATGACCTCAAACCGTTAACATCATTAATTTTGTGAGATTAATTATGAGGATAACATCTTAGGTGATGACCTCAGACCCTTATAACATCACACAGTGGTGACGAGGTTTGAGGTCAGACACCATAATGGGATGACCTCAGACCCTTAACATCATTAATTTGGTGAGATTAATTATGAGGATAACATCTTAGGTGATGACCTAAGACCGTCATAACACCATTAAGTGGTGATGAGGTCTGAGCTCAGACACCATAATGGGATGACCTCAGACCCTTAACATCATTAATTTGGTAAGATTAATTATGAGGATAACATCTTAAGTGATGACCTCAGACCTTCATAACACCATTCAGTGGTGACGAGGTCTGAGCTTAGACACCATAATGGGATGACCTCAGTGATATACCCAAGTATGGCCTCGGCCTGGGGGTGCATACCTCGGCCGAGATGAGAGCCGAGACGACGGCCGACCCACCAGTGCCTGGGGGGCCCACGAGATCATCCCTCGGCCAGGGGTACCTCGGCCGAGGCCGACGCTGCAACATACACTTCCCCGGGGACACTTCTCATATCACAGATGTCAATGTCAACTCCAGGTACCAAGGAATAGAAGCCCCGGTCAACATGAACCCTACCTCGGAGGAGGCCGAGGTTACCAGAGGCATCGTTTACCATCAGCACGCCAATGATTCGGCCCAGGCCGACACAGGTACATACCTCGGCTGACATTAAGCCGAGACATCTCATGACACCTCACGGATTGAGCGGGTGACCAACCTTTATAGCTCGGCAATTCCTATGCCGAGGCCATTCACCCGCATGACTGCCGAAGTATCCGTTGACATTTGGGTAAGGACACCTGGGCATAAATTAGTTACAACAAGATTATTCTCCACCTGTGGAGGGAATATTTCATCATCATTACTTACATGTGGTCCTGACAGCTGGCATACCCTCATTGGTGAGGAAACTACACACATGCACATTACATGCATATGGGGTACATTACACCCCCTAGGCACTATATAAAGGGATCACCCCTACCTTGCAAAGGGATCCACATATTAAAACCCTAGCTGAAGCTCTGTCCATATATACACAGTAGAGAGAGAAAGAGCTTGAGAGGTTGTAACCATGGCCATTAGTGCCTTCTTTCAGTGATATTACTCACACACACTCACAGTGGACGTAGGCCGGTTTGGCTGAACCACTTATATTTCTGCTTTCATTCCTCTTATCCTCACATCATTCTTACCTTATTCATATAGCTGTGTTGCCATTGTTACACCTGTATTGAGCTTGCAAACACCTCACTCGGTGGTGCTGATTTTCGGCATCATCATTTTTGCGCCGTCTGTGGGAATCGAGAGGCTATCTCATCCTCATTTTCTGCTTTACCTCACCGGAGACTCTGGTGGTGAACCAGAATCCACCCCTTGCGTGGAGCTGTTTCACCATTGAAAGAGACCCTTTCAGGTATTAAGCTCCGCTGCAACTAAGGCTCTATACAGTTTAACACATGGCACCAGACATGCCGCCACCTCTTCCGCCGCCCGGAGGTGGGGGAGCTAGCTCCAGTCAGGCTCCTCCCCAGTCCGAAATGGCGGAGGTGGCAGCTGCCTTGAAATATTTGGCTGCAACACAACAAGCGATGAAGGAGCAATTTGCACAGCTCAGCCAAACCATGATGATGAGACCACCTGGAGTCTCACCGGACATGATCACCCCGGCGGCAGTTCAACCCCAACCGGGTGCCAGGGGACCACCCCAGGCACCGATGAAGGACCAACCTGCACCCCAGCGGAGAAGGGACGTTGCTTACCCTAGGCGTTTGCGCCTGGGGAGGCAAGGAAACCCTTGCCCGGAGGATAGGTACGATGACATAAGAGTAGAAGAGGCCCCAGAAGACTGCTGGGAGCCATATGAGGTGTCCGATAATACCGTACGACCTCTTCGGCAAAGCCAAGGATGTGTCGGCCGAAGAAGAGATGAGGCCCAACAGAGAGGGTCGGCCTTCAACAGGTTGAGCAAAGGCTCGGCCTTCGAGAGGCTGGGACCAGTTAATGACCTCAGACACAGGCTATCGAGGTCAAGGAGTGCAGCAGGCTCCCAAAGAGGGGCTCGGCCAGATCAAGGCCGACCCATGGAGGGAAGAGCAAGGGAACAGGAAGAGGTTAACAGTCAGAGGTCGTGGCTGGGGAACCCTCTGTCCACCGCAGAGAGGTGGCAGGGGACAACCTCGGCCAAGTTGACGAGAGAAGACCATGGAATGACTCGATCCAACGTCTCGAGGAGAAGATAGGGGACCTCATAAAGAGCAAGGACCCCTTACAGAGGGGCTACACGGAGGGCTCACCATTTGTGGCTAAGATAGTGGGGTTCCCAACCCCAGCTAAATTCAAGCCTCCTGTAGTGACTCCTAAGTACGATGGCAGCACTAACCCTGTGCACCACATCGAGATGTATCAGTCGGCGGCAGATATTTACTCGATACCTGATGAGATGAAGTGCAGGGCCTTCTCGGGCACCCTAACAGGGGCTGCGCATAGCTGGTTCACCTCTCTTCCAAAGAATTCAATCGAAAACTTCAAGGGATTGGCCGAGCAGTTCATCCACAACTTCTGCTTTGGGTTAAGGCCCCAAAAGAAGACCACCCACCTCCTATACGTCAAACAGGCTAAGGGTGAAAGCCTAAGGGACTATATAGCAAGATTCAACAAGGAGAAGTTGGAGGTGGAGGATTACGAGGAGAGAATAGCCATGACCGCCCTTATAGGAGGTCTTCAGAAGGGAAAGCTACTATGGAAGCTGGCGGAAGACCCCCCCAAGTCTATGGCGGAGCTGTTGTCCACTGCAGGAAAAGTAATGAATGCGGAGGAGGCGATGGCCGCCAAATACGAGGAGGAGAACCGCGGTAGTGCTGGGAGGTCCCAGGGCAAGAAGGAAGGAAAGAAGCGGTCAGCAGATGACAAGTTCGCCCATTACACTCCTCTGACCGTGAGTTGTGAGCACATTCTTAATGAGATCAAGAGTGACCGGGCTCTGAGATGGCCAGAGAAGTTGAAGGCTCCGCCATATAAGAGGAATAAGAACCTCTGGTGTGAGTTTCATCAGGACCACGGCCATGTCACAGACAGATGCTTTGCCCTGAAGGACGAGATTGAGAAGATGCTGAAATCCGGGAAGCTAAGAAAGTATGTGGATGGCAAGGCCCCAAAGGGCGGCAGAGAAGACCCTAGGAAGAGAAGAGACGACAAGTGCCGTGGTGATGTCCCGGCTAAAAGGCATGATGATTCAGATGGCAATGATGGAGATGACCCGGATCTCCCACCTAGGGATGACAACACCCCAGTGAAGAGGGTAGGAATGATCTCCTTTGGTGTTAGCACCATATGTGGGGGATTCGCAGGGGGTGGATCTGAGGTAGCCGATAGAAAGGCTCATGTCGCGGAGGCCAAGTCGGTAGTCAGGCCAGAGGTTGTGAACTTGACGTCTTTTGACGCTGTGCAGAAGAGAACGAAGGTGGACGTGGACACCCTGGTGGTGGGTTTCTCCCGGCTCGACTTCAAGGGAATCTTAGCCCCCCATGATGACCCCTTGGTCATAACGACAAGGGTGCATGGGTGCGACGTAGGGAGAATCCTCATAGATGGGGGAAGCTCAGCAGATGTAATGTTCTGGCCTTGTTTCAAGAGCTTGGGTCTCAGCAGATCAAGATTAGTGCCATACCACCATCCCTTGATAGGCTTTAGTGGTGAGAAAGTGCACCCGTTAGGCATGTATGAGATGGATGTGCGTATGGGGGATGAGTGGCCTAAGAGGCTGACTAAGAAGATAAACTTTTTTGTGATGGACGAGAATGTCTACTCTGCCTACAACCTCATCGTTGGAAGAGTAGCCCTCAAGGAGTTTGAAGCCGTGCCGTCAACGGTCCATCAAATGCTAAAATTCCCGACCCCTTACGGGGTATGGGAAGTGCAGGGGGATCAGACCACGGCACGGGAGTGTTACTTCAACTCAGCTGAAGAGAGGGAGGCCCATAAGAGAGCAACCTCCACCTACAGCATAGACACTCTTGGTCCGTGAGATGAAACAAAGCTGAAGAAGGGCGAGGCCGCGGAAGAGGTAGAATCCATCGTCCTCAATGAGGACGAGCCGGAAAAAACCATCCAGGTCGGCAAGGCCCTAGAAACAAAGATTAAGGAAGAGCTGGTAAGCCTTCTCAGGAAGAGGCAGAGTGTCTTTGCCTGGAGCCACACCGACATGCCTGGTATAGACCCCGAGGTCATGACCCACAAACTCAACGTGGACAGGGATGCCAGGCCAATCAAGCAGAGGAGGAGAATTTACTCCAGAGAGAAGTATGAGGTCATTAGGGAAGAGGTGAAGAAGTTGGAAGAGGCCGAGTTCATACGAGAGGTCACCTATCCAGAGTGGCTCTCAAATGCAGTGATCGTGCCTAAGGCCAATGGAAAGTGGCGGATGTGTGTAGATTTCACAGACCTGAATAGGTCCTGCCCGAAGGACAGCTATCCCCTACCTAGGATAGACCAGATGGTGGACGCAACAGCAGGGCACGAGCTCATGAGCTTCATGGATGCTTATTCGGGTTATAACCAAATATTCATGGACGCCGAAGACTCTGAGAAGACAGCCTTCATCACTGACAAGGGGACATACTGTTACAAGGTAATGCCCTTTGGTCTGAAAAATGCGGGGGCAACATATCAGCGTCTCGTCAATAGGATGTTTGAGGAGCAGATAGGTAAGACCATGGAGGTGTACGTGGACGATATGCTAACGAAGAGCCTGAAGGCATGTACTCATGTGGCAGACCTTGAGAAGACCTTCGATGTCATGGACTCGTACAGAATGAAGCTCAACCCGACCAAATGTGTCTTCGGGGTAGGAGCTGGGAAGTTCCTGGGGTTCATCGTTAATCAAAGGGGGATTGAGGCAAACCCAGAGAAGATCAAGGCATTGCTCGACATGAAGACTCCTAGGAGTATCAAGGATGTCCAAAGACTCACGGGAAGAGTGGCAGCCCTGTAAAGGTTTGTTTTCAGAGCAACCGATAAGTGTCTTCCATTCTTCAAGGTCCTAAGGAAGGCCTTACAGTGGGATGAAGAGTGTGAAAAAGCTTTTGATCAGCTCAAGTCCTACTTGGGGTCTCCCCTGCTGCTGTCCCGGCCCATTACGGGAGAAAGGTTGTTTGTGTATCTAGCAGTCTCTGAGTCGGCCATTAGCGCGGCCATCATACGAGATGAGGGTGGAGTTCAGAGACCTGTGTACTTTAACAGTAAGGCCCTACAAGGGTCTGAAAAGAACTATCCCCGGATGGAGAAGTTGGCTTATGCTCTTATCCATGCTTCAAGGAAAATGAAACCCTACTTTCAAGCTCACTCTATGACAGTCCTCACGGACTCCCCGCTAAGACAGGTCCTGCACAAGCCTGAGAAGGCCGGAAGATTGATGGCCTGGGCCATTGAACTAGGAGAGTATGATCTTACTTACCAACCCAGGACAGCCATTAAGGGGCAGGCCCTTGTTGATTTTGTCGTAGAGTTCACTTGGGAAGAGACTGAGTCAGAGAAGACCTTGGAAGGTGGCGAAGATAAGGGCAGAGGCATCTCCCAAGATTCGGAAGAGATGAACCCAAACGTCTTCGGGGGCCGAGAAGAGGTAGTCCCAGGCAATGCTCGGAGGAGAATAGAAGAGAACGAAGAGGATCGATACCTCTTCGAAAAAGGAGTGATGAGAGAAGGGGTTTTCTCTTCAGATGAAGACGTCTGGAGCCTCTTCGTGGATGGATCCTCCTGTGACGGTGGAAGTGGCGCGGGGCTAGTACTCTCAGCTCCAGATGGCGCCAACATTGATTATGCCTTAAGATTCAACTTCCAAGCCTCAAACAACGAGTCTGAGTATGAGGCCATGATAGCGGGCCTCCTATTGGCAACAACTCCGCGGGTAAAGCGGCTTCTACTCCATAGCGACTCAAGGTTGGTTGTCAACCAGGTGTTGGGAGCGTACGAGGCCAAGGATGAGAGGATGGCCAGATACCTAAAAAAGGTGAGAGGTTTTCTCGAATTTTTTGAAGAAGCCAAACTGAAGAGAGTGCCGAGATTGAGCAACAATCACGCCGACGCATTGGCAAGGCTGGCCTCGGCAATGAAGACAGACTTGGGAAGAACCATCCCAATTGAAATCCTGGGAAGGGCAAGCATCGAGGAGGACGAGGTATGCAGCCCTTGTCACAACGTGAACCTAGGGGGCTCTTGGATCGACCCGCTCGTCAGATACTTAAGAGAGGGGGAGCTACCTGAGTCCAAGCTGGAAGGAAGAAAGTTGAGGTACAGAGCTGCCAAGTTCTCTTTGATAGGGGATGTCTTGTTTAAAAAGGGGTTCCTCTTGCCCCTCCTCAGATGTGTGCATCCAATGGAGGTAACCCGGGTCTTGCGGGAGGTTCATGAGGGCTCTTGCTCTAGCCATATAGGAGAAGACCCCTAGCCAAGAGGATCATCACTCAGGGATATTGGTGGCCAACCTTGTCGAGGGACGCCGCTGACTATGTGAAGAGGTGCGACAAATGCCAGAGGTTCGCTACTATCCCTCACCAACCCCATCAGCCTATGACATCAATCTCTTCTCCATGGCCGTTCGCGGTATGGGGAATCGACTTGGTAGGACCTTTGCCAAGAGCAGTCAACAACTATAGATTCTTGATAGTTGCCATTGACTACTTTTCAAAATGGGTAGAAGCCGAACCCATGATAACAATTACGGAGCAGAAGACCTTTCAGTTCATCTGGAAGAACATCATATGTAGGTATGGCCTCCCAAACACGCTCATCTCAGATAATGGGACCCAGTTCAAGAACCCCTCCTTAGAGAAGTATTGCCAAAGTGTGGGGATTAAGCAGTTCTTCTCATCTCCTGGTCGACCCCAGGCTAATGGCCAGACTGAAGTCACAAATAGGACAATCTTGGATGGAATCAAGAAGAGGTTAGAAAACGCGAAAGCGAGATGGATAGAAGAGGTTTACGCTGTGCTATGGGCTTACAGGACAACAGCAAGGACACCCACAGGAGAAACCCCATTCATGCTGGCACACAGTTCAGAAGCCGTCATACCAACTGAGATAGGCCTACCAACTCATCGGATTCAGACCTATGATCCGGACAGTAATGGGGAAAAGAGGAGGTTAGACTTGGACCTCATTGAAGAAAGAAGGGAAGACGCGGAGGTCAGGAAAGCAGCCTACCAGCAGAGGGCAGCAAAGTTCTACAATCAAAGGGTAAAGACAAGACCCATTGCGGTAGGAGACCTAGTGCTTAAGAAAACCCTACAGAAAGCAAACAAGCTACACCCGAACTGGCATGGCCCCTACAGAGTAACGGAAGAGGTTGTGCCTGACACGTATAGGCTAGAGAACCTAGAGGGAGAACCCTTCACCAACCCGTGGAATGCCGACCACCTAAAGAGATATTTCATATAATGTTGCATCCATTTTGTCAATTGTAAAAGTACCATCTTATTGAGAAGAGGTTGTGAATAAAGAACAGTTTCCATGGCAAATTCTTGTTTCATCTTAACATCATTCATTTGGTGAAATTAATTATGAGGGAAACCTCTTAGGTGAGGACCTCAGACGTTTAAACATCATTAATCTGGTGACATTACGAGGCTTACCTCGGCCCAGGCGATGACCTCAGACCCTCATAACACCACTTGGTGGTGACGAGGTCTGAGCTCGGACACCTCGGCAATAGGGCCTCAGACCTTAAACATCATTAATTTGGTGACATTACGAGGCTTACCTCGGCCTAGGTGATGACCTCAGACCCTCATAACATCACTTGGTGGTGACGAGGTCTGAGCTCGGATACCTCGGCTAGAGGACCTCAGACCCTTAACATCATTCATTTGGTGAAATTTATTATGAGGATAACCTCTTAGGTGAGGACCTCAGACCTTAAACATCATTAATTTGGTGACATTATGAGTTACCTCGGCCTAGGTAATGACCTCAGACCCTCATAACATCACTTGGTGGTGACGAGGTCTGAGCTCGGATACCTCGGCTAGAGGACCTCAGACCCTTAACATCATTCATTTGGTGAAATTTATTATGAGGATAACCTCTTAGGTGAGGACCTCAGACCTTAAACATCATTAAGTTGGCGACATTACGAGGCTTACCTCGGCCTAGGCGATGACCTCAGACCCTCATAACATCACTTGGTGGTGACGAGGTCTGAGCTCGGATACCTCGGCTAGAGGACCTCAGACCCTTAACATCATTCATTTGGTGAAATTTATTATGAGGATAACCTCTTAGGTGAGGACCTCAGACTCTTAAGTGTTGGTTATGGCATCACATTCATTAATGACTTCAGAGAGTGCATAGCATTCATATACATTCACAAATAAAGATGGAGACATTTGCATTCAATAAAAGAAAGAAATTGCATAATATTTACATGTTTGAGAAATTACATACGAGATTACAAGTCAAAACAAAAAATGCAAAATACAAGTCAAACATCTGAAGGAGGAATGTTTGATGTCTCGTCTGGGTCGGCCTGCTCGGTATTGGTCACCTGAGCTACCTCGTTGGCAGGGTCAGTATCTCCGAGGTCAGTCCCTTCCAGAGTAACAGTTTGACTAGGGGCAGCAGCTTCATCCTCTATTTCCTGCAAGGCCTGGGCAAACTGGGCATCGGCAAGGCCGAGGCCAACAAAATCTGAGGCCTTAATAGTGCCAACCTCGGCCTCCCTTACCTCGGCCCACTTGGATGTGGCCTTGATCCCCCTTTCAAGGTACTCCAGGCCAAAACCTACAAACTCCTCGGAGATCTTATAATCAGCAATTATTGTCTCCGAGGCGTCTGCAAGAGAAGCCTTCACCGCGGCATCAACCTTCTCCTGCAAAGCATCGTCCTTGTCCTTCAGGGCCTTGTTATGACTTTGAACAAGTGCAGAGATGTCCTTCTCTAAGGATCGGGCCTTATTTTCAGAGGTCTGAGCCTTGGTCTCAGCCTCCTGCAACTCGGTCCTCAGACGAGCAACCTCGGCCTTCAGGGTGCCCTCAACTTTTTCAGCCTCCTGCCCCTTCTGGATGAGAGGCAATTTCCTCAGAGCCCAGTTGGATAGCTGATACATGGCAGCCGCACCCTGCACAGTAAATGAAGAAGTTAGATGAGAGCAACATCAGACGTTGTACTTCGGACAAGGGAATGAGTTATACCTGGACTACTCGGTGAAGACCAAATTCAACCATCAGGGGAGTGTCCATGGCCCTGAAGAAACGCTTGTCGGCCTCGGTCATCATATTGTTCAGAGCATCCATGGCCTGTCGGCTGTGGCCGACCACGCTAGCAGACAGTTTCAACTGGTCCAAACGTGCTGATAACGTGTCGGCCGTGAGGGGGACCGTAGTATCTGAGGCCCTCTTGGTTCTGGAGGTCGGCCTCTGATCCTCAGGAGGAGGGACCTCAGGCGCCCTCTTCTTAGACTTAGATGTAGAGGGAGCCGGTGGGGGAGCATTCATGCCAGTCTTTTTGACAAGTCTGGACAAGCTTGGAGCCGCCATCTCCCACAACTCGTCCGAAACGTCTGGTGGTTTCTCTGCAAAAGTAAAAAGATACGAGTCAGAAATAAAGTACGTATGATAAGAGGCTACACGGTTAAAATAAAAATCCTTACCAAAGTCAGCTAAGGGACTTCCGCCAAGGCTCATCCCCAAGAGATACTGGGGGGTCAGCAGATGCTCAAATTTGACAAACATCCCATGGGACCCTTGGTCCTACAGGGACTTCACCCTTTTTCCATGTTGCACACTTAGTCCAGGGTCGGCCTTGGCAGCCATGGTAACTTTTCCCCATTTCCGGGGTATTCTCGGCTCGAAGATGGACGAGGGAATGGAAGAACCAAATTCCCAAGGCCCTGAGACAAAAAAGTACCTGGGTTTCCAATTATGGTTGGAGGTCTGAGTGACCAGGAGCATATTTTTCTCAGGCCTCCGAGCCACAAAGTGGTAGTAGCTCGGATGGTTCTTGGCCGAGGTGGGGACGTAACAACCAGCAAAGACCTGCACTGGGAGGTCAGAGTGGTGAACCGCCCTCCACAAAATGATGGCCCCTATAATAACCCTCCAGGCATTGGGAGAGAGCTGCGAGGGGGCCAAATTGGTGAATGATAGAATGGTCCTAATGACGGGGTGGATGGGAAGACGAAAACCTAACTTGAACATCTGCTCGTACAGGCAGATTTCACCATCCCTGCCGTGGTAGGCCCTCTCTTCCCTTAGAGGTCTCCTCAAGTGAATAGAGGGGCTAATGGAGTATAAGTACCTAATGTGCAATAGGTCCACCTCGGTGATGGTGCTCTCGTACTCGTCTGCCTCAGAGGTGTTAACTTCACTTTCGGCATCCTCATCATCGTCAGACTCAACGTCGGCTGGAGCAGACGTGGATGGGTTACCGGGGAACCTCTGAGCAAACTCGGCCTCGGTTACGGCCGACAGGGGAATAGCATTTAGGATGCTAGGCACGGCCACACTTGGCTCTACAAGTTCAACCTCTGAAGAAGAACTAGAGGTACTTGTGCCATTTTGGGATGAGGCACGACTGGAGACCTCGGCATGATCAGGGTTCAGATCAGCCTGAGTAGCGAAGTCCATGGCTTCTTGGAAAGAGTCTACTGACATCGGGTCAGAGGTGGAAGACTCAGACTCAGACATCGGCAAGTTGTTGGCAGAGACGTCTGTCTGGTAAAAAGTTTCAGGTGGACGGGGGTATACCACCTTGAGAGGTGGAGGAAAGAGAGGTCTGACAGGGGACCCTTGTGACCTACGAGCTTCTTCCTGAGCTCTCTCTATTTGTCTAATTTTTTCTAAGGTCTTTTCTTATAGAGAGGGAAAGTCTCCAATAAGTTGGTACAGGGGTCTGAGCATCTGGGGACGAGACAAGGCTTTGTCAGACCTTAAACTTGGGGAATATCCTAAAAACTACAAACAAAGATGGCTTGAAAAGTTAAGGAAATTTTATATCAAACTAAAGAACCTATGCAGGAAGCCTGGCCCACCGGAAAACTCAAGATCTAACCGGAAACCCCAAGATCTCATCGGTAAACTCAAGATCTCACCGGAAAACTCAAGATCTAGCCGGAAAATTCAAAATAAAAGATATCGAAAATGAAGAAAATGGAGATGGAGGATACCTGAAGGTCAGATTGATGAATAAAGGTGGAGAGTATCGCGCAGGAAGGGAGGTATCCCTCGGCAGAACGATTGCTGGAGTAAGGGCTAACTTCGGAGAGAGAGAGAAGTTCCAGAAAACAGGGAAACAGTCGCTTGAATAGGAGAGAAATGAGGAAGAAGAAGAAGGAAAATGGTTTTAACCTTTAAATACTTGGGCACGATTCCCAAGGCTCATCATTGCCTTGGGAAGCCCAAGGGACAACTGACTACATGTGCCAACCAAGTGGGCACACCTTGGCAACGGACAAGTGTCAAGCAGGTATTGACTTTGGGGTGAATAGACCTCGGAGGCAAGAACCCCCTAGCCATCCACTCTCGCAAATGGCTAAGGGCTGGGGGGTGATTGATATACCCAAGTATGGCCTCGGCCTGGGGGTGCATACCTCGGCCGAGATGAGAGCCGAGACGACGGCCGACCCACCAGTGCCTGGGGGCCCACGAGATCATCCCTCGGCCAGGGGTACCTCGGCCGAGGCCGACGCTGCAACATACACTTCCCCGGGGACACTTCTCATATCACAGATGTCAATGTCAACTCCAGGTACCAAGGAATAGAAGCCCCGGTCAACATGAACCCTACCTCGGAGGAGGCCGAGGTTACCAGAGGCATCGTTTACCATCAGCACGCCAATGATTCGGCCCAGGCCGACACAGGTACATACCTCAGCTGACATTAAGCCGAGACATCTCATGACACCTCACGGATTGAGCGGGCGACCAACCTTTATAGCTCGGCAGTTCCTATGCCGAGGCCATTCACCCGCATGACTGCCGAAGTATCCGTTGACATTTGGGTAAGGACACCTGGGCATAAATTAGTTACAACAAGATTATTCTCCACCTGTGGAGGGAATATTTCATCATCATTACTTACATGTGGTCCTGACAGCTGGCATACCCTCATTGGTGAGGAAACTACACACATGCACATTACATGCATAGGGGGTACATTACACCCCCTAGGCACTATATAAAGGGATCACCCCCTACCTTGCAAAGGGATCCACATATTAAAACCCTAGCTGAAGCTCTGTCCATATATACACAGTAGAGAGAGAAAGAGCGTGAGAGGTTGTAACCATGGCCATTAGTGCCTTCTTTCAGTGACATTACTCACACACACTCACAGTGGACGTAGGCCGGTTTGGCTGAACCACTTATATTTCTCCTTTCATTCCTCTTATCCTCACCTCATTCTTACCTTATTCATATAGCTGTGTTGCCATTGTTACACCTGTATTGAGCTTGCAAACACCTCACCCGGTGGTGATGATTTTCGGCATCATCACTCAGACCCTTAACATCATTAATTTGGTGAGATTAATTATTAGGATAACATCTTAGGTGATGACCTCAAACCCTAATAACATCACTCAGTAGTGATAAGGTTTGAGCTCAGACACCATAATGGGATGACCTCAGATATTTAACATCATTAATTTGCTAAGATTAATGAGGATAACATCTTAGTTGAGGACCTCAGACCCTTATAACATCTTTAATTGGTGAAAAGGTCTGAGGTCAGACTATTAATTTGGTTTAGACAAACACTATTGCATAAGCTTCAGAGCCAAATCATCAAATGACATGCATTCAATAAAGTAAAGGAGATGATCCACCTTAGAAATTAACATATTCAGGGCTTACAAATATTCAGAGGTTATAAGATTCAAAAAATAAGAACCATGTTCATTCAGGGGTTATAAATAAGCTTCACAATTGCAATACAAGGATTTGAGGGATGAATGTTGGTGTCTTTGGCCTGGTTAAGCTGGACGGCGTTGGTCACCTCGACAATGTCATCATGGTGGTCTGCCCCTCCAACCTCTGTGCCGTCCAACGTTGCAGTCTCGAAAGGCGCGGCAACCTCCTCTTCAACCTCCTGAAGAGCCTAGGCAAGCTGAGGATTAGCAAAGCCAAGGCCTACGAAATCAGAGGCTTTCAAAGTGCCAACCTCCTTCTCCTTGGCAACTTCCCACTTGGTAGTAGCTTTGATACCTCTCTCGAGGTATTCAAATCCAAAGCTCATAAACTCATCAGAAGTTTTGTACTCAGCTATTTTCCCCTCAGAGGCATCATCGAGGGATGCCTTCACAGTCGAGCTGACCTTCTGCTGCAGAATATCATCCTTGGACTTCAGAACCATAGCATGGTCCTTCTTAAGCTGAGAGATGTCCTTCTCCAGCCCCTTCACCTTCTTCTCAGACTCATCCAGTTCAGACTTCAGGCGGTCAATCTCTGTGTTCAGAGTGCTTTGGACCTTCTCGACCTCTTGACCCTTCTAGATGAGGGGAAACTTCCTCAGAGTCCATTTTAAGAGGTGGTGCATAACTGCCAAGCCCTACAGAATTTGTGATCATGAATAAGTCGGAGACCAGATCAGAGGTTACAGTTAGAAATTATAAAGAAATATGAGGTTATACCTGAATGGATCTGTGGATGCCGAACTCAACCAGCAAGGGGGTATCCAGTGATTGAAAGAAACGCTTGTCGGCCTCGGTCATTGTAGAGCCGAAGGCATCTAGGTCCTACAGACTATGGCCAACGATGCTGTCAGTAATCTTCAATTGCTTTAGACGAGCCGACAAGGCATCTGCTGAAGAGATTGGGATGGCAGTATCAGTACTCTTTTTCTTCTGCCTCCGATCTTCAGAGGCATGTTCAGTAGGAGGCATATTCTTCGTGGCTTGGGTCTTTGAGGTAGAGGGAGCTGGGGGAGGATCATTAAGGCCTGCTTTCTTTGCAAGTCTCGTCAAGCTAGGTGCAGCCATTTCCCAGAGTTCGTCTGAGATATCCTTTGGGCGCTCTCCAAAAATAATAGATCAGAGTTAGAAGATCAAACATGAATAAACTCATAGGTTCAACTTCAAATAGAAAATGCTTACCAAACTCGGTAAGAGGAGTTCCACCTAGGCCGGTCTCAGAGAGATAGTGGGGGGTCATCAAGTGTTTGAATTTTACGAGAAGACCATGCATACTCTGATCTTAAAGGTCTTTCACCCTCTAAAGATTATGCAGGCTCAGACCAGGGTCGTCCCTCCCAGATATTGTAACCTTACCCCATCTCAGGGGCATCGTCGGCTCTAGTGGGGACGAGGGAACACATGGACCCAATTCCCATGGCCCGGAAGTGAAAAAGTACCGATCTTCCAGTTGTAGTTGGAAGTCTGAGTTATTTGAAGCATCTTTTTCTCAGGCTTCCGAGCTACAAAATGATAGTAACTCGGATGATTTTTGGCAGAGGAGGGAACATAACAACCAACAAAGACCTAAACTGGAAGGTCTGAGTGGTGGACAACCCTCCACAAAACTATGGCCCCTATTATGACCCTCCAAGCATTAGGAGACAGTTGGGAAGGGGCCAAATTAATGAAGGCAAGGATGGACCTAATAATGGGATGAATAGGCAGACGAAACCCTAACTTGAACATCTGCTCGTACAGGCAGATCTCACCGTCTCGACCGTGGTAAGCCCTCTCTTCCCTCAGAGGTCTCCTAAGACTTATGGAGGGACTGGCGGAGTATAGATATCTAAAACAGAGAAGGTCTACCTCAATAGCGGTACTCTCAATCTCGGGCACCTCAGAGACGTCGACATCACTTCCAACGTCATCATCATCATCATCATCATCTAGCTCAACGTCGGCTGGAGCATACGTTGATGGGTTACTTGGGAACCTCTGAGCGAATTAAGCCTCGGTGATGGCCGACATAGGAATGGAGTCAATTATGGGAGGAATGGACACACTCGGCTCAATAACCTCAACCTATGAGGAAGAGGACGAGGTGCTTGAATTATTATGGGATGAGGCCCGACTAGATACCTAGGCTTGATCAGGAGCCTGATCTTCCCAAGTTGTGAAGTCCATGGCCTCCTGGAAGGAATCCACAGACATGGGGTCTGAGGTGGAAGACTCAGACTCGAACATTGGTATTGGTTCGGCAGGAATCTCTACCTGGTTAAAAGGTTCCGAGGGATCAGGATATATCACCTTCAAGGGTGGTGGAAAGATGGGTCTAATAGGGAATTCTTGTGACCTACGAGCCTCCTCCTGTGCTCTCTCTATTTGCCTGATTTTTTCTAAAGTCTTCTCTCTGAGAGAAGGGAACTCCTCAAGAAGCTGGTAGAGGGGTCTGAGCATTAGAGGCGGACACTACACTTTAAGGAGTTTCTAAGCGACAAACAAGATTGGCTAATGAAATAAAGCAGTTTAAAGATCAAACTACCCAAACCTAGCAAGAACAGTTCGCCTGAAACTATGGTGGTCTCACCGAAAAACTCAAAAACTCGCCGAAAAACACAAATAGAAAGGAAAAAGCAGAGAAAATGAAGACAAATGAAGGGAAGAAGATACCTGAAGATGAAATGACAAGGGAAAGCGAAGAAAATTCGAGAAAATCACCAACAAGGGCCTCTGCAGTGAAATCGAGAAGAGAATGCCTTTAGAGAGAGAAACTATTGGAATGCAATCGTGCAGGAGAGAGAGTTGAAGAAGGAGGGAGAAATAAGGGTTCAAAACCCTTAAATATACGCGCAAGATTCCCAAGGCCCATCATTGCCTTCGGAGCCCCAAAGGGAGGCTGATAGCACACGCTTGCCAAGAAAGCCACACTTCAACATTGGACAAGTGTCAAACGAACATTGGCTCATATTAGAAAGGCCTCGGAGATGTAAAGTTCCCACAGTCACCCGCTCCCACATGTAACTAAGGGATGGTGGTGATTGATATGCCCCAAGTGTCACCTCGGCCCAGAGACACCAACCTCGGCCGAGATTATAGCCTACACTAGAAAGGCCTTGTGCACGCGACATCAGACCTCGGCCATAGCAAGGTCGGCCCAGGCCGACACTACCACCAACCTCTCCAAGGGCACTACACGCATTATAAGGATCAGCAGCACTCTCGTACACCTGGGAATAACAACCTCGGCCAGATGTAGGTCGAGCACGTAAGAAGCCTTACTTCTACCAAGGTCAACATCATCAAGATATCATTTAATGCTTCAAGCTCATGCCAGCTCAACCTCGGCCCAGGACGACCCCAATCTATTATCTCGACTGAACTTAAGTCGAGACCTTCATGGCACATCTCAGATTGAACAAGTAACTAGACTTATCAACCTCGGCTTCTCTCAGGACGAGGTTATGACCAAGCACGATAGCCGAGTACCTATTGACATGGATAAGGACACGTGGGCACAAATCAGTTATAACAAATTATTCCCCACACGTGGGGAGAATATTTCGTCATCATTCTCTACATGTGACAGTGACAAATGTCTTCTCCATATTGGTTAGATCAACACACACATGCTCATTGCATGCATGGGGGGCACATTACACCCCCAGGTATTATATATAGAGGTCATCCTATACCTTTTAAAGGATCCCAAAATTAGCAACCCTAGCTAAAACTCTGTTCAAGTACACAGTAGAGAGAGAAAGCTTTAGAGATTGTATCCATGGCCATTACAGTGATACACATCATACACTCGCACAGTGGATGTAGGCCAGATTAGCTGAACCACATATATTTCGGTGTGAATCCTCTTCTCCTCACCTCCTTCTACTATATGTGTATGTACTCTTATGTTGCCATTGTTAACGTTAAATTGAGCCCACAAACACCTTGAAAGGTGGTGCTGTTTGTGGCATCATCAGACATTTTACTGACAACCCATGAATGAGACTCTTGAGTTAAAAGGGTTAAGTTCCAAATTCTAGTTAGGCTTTATGATTCACTCTACATGAAAGATAATGAGAAGTTTGATGATTTTTATTTGAAATTTCAAGATGTCGTAAATCAGTCACAGGCTAATTGTGTCATTTATGATGATTCTGAAATTTGTGATAAAATTCTTCGATCACTTCCGATGAGTTTTGATTTAATTACTCATACTATTGGTGATAATTTGGATAGTTACACATCTCATCTCTTGTGTAGTAAACTTAAGAATTTTGAATATCAAAATACCTTAAGAGATGAGAAAATAGGTAAAGCACCTGCACACACTGAAAATCAAAATGTGCTTAATTTTAGAACTAATAGTGAAAGTAGTTTGTCTTTTGTATCCTCTTTGTCCAATTTAATAGAATCTGAAATTTCTTTGGAATCTTTGGATAATGAACTTTCACTCTTGTCTAAGCACTATAAGAAATTTGTGAAGTATAGTAATAAATATGCTTCAAAACAAGGTCAGCCTAGTTATTCCGATAGACCTCATGAAAAATATTTTTAGAAGAAAAGTTTGGAAAAATCTGGACCTAAGAAGGATTTGATCCACATTCAGTGTCGTAAGTGCGATGAATATGGTCATTATGCCGATAGGTGTTTTTCTAAATCTAAATGGGAACCTTTAAATAAGGAACATTTGTCTAAAACTTGGGATGATATCTCCGATAATGATAATGAAGAAACTTTTAATAACCTCATGGCATTTACTTCTGCTTGTACTATGATCTCGAATGACATATTAGATAGCATATCTTGTTTATCAGATATTTCTGATTTGTTTGATCATACTTGTGACTTAGACTTCGTGAATTTATCTCACACCTTTCCTACTCAAAATCACCCAACTGTCACGACATCTCTTTTTGATATTGGGAATATTTGTGCTGATTTGGATAAATCTGATTTGCTAGAGGTTATTGAAGATGTTGAAAAAGATGTGTGTGATAATACTGAAAATGACACAATTGATGAATTCACACACTTAGGTGAAAAGAATGCTAGGTTATTAGCAAAAAATAATGCTTTAAATAGTCAAATCAGAATTATGTGTGAAGAATCCTCTTTTCACATTGAAGAATTGGAAAATTATGTTGTTTTACTTGAAAAGAGGATTGTTATGCTAACTGATTTGAATCACTCTCTTGAGACCAAAAATAAGGAAAGCTTGTTTAAATATGATGAGTCTCAAATTGAACTTAAGGGTGTTTTGAATAAATATGATGAGTGTAAAAAGGAACTAGAGATCACATTCAAAAGGTTAAATAGTTATTGGAATTCTGGGTTTGCTGTCAAAATTATTAATAAAAGTATGCACTATGATTCCACATATTCTTAATTTGATTTTGTTCCTACAAAAGGACTTGGTTTGGAAGGGGAAGAGTTTGATGTCACTAATTTCATAAATTCAAAAGAACAATTTTTTGAGTCTAATGAAATTAGGTTGTCTTACAAATATGTGAAAAATAAAGGCAATTCAAGATCTTCTAAGCCTGTCTTTAAATGCATTTTTTGTCAAAGAACAAGACGTTTGGAAAAATTATGTTTTAAGAAGTTAGGACATAATGGTCCTAATTTGGGAAATTTTAGGCAATCTCAAAATGGAAAGAAGTTTCAAACTACCAAGCCTACTTTTCATTATGGATATTGCTTTAAATTTGGGCATTTAGAACACTTATGTTTTAAAAAGGAAAACATGGCCAACTCTAGACTAGCCCACAAATATGTTGTCCCGACTAGACTTGTCTATAGGAAATTTTTCCGTTGTGATTTTTGTCACAAAAATGATCACTTTACTAATTTTTGCTATTAAAAATTGGGAAGCTCTAAACAGGCCAGCTCATTTTAACTGTAAAATAGAATTTTTTAGGAAGCCTAATCTGTCTAACAACCAGCCTTATCAACCAAAAACTGTTTTTAAGAAAACTAAGGCCGATTAGGTTAAAAAAATCTGAATCAAATGACTTATTGAGATGCAATGTTGTTTTATCGGCACTAAATGCTTGTAATAAAAATTCTCAATGGTATTTAGATCCTGGTTGCTCTAGGCATATGACGGGGGATGTATCCAAGTTTACCACCTTAAAATATTTTGTTGGTGGTGCTATAACTTTTGGTGATGGAAAGATGTCCCACATCATAGGCGAAGGGTCAATTGAGGCAGATGGGCTCCCTAATTTGGAGGACGTTTTACTCGTTGATGGTTGAAAAGTAAATCTATTGAGTATTAATCAGTTTTGTGACAAGGATCTTATTGTTAATTTCACTAAATCTGATTGTAAAATATTAGATCCCAATGGGAAACTTATTTTGTGTGGTACTAGGACTCCAGACAATTGCTATGTTGTTAAACATGAACATGATTCTGAAAATTGCTTGTCTTCTAGAATGAGTGATTTAGACTTATGGAATGAACGTTTAGGCCATCTAAATTATGACAGTTTTTCTAAATTAACTAGTAAAAATTTGGTTCATGGTGTACCCAAAATAACTAAAGTTAAACACTCTATTTGTGGTCCGTGTCAGATTGGTAAAATTCATAAGGCACCTCATAAGAAAGTTACTGAAATTTTTACCTCCCACCCTTTGGAATTGTTACATATGGATTTAATGGGTCCTTCTAGGACCATTAGTTTATGTGGTAGTTCCTATATTCTGGTTATCATTGATGACTTTACTAGATTTACTTGGGTTGCATTTATGAAAGAATAATTAGACACTATTAATCCTTTTTTGAAAATTTTGATAAAAATTGAAAATGAGAAAGATACTCAAGTCACTCGGATTCGTAGCGATACGGGTGGGGAATTTAAAGACACGGGTATCATTGACTAATGTATTCGGAATGGTTATCAACATGAGTTTAGTGCTAGTAAGACACCCCCAAAAAATGGTATCATTGAAAGAAAAAATAGAACCATTCAAGAAATGGCTCGTGTTTTGATTCATGCTAAGAACTTTCCAAAATATTTTTGGGTTGAATCTACTCAAATAGCCCGTCACATAATTAATAGGGTTCATTTAAGGAAAAATTCTAAATAAACGCCCTATAAATTATGGTATGGTAGACAACCCATCTGAAATATTTTAGAGTTTTTGGTAGTGAATGTTATGTATGTAAGGATCGGGAACATTTGTCCAAATTTGATACTAGAGGAGAGAAGGCTATTTTTTTAGGATACTCCCAAAACAATAGGGCTTATAGAGTTTATAATTTGAAAACTAAATCTATTATGGAATCCATTAATGTTGTGATAAATAATTTTTTTCACCTTTTGTAGAAAATAGCTCGAAATCAGTACCCTTTGAAAATACTTCATCTAATGATTTATCAAAACAATCAACGGATGGTGACTTGGACTCCGTTCCATTGGAATAACTTGATGTTCCAAATTGGGTTAGGGCAAATCATCATAAAAAGAACATTTTGGGTGATGTTAAAGAACCAATTAAAATAAGAGCTCAAACTTTAAATGCTTTGATGTCTTCTTTTGTCTCTCTAGTTGAACCAAAGAATATAAATGATGCCCTTGTGGATGAATCTTGGCTTCTTGCTATGCAAGAAGAGTCAGGTCAATTTAAAATCCGTGATGTATGGTTTTTAGTTCCTCGTCCTACTCATACTAATGTCATTAGAACTAAGTCAATTTTTAAAAATAAATGTGACGAAAACGGTAATGTCTTGCGTAACAAAGTTAGACTCGTAGCTCAAGGGTACTCCCAAATTGATGGGATTGATGTTGATGAGACATTTGCCCCGGTTGCTAGAATAGAGTCTATTAGACTTTTGCTTGCCATTTCTTATCATTTGAAATTTGAATTATACCAAATGGACGTAAAATATTCTTTTTTTAATGGGTTTTTAAATGAAGAAGTGTATGTTGAACAACCTAAGGGTTTTGTTGATCCTTTTCTTCCGGATCATGTTTTTAGATTAAAGAAAGCTCTTTATTTCTTTTCAAACATTTTGCATTTAAATTTTTTTCCTTTTTATTTTCAAGTAATCTTAATTTAAATTAAGTTTTTATATTAATACTATTATTTTTGGGATATATAATCGAATGAGATAAACACAATATTTATTTATTTTAAAACTTGGTATCCCAATATTAAAGGCTTTCATTTTTTTTTACGTTTTTTCTTGGTCGTTTTGATTGGTACCATTTGGCTGGCATTTTGTGTCTATCGGGGTCTGTTGTGATTTTTTTCAAGATTTTTTCTTTCGTCCTTCGAATGGCTCTTTGCCTTATAATATGTGCACTTTTTACCCCTTTTGCCTTTGGGTATTTACGCTCCTGACCTATTAAACTTTACTTGCCTTTTTAATCCCCAGTCGCTTATGGGTGTATACTGTTTTACCCTTGTGGCATCTATTTTTTACTTTTACCCTTGTGGAATATATATAGAAATGCAAGGGCCCTTTTTTTAGGGTTTTTGAAGATACAATTCAGAACGTGAGTTAAAATTTTTTACTCCCTTTCTCTCTTTACACCTTTGGTTTCGAGTTACAAATTTGAGAGTTATAGCGTGTTAAAGCCTGGAGATCTTCATATACGTTTTTTTGATGTCTTGAGCTAGGGTAATTATTTATCAAACTGTGCGGTGGTGTGTAGTTGCCCGGTGGTGGTGTATTCCAATTGAGTGGTGTGTGAAATATTGTGGTATGTTGACGATCTTTGTGGCCTGTTTTCGTCCCCATCAGACCGTGTCCAGCATAAGCGTTTTAAAGCTTAATTTGTAAGTTTTGTTCATTTCTTTTCACACACACACACAGACACACACACACACACACACACACACACACACACACATATATATATATATATATATATATATATATATATATATATATATATACACACATTTAAATCTACTCATTTCAATTTGTTTTTGGTCTTTGCTTTGGATCTATTTGAATCCGAGTAGGTGTGAGTTTTTATAATATTGCTGTGTATGTTGTTTGATATTTTTGTGAAAAAGTGTTAACTTTAAATCATTGACTCAACTCGAACTTAACTCACTGTGTCAACTCGGACTTAACTCACTATGTCAACTGAGACTAAAACTTAGTTTTTTATTTTATTGGACCTTATACCTAAATTTAGATCTATTTGAATCTGGACTAAAACTTAGATCTATTTGAATCTGGATTTTTCTTATTGAAATCAGAATTTACTTTAGATATAAAATCAAATTTCCTTGATTTTCAAATCAGATTAATATTGGTGTGTGGCTTGTCTTGTGCAAAAACCAATTTGTTAGTGTGTGTTTGAATCCAAAACCTTGCCTATCAGTTAGTGCCTGATTGGTAAATTTTTGGTGTCAATAAAAATAAACTTAAACTCTTGTGTGTTTGGTCTTCGTTTATAATTTTTTTATGATTGGACTAAATCAAACTATATTATTTAAAATCCGTGTGTTGCACAACTTCACGGGATCTCGGTCTTGAGTGTGTTGTTATGCGTGTGTTGTAGTCACTATTACTGGGGTGTTATTGGGTTGACTGATTTTCAGTCAAGTTGGGTTGTTTTAGACTAGGATGGTTTTTACGGGTGTGTATCTTCTTAGTTTAATTCGTGGTAGACTTGAAGGACTGTAATCTGTAACTGTTAATTGGTAATAGTGGACTTAGGTATGTGTGTTATCCTGGGACTAGGGACACGGGGTTTGCCACCATGGTGGGTTCCTCGAGAACAAATACTGTGTTACTATCTCCCTTTCCCCATCCCATTCTGATTATATTTATTTCAGCAGCATCATTCCAAATCTGTTTTTATTTGTGTGGGTGTTTACAATGATTTCAATCAAGTTTTTAAATTAAATATTAAAAGAGTTGGAGTTTTATTTTTTAACTAAAACACGTTAGGTGTTGAGGTTATTTTAAATATGTCCCACTCTTGCTTAGTAAGATCAGAAGGTTTATCTGAATCGAATGCTAATCATAATTTGAAAAATATATTTTGAAATCAAAGGACAAAAAATATACAAGGTAAGAAACTTATGAAGCTCTTTAAGAGTATGTGGTTTAGAAATGATCCCAAACTCCTCAAGCTTGGTCAGAAGGGACAAGTCCTCATAGGTCTTAATGTCGGAGTTAACAGCATCATATACTAAGTGCCAATTGGTAGTAATTAGACCTAAAGTAATGCGATTTTCAATGTAAAAAAAGCAAAGTAAATGTAAGTATTGGTTGTAAATTTTACAACTTATATGATAAAGGGAGCAAATTAAAATGGAGGAATAGGTACTACTTAGAGCAGGCTTCCCCCAATCACGAGGAACCTTCACAAATGCTTCTCTTGCCTCTCTTTTAAGACACTCCCAATCTCTACTAACATAAAAAAGCCCGTATTCCAGTGATGGTTGGAGGTTTGGTAAACCTTCATTAGTTTTCATTTTAAATTACGTGGACTCATATAATAATAGAAAGGGGAGTGATTTGTAGATACAACAGAGTAAATAACATAAAATATATCTCCCAGTTATGTTCGAATCATGGACATGTCTCTGATATATGCTGGAGCTGAGTATGATCCTCCAATAGTTTGGATCCAACTGATTAGGTGAAACCCCAAGATGAGAAATTATCTCTCGGATGCAAGTGTGAAAAGGAAACTTAAACCGTACGCAGAACTTAACATCATATAGAGCGATCTTGGAGGCATTTTTTTATGTCATACGCTCTACCATCGTCTGGAACTGAGTACATATCGGCGGCATTTTGATACTATTCCATATGAAGGACTAGATCAATTTTGCTATCATACTTAGGAGTGACCACAGGTGGTTTAAACTTGGCAGGTCTTTGGAAGTTCATAATTATTAGGATAAAAGGCAATCCTTTCGCAAAACTTCTATGTAAGTTTTTTTTGATTTGGCCATATCTCCTAACTGATCTCCCAACTGATGAATAAAACCTTTCCTGGGATGCTCTTCTAGATTGGTTTAGTTGGAAGTAGTCTTAACTACTCGTCCATGGGTTTATGACAAATTCTTCTCGGTGATCTCGTGATTTGGAGGGCTCTCTGTGATTATAACCCCTAGCAGCTTGGGAACTCAAATGATCAAAGGATAAGCCCTTACTTAGTCTATCTAAGGAGCTCGGACTCTCTTGAGAGAATGAATGTCCATCATAATAATGTAAGATATGATTAATGAGGTCACACCACGACAATAAGATCGAAAATTGGTAGATCTAGAGTATCTAGACATACTCCTTTCCTCTTTGGATGATTGAGGCAACATTTCTCCTCTAGCGATTGGAACAACTACGGGCCAGGTTTAGAACGTCTGAGTTAATTGTCTTAAAATCTCTTGCATAGCCTTGGCCCTTGTCTATATTCAACAGAAATCCTTGTAAATCCCCTATACCAGGAGGGGAAGTGGGGATGAAGGTATTGCTAGCGGTGTGGCTACCTTCTACATTGTCTACCATTTTTTTAATGTTTAATGACAAGTGATTGGGAAATTCGTTTCTTGGTAGGAAATGAGTAGGAAACACATAGTGGCCTGTCAATTCCCATAGGCAGCGCCAATATGTTGATGTATAAATTTGGTTTGATGATTTGGAATAATCTTAGCTCAATCAAACCAATAATTATAACCATAGATAAAGAAATAAGTTAGAAAGAGATGAGAGTCAGAGAGAGACACAGAGGTTTACGTGGTTTAGCCTGATGAGGTGCATACGTCTACGGATAAAATGCCACTATATTTTAGAATTTGGTATAATCCTATTAAAAGATCTCTAGCATTTTGATATAGTGTCTTTCCATCTCCTCTAGTCGAGGGAGGTCATGGTCTATTTAAGGTAGTTAGAATTTAAAGAGATGGAATACATTTACACATGCCGTATTTACATCTTTACAGGATAATTAGCGCTGAATATTCTTCACGTGCATGTACAGGGTGATTATTGTGAGTCCCACGTGTGTCTGTTCAGATTATTGAATTTCCATATTATTAGGGGTGGCCGATTATCTTTCCGACCAATGAGATAATTGAGCCGACCACATTTGTTTACCATTTTTGGGTCCCCCGAGTATGATGACAAGTGCCACTGTTTTATTGATGCACATGATCCTATTATTTTAGGCTACAACGTAAACCAACGGTTTGTGAACAAAATATTCAAAGATCATATAGGCCATGTCTATCCAGATATGATCATGTGTAAGTATGGAGTACCTTAGGCCTTTATCATTGATCACGGAGAAAATTTAGAAAATAAACTACTTGAAGACAATTGTGAAAACCAAGGAATCAAACACTTTTACGCAACTTCAGCTCATTCGAAAAATAATGGACAAACTAAGGTGACGAATAATACCCTGTTCTCAAGAATTAAGTTAAGATTGGGAGAGGTTAAGGGTCATCTTATTTAAGAGTTATACCATGTCTTATAGGAATATAGAACAAGATTAAGGACCCTCACGGGGGAAACCCTGTTCATGTTGGCATTTGGGTCTCAAGTCATTATGCCAACTGAAATTGGCTTGCCGAGCCTCAAGGTGCATCATTTCAATGAACATAACAATGAGGAGGAAACAAGTATAGACTTGGATCTATTGGAAGAAATAAGATAGGATGCTTAGGTATGTTAAGCATTATATCATCAAAAGTCCGCTCGGTACTACAATGAAAGAGTGAAGAATCTACCTGTGGCCATCCCCAGTCCTCGTAGAGAGAGTGAGGAGGGTTCATCTCACGCGGTGGGAGGATCTTGGTCCCGCGCATCCCTCTCGGGAGCACTTCGGCCATCGTCTGCGAAGTGTGAGGTGAAATATATAGAGAGATGGAGTCGCCAGTCTATTTTACTCAAAACAGACAAAAGAAGGTATAGCCATCCCGAAGGACTGCATCCAAAGACATACTGATACACACGAAACCAAAATTGATTCGAAAAGGTTTCGGAGGCTAAGTTACGGAATGGGAGGGTGCTAGGCACCCATTCCACCCTTTCGGTCTCTCATGGATTTGTAATTATTTTCCTTTATTTCCCTGTGGTATGTGTATATGTAGTTGAGATAGGAATCATCGACTTGTATCATGGAAGAGATAAAGCGAGTCATCCATAGGAATTCTCTTAAAAATATTATTAGAAAATAAGATTTATGCGATTATCCTTTCTTTGATCGTTATAATGGAACGGTAACACATATGGAATAATACGCCACTAAGAATAAATATATGTATATGCAAATATATATAATCTAAGAGAATTAAGTGAAAGAATTAGAAAAAAAAGTGGGAGAAAAGTAGGACTCGAATCTCGGGTTTTACCCCGAGATGCCTACGTAGCCTATAGAGGCATCAAAGTCCACGTAGTTCATATACAAAATGAGGGGGTGGGGTTTATCCCATAAATCCAATCAGTGACTTCTCTTATGTATGTATGTGTGTAAAAAGGTATTTTAGTTGTGAGAAAAGTGTGAGAATTCTCGTTTGAAATCTATGAGCAAACCCTCTTTTATTGTTTGTATATTAGGATATGTGATATGTGATATCAAGAGAATAAAACTGCTAAGTAATAAAATAAGTTAATGCAATTTTAGGAGAATTTGAAGAGAGAGTTGAGAAAGTTGGACCTTCTTGAAGATCTTGAGCTTGATCTTGAATGTTGGAGAGAAGACCTTGCACTTGGATGATGATAAAGGGTAGTTAATTCACCAAGTTTGATGAAACAGATGATGAAAAGTGAAGGATGGAAAACGATTTGGATGTGAAAATCACGTTGACTTAAAGAGAGGTGTTCTGAGTTCGCTGAGAGTGATGGATTTCAGATCTTGGGTTCTTTTGAAATGAGGCCAGGACCTCCTTTTTTTAGGCCTAGGGCATTGATGATCGATATAGGACTGGTCCTGGCAATCGACAATCATTTTTAGGCACACTGCCAATAGGCAGGATTTGGAACCTGCCGTTTGGCAGTCTTTTTCAGGTTCCTTAAAAAAAATGGTCGTAAAATGTAAACCGTTGATCCGAATTGCGCATGGGGTGAACCACGGGAAAGGTATTTCAGAGACCTTGGGAATTATCGATCGATATATTCTTGGTCTTACCAATCGGTAGGTGTTTTTAGGGACACTGTCGATAAGCAGGATTTGGAACCTACCGTTTGGCAGTCTCCTTTAGGTTCCTTCAAAAAAATGGTCATAAAATGCAAACCGTGGATTCGAATCGCGTACGGGGAAAACCGATGGAAATTTATTTTAGATACCTTTGAAAGTCCTTTGTACTGCTCCCAGTTCTAAAAGTTAACTTCGAGTCAAATATGGCTCGGAAGTGCTCGTCGGTCATTTAGACAAGGGATTGTCGAACGCAAATGAATCATTAGTCCCATTGATAAGTCAAAATCGTGCACTAGGTGTACTCTTGGAAAGGTTATGAGATGTAATTCGACATTCCAAAGAGTTTGACTCAGTTTAGGGATTTGACTTTGGTCAACCGGGGCTTAGAAGAATTTCGTGACCTTTCGGAGTAAAACGAATCGTTCATCCATATCGTACGTTATAATCGTGCACAAGGCAAACCGTTGGAAAGGGATTTCAGCTTCCTTTAAAGATTCATCTAGTCTCGATCGAGGTGAAGAGTTGACTTTAGTCAGACAGAGCCCGGGAGCATCTAGTGACCTCCTAATCAAGTTTTAGGAGAAAATGGGTCGTTCGTTCGCATCGTAAGTCAGAATCTCCCATGGGGCAGACCATTGGAAAGAGGTTTCAATGCCCTTTGAAGATTCATTTAGTCTCCATCGAGCCGAAGTGTTTGATTTTTGGTCAAATAGAGCCTGGGAGTGCCCGATGGCCTCTAGGTCAGGACTCGGGATATCACTTAGATTTGTAGTGATGAAGGGAGGTGTTAGGGACCTGAGGAGAGGTTAGGGGGTGCTAAAATAGGGTGTCTATAGAGCCCCTCGATGGGTGAGTTTGGAACAAATGATAGCCATTGAATAAACCCCACACGATGCCTTTAAAAGGGCCGATTCTGAGGACTTAAGGATGAGGATGATCGATTCAGAGGGTCGAGGCCGATTTGGAGGCCCTAAGGATGAGGATGACAGATTCAGAGGGTCGAGGCTGATTCGGATGACCTAAGGGGGGCATACTGGAGATGGTAAACAAGGGAGTGATGACTAAAGATTGAGGTCAACTCTGAAGACCTAAAGCAATGCAGACAATGACCAATTCTGCGGGTCGAAGCCAATTATGAGGGATTAAATTAAGATGACCAATTTTGTGGGTCAAAGCCAATTTTGAGGGCTTACATTAAGATGACCAATTCTGCGGGTCGAAGACAATGCTAAGGGCTTAAATTGAGATGACCAATTCTGCGGGTCAAAGCCAATTCTGAGGGATTAAATTGAGATGACCAATTCTGCGGGACGAAGCCAATTCTCAGGGCTTAAATTGATATGGCCAATTCTGTGGGTCAAAGCCAATGCTGAGGGATTCAATTGAGATGACCAATTCTGCGGGTCAAAGCTAATTCCGAGGGCTTAAATTGATACGTTCTTAGGGAACTCGTTCGGGGAAATTACCTCGTGATTTTGATTTGAGGTGGGGAGTTAATTGTTGGGGAAACTGTCGTGTCTTCTGGAGACTTTGTAGGGGAATAGGCAATTGGATGCCGTAAATCCCCCTGAGGAAGTGACTAGGTGGCCCAGGACTTGGATGTTTCGCTCGAGAAAATTTGAAACTCTTGGTGAATAGGAGATAACTTGAGGTTTAGGATACTTTAAGGGTCCTCTACGTACATTGCTGGGGGTAAATTCTCTTAGCCTTTGAGGGTTTCGCTGGGGAAATAGGAGTTTGGCTTGAGGGAGTGTGAATATTTCTTGGTGAAATTGTTCTAAATCCTTCACAGGTTATTTAGGAATTTTTTGAGGATTTTTCAAGGTTTTCTGGGAGTTTTTGTACGAGAATTTAAGGGGGGTGCCGGTCGGCATGGCATGGAGGGTTCCATTCAGCAGTGGCTCGGACTTTCGGACTGCCTCGAGAAGGTGGAAGGTCAGTGCCGATCGGTATGTGGGGGTGTAGTGCTGATCGGCATGACCCTTGGCTTCCTATAAAAGGGGCGGGTTCCCCTCATTTTTCATAGATTCTTTCCGTCTCTCTTTCTATGATTTTCTTCTGCAAATCGTTCTAACATTTCGTAACCTAAAAATGGTCATTTTTGTGAGCACTGTGGTATAGAAGGAGTGCTTGGTTGTTGATGACTGGGCGAATGTGGAGTGGAGGGCTAGGGCGCCTCTTGATTTGGGGAGTGAGATCTCTTTTGATGCATTTAAGACAATTACAGATGAGCAGACTTTACTGTAGGATTCGTTGCATCATCGCTCTTCTAGGGTGGTGAACCCTAATGGTCGTGTAAATACAAAATGACTTTTGGCATTCCTTTTTTTGGTGATTCCCTTTTTTCTTGGATTTTGACAAAGCTTTTTCTTTGACAATATGATGTTTCTTTATCGACTATGCGTGCCCACGGGACAACGGGGTTTAAGGATTTCTGGGAGCACCTTCCACCTATGGTGCATTGGGTTGTATCGTCAGCAGGCTTTGGGAGTCTGGCGTCTGTGCTGGATGAGATGCCTCATTCGACGACGTTCTTATGTACTTTGGGGGAGAGGTGGTGGGAAACTACCCAAACCTTCCATTTTGGCTTTGGGGAGATGACTGTGATTCCTATAGATGTGCAGCAGTTACTGGGTCCGGATTGTGATGGAGAGCAGATAGAGGTGGATCGCTCTTTGCAGGTGAGGTCAAAGGCGATGCGAGCGAACCTAAGTGATGTGGGGAGGATAGTATCTGGGGACTCCATCCGTTTGTCACTGCTGAAGGATGTTTTACTCAGTAAGGTGATTGATGTGGAGGACGGGCTGCAGATGAGGCAGATGGCCCGGTTGTCTATCTTGCTGGTGTTGGTTTTTTTTTGTGTCGTTGAGTGGTGACGTTGTCCACTTATGATTTTTGCCATACTTGAGGATATTTTCAAATATCCCTCTCTATGATTGGCGGAGCCTAACTTTGGTGCCCCTTTATTTTTCTCTTAATGCATTTAGCCGATGCTGCCGATAGACTTTTACTGGAACCACGTATCTTCTTGAGGTATTCTTTGGTTTGCTCACTTTCCTTTCATGCATTCGCATTTCCCTTGCGCGTCTCTTTTAGGTCACGAATTCTTATCTTTGGAAGACGTGGATCTATGAGGTGATTGGGTGCAATAACCAGCTGGTTTCTTTGAAGGATGAGACTATTGGGGACTTCTGCCAGTTGTATCGATGGTGCAAGGTCAATCGACAGTCGATGAAGTCTCTTTCTCTGGAGGCAGTGTGCCAGGTCTTGAATGGCCTTACCAGTGATAGGGTAAGACCTTTCCTTCTTCAGTCTTGGTCTTTATGTTCTCTGATTCCATAATTACTTATATTTGTTGAGGACTTTTTCGGTGACCTTTTACGCTTGGGGGATGGCTGTTCAGGACACAGGGTGGACTGGGGTGAACACGCAGATGAGGCATTTGCTAACGCATGAGTTTGGCCACTCCTAGTATATCAGGGAGAGGGTGGTCTGATAGATTGCTGAGGAGGAGGTGGTGGTGCCACCTGCGAGGCCCCCTATATCAATGAGGGGAGAGCGGACGTTTCCAGAGGATGCGAGCATCAGGCGATCATTGGGGAGTCCTATCTGTTATATACCGATACAGTTGTGATGTATGATTATATGGACTTTATGACGAGCTGGATGATGGCGTCTATCATATATGATGTTCTTCCATTCCCTCCTACGGGTTTGAGTCGGCCAGTGGGGTTCTCCCACAGTGGTCGTGGTCCGTCGACGTCCGTAGCGACAGTGACTCAGGAGGTTTCCTTTGTACGATTGCATACCCCTTCCTACAACATTCATCGGGCTGATGGCCAAATGGTGCCTATGTTGCATCATCCTCATGCGATGGACCTGGAGGAGTTGGGCTTGACGGAGGAGCTTCTTCGTCCTTTGGTATACCTTTCTATTCTTCTCTTTTGGTTTCTTTTTGCTTTGGTTTCTTTTTTATCTTCTCTGCTTGATACTGATTCTGCCTTTCCTTGTAGCAAGTTTGGGTGTCCATCACTTGGCTAAGGGATATCAGGGACTGGATATCTTCGGCGACTGCCAACATAGTTTGGTGTTCCCCCAATTTTTCTGCTTTTCTTTATTTTCTGCAAAATTTATGTAACACAGAAAAAATATCTATGCAATGCAATGGAGTTTTTTATTATCTTCTGTTAGTAATGAATGAACGCATGCATATGCGCTTTCTTATTTTGCTGCTGAGACCGTAAAAAGAAATATTTTTTGGAATTTTTAAAGAAGGTTTTATTCAGAATGAGAAATTACATAAAGATGGAAAGAAATTTTGAAATTCTGTTGAGATTATCAATTTATTTTCACTATTTTTTTTTATTTTTTGATTTTGGAAAAAGAAAAAAAAGGTAAGTTTCCAAAAATAGGGGGTTGCCGATCGTCAAGCACCTTGTCCTGCCTATCAGCAGGTCAGTCCAGTCTTATCAATCAAGGCTTTGACTGGTACCCTCTTCAGCCTTTGTTACCTTGTGGGGCAGGATTACCTCCGATTTCTACATGGGTTGTGTCTTTTGTGAGGATTTTTTTTGTATAAAAAGGGGTAAGTGCGAAACATCGCCCAATTAATTATCGGGTGATCAGTCCTTTATAGAATTTAAAACAAAATGTTCGGTTGGTTCATTCTTAGCATCACTGCCGAAAAACATAATAACTCATTTAATCACCTAATATAATTAATCTAGGTGTCAAAACATTTTTTCCTTTATAATTAAAACCATTTAATCTCCAAACCAAGAAATTTAATATAAACCATCCACTCATAATTAATTAATATAAATACGGAATCGGAATCACATGCTGAGATAAATTTAGACTGGATAAAACCTTCCAGTTCAAAACTCCAAAGACAAAACCATAGTAACCACAAATCCACATGAGAATAAACGGAAAGTAAACTGAACATAATTTCTAAAAAACTGTCTAAGGAATGGGCGACACATGCCCTAAATAGAGAGTCTATAAAGAATGGAAATGGAATAATGGAGGCATCTAATACGATGACCTACATCTTACACAACAGCAGCAGGAAGCCAAGAAATCCAATCTCTAAGCTTGGTGTCCCTATGGCTGAGCACCTGATATAATACAAATATATAGCAAGGGAGAGAAAAGATGCAAGAAACGGGTCAGAGCCTGATGTGTAAAAATATTTGTTTAAGCAAGTATTTAAAAATTACAGTAAAGCAAGCATCACATACATGTTAGTTCGAACTCTCACATGAGATTCTCACCTCTCGTCTATTGTGCACGCCTAGCATGTATTTAATTTTCTCCTTAGCCATACCACCCAATATAATTAGTTTTAATTCATCCTATTAGTATTTATTCTCCGAGGACCTAAAGAAATGCAGGGGATGACCAATTCTGCGGGTCGAATCTGATTCCGAGGGCTTAAATTGAGATGACCAATTCTGCGGGTCGAAGCCAATTATGAGGGATTAAATTGAGATGACCAATTCTACGGGTCGAAGACAATACTGAGGGCTTAACTTGAAATGACCAATTCTGCGGGTTGAAGCCAATTCTGAGGGCTTAAATTAAGATGACCAATTCTGCGAGTCGAAGCCAATTATGAGGTCTTAAATTGAGATGACAAATTCTGCGGGTTGAAGCAAATTCTGAGGGTTTAAATTGAGATGACAAATTCTGCGTGTCGAAGCCAATGTTGAGGGCTTAAATTGAGATGATCAATTCTGCGGGTCGAAGCCAATTTTGAGGGCTTACATTGAGACGTTCTCAAGGAACACTTCCGGTGAAATTACCTCGTGATTTTGATTTTAGCTTGGGAGCTAATTGCTAGGGAAACTTTTGTGTCTTTCGGAGACTTTGTAGGGGAATAGCGAATTGGCTACCGTAAATCCCACTAGGTAAGTGACTAGGTGGCCCATGGTTTGGATGTTTCACTCGGGAAAATTTGAGACTCTTGGTGAATAGGAGATAACCTGAGGTTTAGGATACTTTAGGGGTCCTCTGGGTACATTGTCGGGGAGGGGGGGGGGGGGGAGATTCTTTTGTCCTTTGAGAGTTCCGCGGGAGAAATAGGGGTTCCGCTTGAGGGAGTGTGAATCTTTCTTGGTGAAAATGTTCTAAATCCTTCCCGGGAGTTTTAGGAATTTTCTGAGGATTTTTCAGGGTTTTCTGGGATTTTCTGTACAAAAATTTAAGGGAGGTCTCAGTCGGCATGATGTGGAGGGTTCCATTCGGCAGTGGCTCGGACTTTTGGACTTCCTCGAGAAGGTGGAAGATCAGTTTCAAAGGGTAGGTGGGGGAATTGTACTAGTCGGCATGACCCTTGGCTTCTTATAAAAAGGGGGTGGGTTCCCCTCATTTTTCACATCTTCTTGCCTTCTCTCTTTCAGTAATTTTCTTCTGCGAATCTTTTTAACTTTTTGCAACCTAAAAAATGGTTGTTTTTGTGAGAACTGCGGTGCACAAGGAGTGGTTAGTTGTTGATGACTGGGCAAATGTTGAGTGGAGGGCGAATGTGGAGTGGAGTCCTTTAGGATCTGTACGGCTTACTATGTTTTCAGCTTTGTGTCCTTTGATATAGAGCCCTATTTTTAGAACTGTTGTGATCTTATATTTTTACGATTTCATCTCCAGCTATTCGAGATTTAGTAATAACTATGGACTAATAATATTCTTTCTCGACTCAGATGCCTCCTCTACATGAACCAAGAGACCGACAGGCCCAGCCAGAGCAGACGCCAGTACAGGCTCAAGGGAGAATGAACACAACAGAGGTTGCCGCGATAGTTGCACAAGCGGTGAATGCAGCCTTAGCGGTGGTGCGGCAGGCCCCACCACAGGTTCAGGCAGTGGCACCAGTTCCAGTGCATCCATTCCCTACTGCGTGGAAAAGAGTTAGAGAGTCCTTTCAGAATGCTTGTCCCCCAGAGTTCATGTTCAGTTCAGATGTGGTTATCGCTAATCATTGGAAGAAGGACATACAGTGACACCTTCATATGTATGAGTGCACAGAGGTTCAGAGGCAAGTTTTGGCTACCTTCAAGCTGAGAGGCGCTGCCTTACAGTGGTGGGAGTCCACTACTACCGAGGAGCGAGATTTGATGACTATCCGTGATTTCGGGGTGTGGTTTGACCCCAAGTACTTACCTTTCGCCGTCAAGACTAAGATGAGGCGAAAACTTTTAGACCTCACATAGGAAGGGAGGACAGTTGCGAAATACGAGGAGAAATTCACACGATTGACAAACATAGTACCAGAGGAGGTGCCTACTCAGGAGAAGCACATTCAGATGTTCATGGATGGCTTGACTTGGAGGATACGACAGCATCTATTGGGTAACCTTTCCCTACACTCATATACCGACGTTTTGAATGCTGCCTTATTGTAATGTCAGGACAACCACTTCCATGCTAAGGGAAGCAAGTGAGGGGGAGAGTCCAGCCAGTTAGGAAAGACAGGGGGAGGTAGCACTAGTGGGATACTAGTTGAGCAAAGTCAGAGGCAGAGTTCCTAGCAGGGGGAGTCAGCTAAGAGGTTTCGTTCTGGGGGTTTCAGGCATGGTCACGGGGGTTGGAGATAGGTCCAGCACGGCCAAGGTAGAGTTGGTAACGGCCAATCGGGTCAAGGCTATCAGGGACAGAAAAGAGGAAACTTCATCGGGAAATGTTATACTTGTGGCAAGACTATCCATAAGAAACAGGAGTGCCCCAATAAGGATAGAGTTCCTCGACAACAGGGTTTTCACCAGGATCCCCAGAGACCTATCTTTCTCACCACCCTACTAGCGCCAGCCCCAGTTCCAGCCGTGCCCGCAGTTTCGATGCAGCAGGGGCAGTTGCAGTATGGACGTGTCTATAACGTCCACCAGGCCGTAGTTTCGCAGGCACCACCCGCAGTGTAGGGTAAGTTTTCTATCCATGGTACTTTGGTTCGTATCTTATTTGACACGGGGGCATCACACTCCTTTATATCCACTAGCTTTCCATGGGCCACTGGGTTGTTATGCATGGAAGAGAGTATAGTGACTTGTGTAGACTCATCGCTAGGTAATGGGTCGATGATTTTCTTCATAAGCTGGGGAGTAGGCATAGAAATTAGCAGTTTAATTTTATCTTCTAATATTCTAGTGTTAGATATGTCTGAGTACGACGCCATTATTGGCATGGATTGGATGGTCGAGTATAGGTCCATGATTGATTGCTTCAGTAGGATTATTGTGTTCGCCATTCTGGGCTAGGAAATGTTCTTAGTGGTGTTGCCTCGTTCTGAGGGAGGGTCATCTACCAACCTATTTTATTTAGAGGATGAGACCACTACAGTAGTGGTTCCACTCGATTCAATTCCGGTCCTCTGCGAGTTTGCTGATGTATTTCAGGATACACTGGGGTTGCCTCCGAGTAGGGAGATCAAGTTTGTGATGGACTTAGCACCAGGTACTCATCCGATAGCACGTCCGCCTTACCGTATGGCTCCAGTAGAGATAAGGGAGTTACAAGATCAAATAGAATAGTTATTGGGATAGGGCTTCATCCGTAGGAGTACCTCGCCTTGGGGTGCCCCAGTTCTATGTGTAAAGAAGAGGGATGGGTCCCTACGACTTTGTATTGATTATCGAGAGCTTAACAAAGTCACGATACAGAATAAGTATCCATTGCCTCGCATCGATGACTTATTTGATTAGCTGAGAGGATCGGCCCACTCCTAGAAGATAGACTTGAGATCCGGGTACCACTAGCTACGCATCAGGGAACAGGACGTGGCTAAGACTGCTTTTCTAATGAGATATGGGTCATATAAATTCAGGGTTATGCCATTTGGGATAACCAACGCCCCAGTAGTATTTATGGACTTGATGAACAGAATATTCAGAGAGTTCCTAGATCAGTTTGTCAATGTCTTCAAAGATGACATCCTGATTTATTCCCGCACTGAGGAAGAGCATGCCGAGCACTTACATATGGTTTTGCAGACTTTACGAGAGCATGAGTTGTACGCCAAGTATGGAAAGTGTGAATTTTGGCAGCGAGAGATACAGTTTTTGGGACACATTGTATCAGAGAATGGGATATTTGTGGACCCTAATAAGGTGTCAGCAATGAGGGAGTGGGGATAACCCACAACGCCGATGGAGGTGCAGAGTTTTTTGGGATTAGACGGATATTACAGACGATTTATTCGGAGATTCTCGAAAATTTTGGGTCCGATGACAAATCTGACTCGTAAGGGCATGCCGTTTGTTTGGGATGATGCATGTCAGTTGGAATTTGATGAGCTGAAGGATAAGTTGACTTCAGTACCCATACTAGCACTTCCCAGGGCGGGAGTGGAATACCTGGTTTGTACTGACGCATCCCTACAGGGGCTTGGGGGAGTACTTCAGCAAGAGGAGCAGGCCATAACTTTTGCTTCTCAAAAGCTTAAGCCTCACAATAAGAATTACCCCACCCACGACTTAAAGCTAGCAGCAGTCGTGTTTGCGCTTCGAATTTGGAGGCATTACTTATTGGGGGAACAGTTTCACTCATTTACAGACCACAAGTCACTGCAGTACTTGTTCACGCAGAAATAGTTGAACATGCATCAACGCAGGTGGCTTGAGTTTGTAAAAGATTATCAGTCCAAAATACACTACCACCGAGGGAAGGCTAATGTAGTTACGAATGCATTGAGCCGTAGGCCGATAGATGACACGACCGAGGTGTATAAAGTAATGGTGCGCCCTAAATATGGCTTGTGATTCAAGTGCAAATCTAATCGCAACAAGTAGAATCCGGTAAGTACGGAATCGTGATCCACAGGGATTGAACGCTCCTAAGAGAACTAAATTGGGGCAACGAGATTCTCTAAACGTCACAAAATGTTAAAGTGTAAAAGATGATTTGTGATTTGGAAAGGTGATTGAGATGCAACCTCTAAACTAACATGCTATTAATGAACAGATGATTAACAACTAATTACGGAACTGATGAAAAGAACTAAGGTAAGCTTGAGTTCAAGAAATTAAGGGGATTGAGGATCATTCTCCCACCTCGGATTCACAAGGAAGGGGATTATAGGGCTTGATTAAATTAATTCTAATCGAGCATAACTAATTAAGTCCGAACATCAACCATGTAGAGAATGAACTCAACAATGGAGGATTAGGGTTTAATTAATTATTGCTAGATGGGTTGAGTTTGTAGTAAAGCTTCAAACACTAGCCCTTGCATGACAAGGGAAGTTAAGAAACTATGATACTCCAAAACCAACACATGAAGTTCCATTAGAACAATTAAAACCAAACCCTAGATATTAAGTTCAAGCATCCAAGGTGGGATATTGATCCCCAATCACAAGTCTAGCTACTCATAATTAAAACTAAACTACACATTCTAGTTAACAACATACTTGAATTAGTTATCTAGTTAAAACTCAAATCAATTCAAAGGATGGAATTCAATGCAATTTAAAGCTAATGGAACAAGAAGAGATGGAGTAATTGAACTTATCTTGCATTAATCACAACTATTCAACAAGCAATCAAAACCTTACAAGTTGGTGAAAGCCATAAATGAGATTGACCTAGGAGAGAGAAGAGAGTGTTTTTCTATCTTACTAAAAATCTAACAAAAGTAATCTCCCTACAAAAGAGGAAAAACAAGGGATAAATCCCCAAAAATCCACCAAAATGGCAAACTAGTAATAAGAAGAAAGCTGAAAATGCAGGGCCGAATCGATTCGGTGGTGAATCCGAATCGATTCGGAAGTGGAGAGAAAAGCCCCTGCAAGTGACCGAATCGATTCGGTGGTAATGGCGAATCGATTCGGGCCTTCTGCAGAAAGAAGAGTTGCCTATATAGGCATTAATTGTTCCATGCTTCACCGAAACTTCCGTAACTTTTGCGTTCGAGATCGGATTCACGCACCGTCGGAGGCCACGCGAAGAGGAGAAGAAGGTCTACAACTTCCGTGAAGAAATCGGGAACAAAGCCCGCGTGCTGAAATTACTAAAATGCCCCCGACTGTGCAAGTGTCAACGGAACTTTCCGGATCAAAACCAAACTTCCCAAAATGCATTCCCGAGACCTATAAAAGCTCAATAAAGACACAGACAAAGTATATATGATGAATTTAGGGGTTAGTCAATAAATGAGTATAAGAACCGGGAAATACATGCACGGGAATGCTAGAATGTACAAATTAACGGGGTATAAAATACAATAAAAGTGACGAATCACACCCCCTAACTTATACATTGCTAGTCCCGAGCAATGAAGTATGAAGAAACAAGGTCCAACACCGCAACCAAAATATAAGAAATATGTACAACGAAGGAAAAATGCCACTTTCGTAGGCGAACGATTGCATTTAGCGTATGCAATAAGCTGTTAAACCCCTAGGTGGCCCTAGGGGACGAGTGAGGTCTCGTGAGGGTTTCCAGGGATGACACCCACAAACATCAAATCAACTCATACTATGATACTGCAAAATCCAATGCGTAGCTCAACAAATATCAAAGAAACACAATTTATCAACAAAGTGAACGAAGCTCACACAAAAGACGGCAATTATCGGCATTAAACAAATAACTTCAACTAAAAATCGAAACCATGGGAATGCGAAATAAGCGGACACATGTGGTAATTTAGATTTGGCAAAACTTTCAAAATCCATATATAAGCTAAGGCATGCATACTCAAGTTCTCTCCGGTCGTTACACTCAACAATTGAAACACTTAGAAATGGGATGTAACACACACGGGACATGCGGGCATTAAGAGTAATTGTAAAGGGAAACTAGGCCACACACATGTCATCAATGAAGAACGCAATATAAAAGTGAAAAATACAATCTCATGAAAGGATATCTCATATTAACCAAGAGAAGAGCATTTAAACAGATTATCGCTAATGTTCGACCTTTGAATCACATCACCCTAAGATCAAATAGGACTTTTTAGGGGTATAGAATTTAGGCTAGGTTAGGGTTTGGAAAAGAACGGGATGTGTGTAGGATCAAAGGAGATTCGGGAATATCGCGCGGGATAATGGATTTAATGGGCAACTTAGGAATCGAAATCAAATTCCACAAGCAATGTATTCATGAGAATGAGACTTTGATATTCATGCACAAGGGGAAATGGGAAACAACAAGGTCCCATTTTATTCGATATTTATCCTTTCTTTTTCTTTTTCTTTATTTTTCTCTTTTCTTTTCTTGATTTTCTCTTTTCTTTGATTTTCTCTTTTCTTTTCTTGATTGCAATCCATATAAGCAACAACATTCAATCCCGGGAACAATCCCTAATCAAGGTACGGGGGGAGTAAATAAGAGTTTAGGACTCCAATGTGGAGTTGGACAAGGGATTTGGGGTTCAAACGAAAGGAATAATAAGGCTCAAGGGGGTTGACTAGGGGAAACATTTAAGGGAAAGGTCAAGGTCATGTGGGTTTAACAACAAGGGCCTATAATCATTTCCTATGGTTTCATGTGATTCGCGGGACTCAACACCATTGAAAATCATGCTCAAGTGATAAATCAGTTAGTATGCAATCAAATGAAAAGAAAATGAGATCGTCAACGAGTTCATTGACAAGAAAGAGATAGAGTAGGTGTATACGCTCACAAATGATGATAAGTCTCAATTTTCACTTCTGTAAGGGTATAGCATGCGCCTTAGAATAACGAATTTGAAACGCTTTTAAACCAAATCATAAATAATTATTTGTGTATATGCTCAAAGCTTCACAGTTTAATTTTATGATGCTATTCACAATGCAAACAATAACGGGCTAAAGGATAATAAATCAATGACTCAAAGCATGCTTCATAGCTATACAACAGGATATGCCGATCATATAAGTAATCATAGTAGATATGAGAAAGAAAAAGAATTTTTTTTATTTTTATTTTTAATTTTTTTAATTTTTTAAAATAAATAAATAAATAAATACTAATATGATAACCGGCATCACAATGGTATACCATACCCCCTAACTTGAATGAAACATTGTCCCCAATGTCAGTAGGGATAAAAAAGGAAAAAGGGTATGAAAATAGTCACCCCGTAAGGAGTAACTCGAGAACCGCGCAACGGCATGCCTGTTACAGGTTAGTACCATAAACAATAATATATACAACATAGATATATACAAGAAGAAAAATGAAACCAAAACTGAGTCATTTCATTAATATATACGAGTTGTGTACATGGGGAACAATGAAACCAAAATTAGAAAATACAAGAAATTGCACTCTCTCCTCCCCATACTAACACAACTACCTAAGTACAACCCAACAATCTAGATAAAGAACCACCCAAAAATAATCAGCAAAAACAGGATCACAACAACCTACATGTCGTCCGGGTGGCGGCGCGGGGACTCGGGCGCGGGAGGATCGCGAGGGGCGTATGGGTCAAAGAGGTACTGAGGCACAGAAGCCTCGCCCCCTCGCAAGTGTGAGAACAAATCCATCTGCGCCCGAGCGATCATCGATATATCGCGCTCGTACGCTCCCCGATAGGCAGAAAAGTCGGCCCGGAATGATGCAAAGTCCGACATGTAGGCGCCCCGAAACTCGGAGAAGTCAGCCTGAAGCTCATCCATCCGCACCCCTAGATATGCAATGGGGTCTACAGTAGATGGGGCAGGCGGTGGGACTGGATGAGGCACAGGCTGAGGCATGGGCTGAGGCATGTCCGGCATAGGAGCATCCACAGCAACAGGAACAGCAGGAGCATCCGCAGGAGCATCTAACATCCTCTTCTTTCTCCTCTCCATATGATCCTTCCCTAGACTCTTTTCAATTGCCTTTTCGTTAAGCAACTTGGGAAGGCGAGGAAAATAGTCCGTACCCGCAACCTCACAGTGAGCATCCCTACATATGCGGGAAACCAACCGCGCGTATGGAAGGGTAGTGGTCCCCTTTTCACAGTATGCGGCCTTGAGCATCCGCTGTAGCACCAAAGCGGGAAGGTTTATAATTGAATTCGCATCCAGTAGATGGTAGAGGAAGTGGGCTTGCGAAGAGCGAAGGACCGCCTTTGTTTGGGTAGGCGTGATAGAATTAACGGCTACCAAGTGGATGAGGCGGTGGTTATCGGGCATAGCAGATGTGGGGAAAGTTTCCCCAGCCCAAATATGCCCTGGCGCCAGACGCGCAATCAGGGTTTCGTTGGTCAGTCTCCCCTCGTCAGCGCACGGGTAATCGAAATCCTCGGGGTTTTCGGCCCCGGTGAGGTGCAATGCCAAGAGAGGCTTAGAGAGAGGAATTCGCTTACCCCGTACGTAAGCCTCGAACGTGCGGTCCCCAGTTGGGACGAGCGATGCATAAAATCGACGAACGTGCTCCTCATTCACCTCCCCCGCCCTAGCAAGGTGTGCCTCCCAGTTGAATTTCTGAAAGTAGCGACGTACCGAGGCAGGAAAATCCTCAAGATGGAAAGGCCGCTCAATAGCTATAGGGCGACCCGAAGGGAATTTCGCAACGAACCAATCCTTTTCTTGTTTAGACCGGAAGGACTTGAAGCCTCCCCGACCCGCAATTAAGTTGGAGGAGGGCTTGGTAACCGAAGGACCCTACAAGAAAAATCAATTCGATACATACACAATTAGTGTAATGCACAAAATCAATTTGGCGTGAAATAGGGTCGAAAAGGAATCGGTGGGTGTGCATCGGGAAAAATTGGTCGAATTAACGTTACCGATGCACACCGCACTCATACAAGGGTAATTCAACACCATTGCGCGAGAAAATGTGCGAAAATGAAGCATTATGGCACATTTTCTCCACAGAGGCATTTCATCGAGCACCTAGTGTGCAGTGTATGGAAAATAGGGTGAAATTTACATTTACATGTGGAAAACCCCCAACACATACTACTTAAACATCACAGCAACATAATCAAGTAGTATGTGTTGGTTTCAGAGGAAAAAGAATGAGTTTTATGCATTAAACATGTAAAAATGGTGACAACTCAGTTTACCCTATTTTCCATAACATATACACTAAATCAGGAATGAAATTGAATGAATAAGGTTGAATTAATACCTTGGATGAAGTTGCCTTAGATGATGAAGCCATTGGGAAGATTGAGAATGGAGGAGAGGATTCGATTTGGGAGAGGGTAGGTTCGCAGGAAAGAGAGGAGAAAGAAATAGAATGTGGGATAAAACAGAATATGTGATTTTTAAGTGTCAGGTGACCCGAATCGATTCGGTGGGAAGTCCGAATCGATTCGCGATTCTCGAACTTGAGCACTGGAAGTGACCGAATCGATTCGGTGGGAAGTCCGAATCGATTCGCTAATGAGGGACCTGCTACTTTCAAATAACCGAATCGATTCGGTGGGAAGTCCGAATCGATTCGCAAAATCAAACTTGGCTACTGGAGTGGGGCGAATCGATTCGGTTGGAAATCCGAATCGATTCGGCTTCTGGAGATCAGTTTCTGCTTTGCTGAATCCTGATTTTTTGGTTGGTGGTTTGATTGGGCTGCATAAGGAGGTATTTTTGGACCCCAATGTCAATATTACATACGTACAAAGGGTCCGGGACAAAAAGTTTGCACCCCGCACATGCCGGGGGATGCTCGGCACAAAAATACACAATTCCGACGTCCTATGGAGCCCCGTAAACGGGGTCGGACAATGGAATCGTGTCCGAACTCGGGTCAAATGGTTCTAGGAAGGGCTTTAGACGCTGACCATTGACCTTGAATAACTTTCCATCCGACGGGTTCTCAATCTCAATAGCACCGTGATGATGGACGGTCTTAACGACAAACGGACCCGTCCATCGAGATCTTAGCTTACCCGGGAATAAATGCAACCTAGAGTCGTATAAGAGAACCTTTTGGCTAGGGTGAAATGTTTTACGGGATATGCGCTTATCGTGCCTCTCTTTCACCCTTTGCTTATAGATTCTCGCACTCTCGTACGAATCACTCCGGAGTTCATCCAACTCGTTGAGTTGGAGCATTCGCTTCTTTCCGGCCTTGTCGAGATCGAAATTAAATTTCTTGATCGCCCAATAGGCCTTGTGCTCGATTTCTACCGGTAAGTGGCATGGCTTGCCGTACACAAGTCTAAAGGGCGACATTCCCAAAGAGGTCTTGTAGGCCGTACGATATGCCCACAAAGCGTCAGGAAGTCGAAGAGACCAATCCTTGCGGTCGGGATTGACCGTCTTCTCTAGGATATGCTTGATCTCTCGATTGGCCAATTCAGCTTGGCCATTGGTTTGTGGGTGGTAGGTAGTTGCAACTTTGTGTGTTACACCATACTTTCGCATAAGAGTAGCAAACGGGGAATTACAGAAATGCGTCCCGTTATCGCTTATAATCGCCTTCGGAGTTCCGAAACGCGAAAGCATGTGTTCCTTTAGGAACTTCAACACCACCCGATGGTCATTGGTTTTGCACGCAATGGCCTCGATCCACTTGGAAACATAATCTACGGCCACTAGGATGTAAAGGTTACCAAAAGACGGTGGGAATGGGCCCATGAAGTCAATTCCCCAACAGTCAAAGACTTCAAGTTCTAGAATGGGGGACATTGGCATCATGTTGCGACGTGTTATAGCACCCAATCTTTGGCAACGATCACATGAAACGCAGAATTCGTGTGCATCCTTAAAAAGTGTGGGCCAGTAAAGCCCGCATTGTAAGATTTTTGCGGCGGTTTTCTTGGAAGAAAAGTGGCCATCGCACGCCTCCGTGTGGGAGAAACGAATCACGCTCTCATACTCATGATCCGGGACACATCTCCGGACGATCTGGTCGGGACAATATTTGAATAGATACGGATCATCGAAAAAGAATCTCCTCACCCAAATAAAGAATTTCCTCTTCTCTTGAGGGGTCCAATCAGATGGAATCGAACCCGTCACGAGGTAGTTCACTATATCAGCGAACCACGGCAGAGAGGAAGTGGAGAACAGCTGTTCATCCGGGAAGAATTCAGCGATGGGGAGTTGGTCTTTGGGTGCCTCCAATGTTAAACGCGACAAGTGATCCGCGACAACATTCTCTACTCCCTTTTTATCTTTAATAGTCAAATTAAACTCTTGGAGTAAGAGCACCCACCTAATCAAACGCGGCTTGGCGTCCTTCTTAGATAGAAGGTATTTGAGCGCCGCATGATCCGTAAAACAAACTATGGGCGATCCCACGAGGTATGCCCGGAACTTATCTAACGCATAGACGATCGCTAATAACTCTTTCTCGGTGGTAGAATAGTTCAATTGAGCACCGTTAAGAGTTCTACTCGCATAGTATATGACATGGGGCTTCTTGTCACTTCTCTGAGCTAAAACCGCCCCAACCGCGAAGTCACTAGCGTCACACATTAATTCAAAGGGTAGGGTCCAATCAGGAGCTTGGATGATGGGAGCGGTGGTAAGCATACTTTTCAAAGTCTCAAAAGCTGCTTGACACTCATCGCTCCATTCGAAAGGAGTTTCCTTGGAGAGGAGATTACACAAGGGTCTAGCAATCGAGCTAAAGTCCTTGATGAAACGGCGATAGAATCCTGCATGCCCAAGGAAAGACCTTACATCTTTCAGAGACCTAGGAGCGGGTAAGTTGGCAATGACTTCAACCTTTGCCTTATCTACCTCAATACCATCAGAGGAGACGATGTGGCCTAAAACAATACCCTTAGTGACCATAAAATGGCACTTCTCCCAGTTTAACACGAGCTTTTTCTCTACACACCTAGACAAAACCTTTTCTAACATAGAAAGACAATGGTCATAGGAGTTGCCAAAGACGCTGAAGTCGTCCATGAACACCTCTAGACCACGCTCTACCATATCACTAAACATGCTCAACATGCACCTTTGGAACGTAGCAGGCGCATTACACAACCCGAAAGACATTCTTTTGTAAGCAAATGTCCCAAAAGGGCATGTGAAAGTGGTTTTGTCTTGATCCTTGAGATCAAGTTCGATTTGGTTGTACCCCGAGTACCCGTCGAGAAAACAATAGTACGGATGACCGGATACGCGTTCCAACATTTGGTCAATGAATGGAAGGGGAAAATGATCCTTTAATGTCATTGCATTAAGTTTTCTATAGTCTATGCATACACGCCGCCCAGTGGTGGTGCGTTTAGTGATCAATTCCCCTTTTATGTTTTCCACAACGGTAACTCCTGATTTCTTGGGAACAACATGGATTGGACTGACCCATTTGCTATCGGAGATCGGATATATGATATCCGCATCTAAAAGCTTAATTACTTCTGCTCTCACAACTTCTTTCATCAACGGATTCAATCTCCGTTGCATTTCACGAGAGGGTTTTGCATCCTCTTCAAGGTTAATTTTGTGAGTGCAAATCAAGGGACTAATTCCCTTCAAATCTGCAATTGTCCACCCGAACGCACCCTTGTATTTTCTTAGCAATGCTATTAACCTTTGTTCATCCCCCGCCTCGAGGCTTGATGAGACAACAACGGGATATGTCTCATTTTCGCCTAAATAAGCGTATTTCAACTCGGAAGGCAATTGCTTTAATTCAAGTTTGGGGAATCGCACATCCGAGGGAACCTCATACGAATCACGAGGAGGTAAGTCCTCAAAAACACTACACCAATTAATATCATCTACACTCTCGTCCTCATCTAACAACAAACTCATGAACTTGACCTCTTCATCATAGGGAGAATAGCTATTCTCCGAGTAAATCGGGTTCACAAGACATCCCTCCAAGGGGTCCGATAAATAGGTAGCATCAAAATGCTCTTGCACCACCTCTTCTAGAAAGTCCACCTCATGGACTTCATCATCACAATCCCCCACTTGGTTCGAAACATTAAAGATGTTCATTTCCAAGGTCATATTCCCAAATGTCAGGTTCATTTGGCCATTCCTAGTATTAATCAATGCATTGGAAGTGGCAAGGAATGGACGACCGAGGATAATGGGGGTAGTTCTACCGCTAGTAGAAGTAGGATGGGTATCAAGCACCACAAAGTCCACAGGAAAGTAGAATTTGTCAACCTGTATGATGACATCTTCCACTACACCCCTCGGAACCTTAACGGAGCGATCCGCTAATTGGAGGGTAATCTTTGTGGGCTTGAGGTCCCCTAGCCCGAGCTGTTCATAGACATGATAAGGTAACAAATTTACACTCGCTCCTAGGTCTAGCAAAGCCTGCTCAATTTTAAAGTCCCCTATCACACATGAAATGGTGGGACATCCGGGATCTTTATATTTAGGTGGTAATTCAGATTGAATTATTGAGCTAATATTTTCGGCCAAGAAAGCTTTCTTCCTTACATACAATTTCCGCTTAACAGTTAGTAAGTCCTTTAAGAACTTAGCATAAGCGGGGACTTGCTTGATAGCATCTAAAAGAGGGATGTTAATTTTTACCTGTTTGAACATCTCTAGTATGTCAGAATTACTAACATTCCCCTTTTTCGACAAGAGCCTTTGAGGGTAAGGCACGGGACTAGGAAGTTTCGAAACCACATCCGAATCTACCGGGGCTTTCCCTTCTCTCTGTCTCAAGGAGGCATCTTCGACCTCTAATGGGTCGGGCGAAACCTCCTTAACGACGGTTGGGACACTAGGAGGGGTGGGCTTATCAACCACTTTCCCGCTCCTAAGAACGGTCACGGCCTTAGCACTATCGGGAGGGGGATTCGAAGTGTCATTGACACTATTTTGCCCCAATGCCTTTTGAGGTTGAGAAGGGAATTTTCCCTTCTCTTGGATACTTAAAGCCGAGGTCAACTTGGAGATTTACTTTTCAAGCCTAGAATTCGTGGCTTGTTGAGAGGTTATGAAAGATTGAAGAGTCTCTTCGAGGCTCCTCTTGTTCGGGTGAGCATATAATGGTATAACCGGAGGAGGTGGTCCCTGTGGGGGACCTTGCATTTGAGCTTGGGGTGGAGGAGCTTGATTATATGGTTGCTGAAAATTATGAGGTGGGGGATGATTTTGATAATTCGGGGGAGGTGGATTTTGAGAATGTTGGGGCTGCCCATAAGAGAAACCCGGATGGTTTCTCCACGAAGGATTATAGCCCTCACCTAAAGGAGTCATGTATTGTTTCTTGTAAGTGGCCATCGCGTTGGCTTGATCGTGAAGCATCACTTTATATGCTGGGATTGTTGGGCAATCCCTCATTGAGTGATCGTCAACGTCGCAAATGGCACAAGACTCCTCTACATGTGAGGGAGAAGGATGGGATGGTTCCCGAGATTTGGCATCCATTGCCTCGATACGCTTGGAAAGTTGGGCTACTCTTAATGACATATCTTCTCCTTCGGCAAGGTGATATATGCCATGGCTAGATGAAGGTGGATTGGATGACCGGGCATTGGTTTTGCTAGGGTCCGAAGTGTCCCAAGCTTGGGTGGTCTCGGCACAATATTTAAAATGTGCCCACGCATCATCCGGATCCAAACCGAAAAACTCGCCGGAGCACATAGTCTCCACCATTTGTTTTGCATTGAGGGTGAGGCCATTGTGGAAAAAGGAGATTAATCTCCACTTTTCGAACCCATGATGTGGGCACTTATGAAGCACCTCGTTAAACCTCTCCCAACATCTCTCAAATGATTCGCCTTCGGCTTGAGCGAAGGTTTGGATTTGACCCTTTAGGGAGTTGGTGCGATGAGTAGGAAAGAATTTCTTCAAAAATTGCGCTTGCATTTCGCGCCAACTCCCAATGGAATTAGGAGCCAAGGACCAAAGCCAAGTTTTGGCTTTGTCCTTTAAGGAAAATGGGAAGAGTTTGAGTCGGGTGACATCTAGAGGGCAATTTTGGTCGCTAAAAGTAGCGCACACCTCCTCAAACTCTCTCACGTGAAGATACGGTTGTTCACTTTCCATGCCGTGGAAAGTTGGAAGTAATTGGATCATTCCATTTCGGAAATGGAATTGCGCGGCATTGTATGGAAAGATGATGCAAGACGGAGAGGTGGTCCTTTTCGGTTGTAAGTAATCACGCATAGTCCTATAAGGGGGTTCGGGTGCAATCCCCTGACTACCATGTTCACTTACATTATCGGCCATTGTTGTGGGTTCAGAGTGAGCCCAAGTGTACGAAGAAGATGAGATCGAACTAGAACGAGAAACCGATGGTAAAGGTCTCCAATAGTCCGAGGGCTCACTAGACGAGGGTTCGCAAACAGGATTTAAATTGCTACTACGCTCGTCTTGCATTTACAAGTGCTTTTGGATTGATTATTTTGGAAACCGTGTTGTCACGGTGACCACAGGGAACGATTAGTGTAAAGAGAATTTCTAAACCCTAAGTTAGTTGCCAATCCCCGGCAACGGCGCCAAAAACTTGGTGCGCCCTAAATATGGCTTGTGATTCAAGTGAAAATCTAATCGCAACAAGTAGAATCCGGTAAGTACGGAATCGTGATCGACAGGGATTGAACGCTCCTAAGAGAACTAAATTGGGGCAACGAGATTCTCTAAACGTCACAAAATGTTAAAGTGTAAAAGATGATTTGTGATTTGGAAAGGTGATTGAGATGCAACCTCTAAACTAACATGCTATTAATGAACAGATGATTAACAACTAATTACGGAACTGATGAAAAGAACTAAGGTAAGCTTGAGTTCAAGAAATTAAGGGGATTGAGGATCATTCTCCCACCTCGGATTCACAAGGAAGGGGATTATAGGGCTTGATTAAATTAATTCTAATCGAGCATAACTAATTAAGTCCGAACATCAACCATGTAGAGAATGAACTCAACAATGGAGGATTAGGGTTTAATTAATTATTGCTAGATGGGTTGAGTTTGTAGTAAAGCTTCAAACACTAGCCCTTGCATGACAAGGGAAGTTAAGAAACTATGATACTCCAAAACCAACACATGAAGTTCCATTAGAACAATTAAAACCAAACCCTAGATATTAAGTTCAAGCATCCAAGGTGGGATATTGATCCCCAATCACAAGTCTAGCTACTCATAATTAAAACTAAACTACACATGCTAGTTAACAACATACTTGAATTAGTTATCTAGTTAAAACTCAAATCAATTCAAAGGATGGAATTCAATGCAATTTAAAGCTAATGGAACAACAAGAGATGGAGTAATTGAACTTATCTTGCATTAATCACAACTATTCAACAAGCAATCAAAGCCTTACAAGTTGGTGAAAGCCATAAATGAGATTGACCTAGGAGAGAGAAGAGAGTGTTTTTCTATCTTACTAAAAATCCAACAAAAGTAATCACCCTACAAAAGAGGAAAAACAAGGGATAAATCCCCAAAAATCCACCAAAATGGCAAACTAGTAATAAGAAGAAAGCTGAAAATGCAGGGCCGAATCGATTCGGTGGTGAATCCGAATCGATTCGGAAGTGGAGAGAAAAGCCCCTGCAAGTGACCGAATCGATTCGGTGGTAATGGCGAATCGATTCGGGCCTTCTGCAGAAAGAAGAGTTGCCTATATAGGCATTAATTGTTCCATGCTTCACCGAAACTTCCGTAACTTTTGCGTTCGAGATCGGATTCACGCACCGTCGGAGGCCACGCGAAGAGGAGAAGAAGGTCTACAACTTCCGTCAAGAAATCGGGAACAAAGCCCGCGTGCTGAAATTACTAAAATGCCCCCGACTGTGCAAGTGTCAACGGAACTTTCCGGATCAAAACCAAACTTCCCAAAATGCATTCCCGAGACCTATAAAAGCTCAATAAAGACACAGACAAAGTATATATGATGAATTTAGGGGTTAGTCAATAAATGAGTATAAGAAACGGGAAATACATGCACGGGAATGCTAGAATGTACAAATTAACGGGGTATAAAATACAATAAAAGTGACGAATCAAGTAAAATGGAGGGAATTGGGACATCACGATGCCATGGCCTGATAATTTATGTCTGCGATGACAGTTATGCCTCAGATTGTTACGCGAGTAGTACAGGCATAGGCAGCGGATTCGTTCTGTCAAGATCGGATTAGGTAGCTTTTAGCCGGGGGAACCGAGTCTTATTCAGTAAGGTTCGAGGGTGGTTTGCGCTTTAATGGGAGACTCGTTGTTTCAGAGGGGGAGGACCTTCGACATGCAGTAATGACAGAGTCACATGGGTCCTGATTTGCGGTACATCCTGATGGGGACAAAATGTACCAGGATATGAGGCGGCAGTATTGGTGGAGCGGGATGAAAAAGGATATCGTGGAGTTCGTATCTAAGTGTACCACTTGCCAGTTAGTGAAAGTGGACCATTAGAGACCACCAGGTTTGCATCAGCCGTTGGATATTCCTACGTGGAAATGGGAAGGCATTTCCATGGATTTTATCACTGGGTTGCCCACTTTGTAGAGGGGGCATGATTCTATATGGGTTATTGTGGATCGGTTGACGAAAGTAGCCCACTTTTTGCCCGTCAGGACCGACTACACAACGGGACAGTATGCTCAATAATTTATTACAGAGATAGTGAGATTTCATGGTGTGCCTCTTAACATCGTGTCAGATAGAGACAAGACATTTATATCTCATTTTTGGGAGAGCTTCCAGGAGGCTATGGGTACCGAGTTACGATTGAGTACAATGTATGACCCGTGGATCGATGGGCAGACTGAACTCACTAATCAGATGCTTGAGGACATGTTGCGTATGTGTATCCTTGATTTCGGGGGAGGTTAGTTACAGTATCTTCCACTGGTGGAGTTTTCTTATAACAACTCCTATCAGTTCACTATTAGCATGGCCCCGTTCGAAGCATTGTATGGTAGACCTTGTCGTTCTCTAGCTTATTGGCAAGAAGTGTGAGACAACAAGCTACTCGGGCTAGAGGTGATTCAGGATACGTCGAGCAGGATTGAGATGATTCGGGATCACATACGAGTAGCACGGGATAGTCAGAAAAGCTACGCCGATGCTAGCAGGTCTTTTCGAGAATTCGCAGTGGGGGACCAGGTTTTGTTGAGAGTATCTCCGATAAAGGGAGTAATGAGATTTGGGAAGAAAGGGAAGTTGGTTCTGAGATATGTAGGACCATTCCCTATTATAGAGAGGGTCGGACCAGTAGCTTACAGACTTGGGTTACCGAAGCACTTGCATCGTATCCATGATGTGTTCCACATTTCGTCATTGAGGTGATACCTTCGGGATGAGTTGGCACAAACTCACATTACGATTGAGGAGATTGAGTTACAGCCAAATAGTTTATATGAGGAGAGATCGATGGCTATCCTAGATTATAGTGAGAGGAGGCTTAGGTCAAAGGTAGTTCCACTTGTCCGGGTACAGTGGCAACATCACAATATGGAGGAGTCTACTTGGGAGCGTGAGACGGATATGCGTGAGAAATATCCAGATTTATTCATACAAGGTATGCCTTATTTTTTCGTATTTCGGGACAAAATTCCTTTATTAGGGGGGAAGTATGTAACACCCCATATTTTTGATGATTTAAATAATTGTGGGATTAATTATTACAGAGGGATTAATTGAATTTAAATGTGAGAATTAAATTATTAATTAATCCGGATCTAATAAAAATAAATATTAACTAGCATGCCAAGGGTTAATACTTATTGATTTAATATTACTGTGTGATATATAATATGGAACTATACACTTTGATAAATTATCGAGAGAATAATACGACAGTTTAGTGAATTAAGTCAGACTCGCGTGTGAGTCGTATCGAGACTAATTTAGTGGAATAAAAATATCAATTATTTTTAGTAACCTGTATGGTAATTTCGAGTGTACTGTTGAGTCCGGAAGGGTCAAGATAGTCGAAATAGTATACCCATGTGTTTAGTTTGGATCCCGGAGCAATTTTAGGCCTAACCGGCACCCCGAGAGGGCATTATGGTAAATTGGATTTTTAGGCTTAATTAATGGACGAAAATTAAGTGTTAAATTATCAGCCAAAGAAAGTCCATTAGGGTTAGAAAGTTATAGGAAGTAATAATGGCCATAGGAAGTGTGAGGGAAAGATATGTCCAAAAGAAGATGGCCAAATTGACACCACCTTGCACAACCACCACCACCACCACCACCGTGTAGATCGGGACAAGGGGAACACACCCATACCAACAATGCCAAGAAATTAGGTGACTAATTCAAGGCAAGTGTATATGACTTGCTATATTTCAGTATCTATCATACTCATGTTAGTATAGGATTTTTAGGAACATGTTTTGGTTCATAAAAATGATGAAATTAAGGAATTTGGATATGTAAATTGATTCTGAGATTTGTTAAATTGAAACCCTTCATGTATTTAGACTAGACATCACGTTTTGATGAACTTATGTGTAGAACAAATATGGAAATTATGTGTTCTTGAATATGACTTTGAAAAACTAGGGTTTTGATAAATTAAATTGGGGTTTTCATGTTTTATGGATGATTCGTAATGATTTCATGATTCTAGGATATTAGAATTTATGTATTATTGATGGGATTCGAATTAGAACTGTTTTTTTGGAGTTTGGGATGTTGAATTTGAGGTTTTAAGTTTAAAAATGGTGGGAAAACGCTGAAAATCTGGGTAGAATACGAACAACGCAATCCGGCGCGAAGTCGCTCGAAGGCGTTCGAGCGAGATTGCATCTCGCGCGAAGTCGTTCGAGCGACATGTGGCAGTCATTCAAATGACATGCCATCTGGTTCGAGTGATAGAGTGTAATTTTAGGAATTTGTTAGAATCCAGTTTTGAGTTTATTGATTTATGGGAGTGAGATAAATTACCAAATAATAAACTTAAGTAAGACAGAATTTTGGGAAAAGTATGAGCGATTAAGTACTTCAATTATTTCGGCACGTAGAGAATGTACCTTAGAGATTATGAGAGGGATAATAATCTCAATAATTGTACTATGAAATGTTGAAATCAAAATACGTAATAGGAGTATATATGTAGGTGAGAGGAATACCTATAAATTATAATAGGACGTGCGTGATATGCCCCAAGTATCACCTCGGCTCAGAAACTACCGCCTCGGCCAAGTCATTGCTGAGGTTGGAAATTCCTTGGTCGGCCCCGGCCGACACTACCACCAACCTCAACAAGGGAACACTACATGTATCATAACGGTCAGCAGCACTTCAGTTCACCTGGGAATGACAACCTCGGCCCGGGGTTGGCCGAGGTCGCGGGAAGCCATACTTCTACGAAGGTTAACCTTATCAGTAAATCAGTCGATGTTATAGGCACATGCCAGCTCAACCTCGGCCCAGGCCAACCCTTATTCCTTGTCTCGACTTCACTTAAGCCGAGACCTTCATGGCCCATATAAGATTGAATGAGCAATATGACCTTATCAACCTCGGCTTCTCCTAGGCCGAGGTCATGACCAAGCACGATGGACGAGCACTTACTAACGTGTGGACTAGGACACGTGGACATAAATCAGTTATAACAAATCATTTCCCACACGTGGGGGGAATATTTCATCATCATTCTCTACATGTGACAGTGATAGATGTCTTCATCAAATTGGCTAGATCAACACGCATATGCTCATTGCATGCATGAGGGTACATTACACCCCCTAGGTACTATATATAGAGGCCATCCTCTACCTTGAAAGGGATCCAAAATTAACAACCCTAGCTGAAACTCTGTTCAAATACACAGTAGAGAGAGATCTTGAGAGATTGTATCTATGGCCATTAGAGCCCTCATACAGTGATACACATCATACACTTGCACAGTGGACGTAGGACAGATTGGCTGAACCACTTATATTCCGGAGTGAATCCACTTCTCCTCACCTCCTTCTACCATATGTGTATGTACTCTTATGCTGCCATTGTTAACATTGAATTGAGCTCACAAACACCTTGAAGGGTGGTGCGGTTTCCAGCATCATCATTTTGGCCCCGTTTGTGGGAAGGAGAAGCTGTCTCTTCCTCTTCTTTAGCTTAACCTCACCGGAGACTCTGGTGGTGAGCTAGACACCACCTCAGGCGTGGAGCTGTTTCACCGTTGAAAGAGGTCCTATAAGGTATTAAGCTCATCTGCTACTCAAACTCTTTAGTGTTAACACATCGCACCAGAATTGCAACCGCTTCTTCCGCCGCCTGGTGGGGCAGGGCCCAGTTCCAGCCAGACACCACCTCAGTCCGAAATGGTGGAGGTGGCTGCAACCTTGAAGTCTTTGGCTGCAACAGAACAAGTTATGCAGGAGCAGTTTGCACAACTCAACCAAACTATGATGAGGCCACATGGATTCTCACCGGAGATGATCACTCTGACGGTTGTCCAGCCTCATCCTGATTCCAGGGGACCACCCCAGGAACCAATTAAGGACTAGCCCACACCCTAGCGGAGGAGAGACGTTGCTAACCCTAGGCACTTATGCCTGGAGAGGCAGGGAAACCCTTGCCCGGAGGACAGGTATGACGATGTAGAGGCGGAAGAGGTCCCGGAAGATTGTTGGGAGCCGTATGAGGTTTCGAATAATACGGTACGTCCTCTTCAACAGAGACGAGGTTGTGTCGATCAAAGAGACGAAGAGACCCAGCAGAGAGGATCAGCTTTTGACCGATTGAGAAGAGGGTCAGTCTTTGAGAGGTTAGGCCCAGTGAATGACCTAAGACAGAGGTTATCAAGGTCGAGAAGTACAGCCGGCTCTCAAAGAGGAGCCAGGCAAGGTCAGAAGGACCAAGGCCGACCCCGTGAAGGAAGGGGCAGAGACCAGGAAGAGGTTAACAGCCGACATTGTGCTGCTGGAGGGGAACCCTCAGTCCATCCCATGGAGGTGGCTGGGGACAACCTCTGCCAGGCCGATGGTAGGAGACCATGGAATAACTCTATCCAACGTCTTGAGGAAAATATAGGAGACCTCATCAAGAGCAGGGACCCATTGCAAAGGGGTTACTCAGAAGGCTCTCCATTCGTGGCTAAGATAGTGAGTTTCCTGACCCCTGCTAAGTTCAAACCACCGGCGGTGTCTCCCAAGTATGATGGTAGCACCAACCCTGTACACCACATTGAGATGTATCAGTCAGTGGCAAACATCTACTCGATACCTGATGAGATGAAGTGTAGGGCCTTCTTTGGGACCTTGACAGGAGCAACACACAGCTGGTTTACTTCTCTTTCGAAGAACTCAATTGAGAACTTCAAGGGCTTGGCCGAACGATTCATCCATAACTTCTGCTTTGGGGTAAGACCTCAAAAGAAGACCATTCACCTACTATACGTTAAGCAAGGTAAGGACGAGAGCCTAAGAGACTACATCACCAGGTTCAACAAAGAGAAATTTGAGGTTGAAGACTACTAAGAGAATACTTCCATGACCGCCCTCATAAGAGGCCTTCAGAAATGAAAGTTATTGTGGAAAATTGCGGAATACCCCCCAGGTCTATGACGGAGCTACTGGCAACTGCGGGGAAAGTCATGAATTCCGAAGAGGCAATGGCCGCCAAGTATGAGGATGAGAACCACGGTAGTGGTGGGAAGTCCCAAAGAAAGAAAGATGGAAAGAAGAGGTAAAGTGATGACAAGTTCACTCACTATACTCCTCAAACTTTGAGATGTGACCATATCCTCAACGAGATCAAGAATGACAGGACTCTAAGATGGCCAGAGAAACTGAAGGCCCCACCGCATAAGAGGAACAAAAACCTATGGTGTGAGTTCCACCAGGACCATGGCCATGTTACAGACAGATGCTTCGCCTTGAAGGATGAGATTAAGAAGATGTTAAAGTCCGGGAAGCTGAGGAAGTATGTTGATGGCAAAGAACCTAAAGGTGGAAGAGATGATCCTAAGAAGAGGAGAAACGACAGATGTCGTAGTGATGCCCCAGCAAGAAGAGACAATGATTCGAAAGGTGATGATGAAGATGATCTGGACCTTCCGTCGAAAGATGAAAATATCCCAGTGAGGAGGGTTGGCATGATCTGCTTTGGTGTTGACACCATATATGGAGGACTTGGAGGAGGTGGCTCTGAAGTGGCTAACAGGAAAGCTCATGTGGCAGAGGCCAATTCAGTGGCCAAACTTAAAGTTGTAAATCTAACGTCTTCTGATACAGTGCAGAAGAGAAAGAAGGTGGACATGAATACCCTTATAGTTGGGTTCTCCAGACTCGACTTCAATGTTATCTTAGCCCCCCATGATGACCCTTTGGTAATAACAACAAAGGTGCATGGGTGCGAGGTGCAGAGGATCCTCGTAGAGGGGGGGAGCTCAACAAACGTGATGTTTTGGCCTTGCTTCAAGAGCCTAGGTCTTAGAAGAGCTAGGCTGGTACCCTATCATCACCCCTTGATGGGCTTCAGTGGCCAAAAGGTTTACCCATTAGGCATGTACGATATGGATGTACGGATGGGTGACGAGTGGCCTAAGAAGTTGACCAGGAAGATAAATTTTTTCGCAATGGACGATAACGTCTTCTAGGACTATAACCTCATCATAGGAAGAGTGGCCCTTAAGGAGTTTGAAGCTGTGTCGTCGACAGTCCACCAGATGCTGAAATTACAGACCCCCTATGGGGTAGGGGAAGTGCAATGTGACCAGACCATAGCGCGAGAATGTTACTTCAACTCGGCCGAAGAGAGAGAGGCCTATAAGAGGGCAACCACCACCTATAGCATTGATACATTGAACCCAAGAGACGAAACAAAGTTGAAGAAGTGAGAGGCCACGGAAGAGGTAGAATCCATCGTCCTTAATGAGGATGAACCAAAAAAAACTAGCTAGGTCGGCAAAGCCCTAAAGACAGAAATCAAGGAAGAGCTGTTAAACTTCCTAAGGAAGAGGCAGAGTGTCTTCTCTTGGAGTCACGCGAATATGCCTGACATCGACCCTAAGGTTATGGGTCACAAGCTCAACGTGACCAAAGATTACAGGCCTATCAAACAAAGACGAAGAGTTTTCTCCAGGGAGAAGTACGATGTCATCCGGGAAGAGGTTAAAAAACTGGAAGAGGCTGAGTTTATAAGAGAAGTCATATATTCGAAGTGGTTATTGAATGCAGTCACCGTGCCCAAAGCCAACAGGAAGTGGATATTGTGTGTTGATTTCACTGACCTGAATAGGTCTTGCCCAAAAGACAGCTATCCCTTACCTCGAATAGATCAGATGGTGGATGCTACTGCAGCACATGACCTCATGAGCTTCATGAACGCGTATTCAGGCTACAACCAGATCTCCATGGATGCGGAAGACTCAAAGAAGATAGCCTTTATTACAGACAAAGGGACGTACTGTTACAAAGTAATGCCCTTCGGTCTAAAAAATTCAGGGGTAACGTATCAATATCTTGTGAATAAGATGTTCGAAGAGAAAATAGGCAAGACTATGGAGGTGTATGTAGACGATATGCTAACGAAGAGCTTAAAAGCTTGTACTCATGTGGTAGACCTCGAAAAGACCTTCGATACTATGGACTTATACAGAATGAAATTCAACCCCGCCAAGTGTGTCTTCGGAGTAGGAGCTGGGAAGTTCCTTGGATTTATCGTCAATCAGAGAGGAATCGAAGAAAATACTGAGAAAATCAAGGATTTCCTTGATATGAAGACACCAAAAAGTATCAAGGATGTTCAAAGGCTCACCGAAAGAGTGGTTGCACTCAACAGATTTGTTTCCAGGGCAAGGGATAAGTGTCTTCCATTGTTTAAAGTCCTTAGAAAGGCCTTCCAGTGGGACGAAGAGTGCAAAAAAGCTTTCAACCATCTCAAGTCTTACTTGGGGTCTCCCTTATTGCTATCTCGGCCCGTAACAGGAGAAAAATTGTACGTATATCTAGCAGTCTCTGAATCGGCTATCACTACAGCCATAGTGCGGGAAGACATTGGAATCGAAAGGCCAGTGTATTTCAACAGTAAAGCCTTTCAGGGGTCAGAATAAAATTACCCTCGTATGGAAAAGTTAGCTTACGCCCTGATACATGCTTCAAGGAAGATGAAGCCCTACTTCCAAGCCCATTTCATGGTTTTCCTCACCGACTCCCCGCTAAGACAGGTCCTACATAAACCTGAGAAGTTCGGGAGATTGATGATATGGGCCATTGAGTTGGGGGAGTATGACCTTACCTACCAACCAAGGACAACCATCAAAGGGCAGGCCCTCGCAAATTTCGTTGCTGAGTTCACATGGGAAGAGGCCGAGGATGGCAGAGAGAGTGCTGAAGGGTTGAACAATAGTGTCTTCCAAAAGAAGGAAGAGACGAAACCGAATGTCTTTTGGGATCAGGAAGAGGTCGCATCCAACAAGATCAGGAGGAGAGTAACGGAGAACGAGGAGGATTGCTACCTCTTCAAATAAGGAATCATGTCAGAAGGGGCCTTCTCATCAGATACAAACATTTGGAATCTCTTCGTTGATGGTTCCTCCTGTAACAGTGGAAGTGGAACAGGGCTGATACTTTCAGCTCCAGATGGTGCCAACATCGAATACTCTTTGAGGTTCAACTTTAAGTCATCTAATAACGAGTCGGAATATGAAGCCATGATAGTAGGCCTCTCACTGGCAAAGACTATGGGTGTAAGACGACTCCTACTTCATAGCGACTCAAGGTTGGTTGTCAATCAAGTATTGGGAGTCTATGAGGCCAAAGATGAAAGGATGGCCAAGTATCTGAAGAGGGTGAGAACGATGTTAGAATATTTCGAAGAGACAAAACTGAAGAGAGTACCTCGACAAAGTAACAGCCATGCAGACGCGTTGGCAAGGTTGGACTCGGCGACGAAGACAGACGTCAGAAGGATAATCCCGATCAAGGTCTTAGGAAAAACAACCATTGAGGAGGAAGAGGTATGTAACCCTGGTCTCAATTTGAACCTAGGAGACTCATGGATGGACCCCCTCATCAGATATATCAGAGAGGGAGAGCTGCCCGAATCCAAACTAGAGAGGAGGAAATTGAGATATAGGGCTGCCAAGTTCTCGATAGTGGGAGACGTCCTGTACAAGAAGGGATTTATGTTGCCTCTCCTAAGATGTGTGCATCCCACCTAAGTTCCCCGGGTCTTATAGGAAGTTCATGAGGGTTGTTGCTCTAGTCACATAGGAGGAAGACCCTTGTCCAAGAGAATCATTACACAGGGATACTGGTGGCCAACCTTGGCCAAAGATGCTGCAGCTTACGTGAAGAGGTATGATAAATGTCAGAGATTCGCCACTATTCCTCATCAACCTCATCAACCTATGATGTCAATCACCTCTCCATGGCCATTTGCAGTATGGGGGATTGCCTTAGTAGGACCTTTACCAAGAGCTGCCAACAGTTATCGATTCCTGATAGTTGCCATTGACTACTTCTCAAAGTGGGTGGAGGCAGAGCTGATGATAACGATCACAGAGCATAAGACCTTCCAATTTATTTGGAGGAACATCATATGCAGACACGACCTCCCAAACACTCTCATTTTAGACAATAGGACCCAGTTCAAGAACTCCTCTTTAGAGAAGTATTGCGTAAGAGTTGGGATAAAGAAGTTCTTCTCATCTCACGTCTGACCTCAGGCAAACGATCAGACCGAGGTCACGAACAAAATAATCCTCGATGGAATCAAGAAGAGGTTAGAAAAATCAAAGGGAAGGTGGACTGAGGAGGTTTACACTGTGTTATGGACCTACTGAACCACGGCAAGGACACCAACAGGAGAAACCCTGTTCATGCTAGCATATGGCTCAGAGGTCGTCATACCAATAGAAGTGGGGCTCCTAACTCATAGGGTTCAGACCTACGACCCTGATAAAAATGGGGAAGAGAGGAGACTAGACCCAAATCTGATTAAAGAAAGAAGAGAAGACGCAGAGATCAGACAAGCAGCTTACCAGCAGAGAGCAGCTAAATTCTACAATCAGAGGGTGAAGTCAAGACCCATCACCGTGGGAGACCTAGTGCTGAAGAAGACCTTATAAAAAATAAACAAGCTCCACCCAAACTGGCATGGTCCCTATAAAGTGACAGAAGAGGTTGTACTTGGCACCTACAGGGTGGAAAATCTAGAAGGGGGACCTTTCGCCAACCCATGGAATGCTGATCACCTAAAGAAGTATTACATATGATGTTGCAAAGAGTTTATGTAAATGTACCATCTTATTATGAAGAGGTTATTAATAAAAGATCAGTTTCCATGCCGGTTCTTGCTTCGTTATGCTCTAATGACAGAAACTATGAGGATAACATCTTAGGTGATGACCTCAGACCCTTATAGCATCATTAAGTGGTGACAAGGTCTGAGGCCAGACACCATAATTAGATGACCTCAGACCCTTATAACATCACAGTGGTGACAAGGTCTGAGGTCAGACACCATAATTAGATGATTTCAGACCCTTAACATCATTAATTGGGTGAAATTATTCATGAGGATAACATATTAGTTGGTGACCTCAGACCCTTATAACATCATTCAGTGGTGACAAGGTCTGAGGTTAGACACCATAATTAGATGACCTCAGACCCTCAACATTATTAATTTGGTGAGATTAATTATGAGGATAACATCTTAGGTGATGACCTCAGACCCTTATAACATCATTAAGTGGTGACAAGGTCTGAGGCCAGACACCATAATTAGATGACCTCAGACCCTTAACATCATTAATTTGGTGAGATTAATTATGAGGATAACATCTTAGGTGATGACCTCAGACCCTTATAACATCACAATGGTGATAAGGTCTAAGGTCAGACACCATAATTAGATGACCTCAGACCCTTAACATCATTAATTTGGTGAAATTATTCATGAGGATAACATCTTAGTTGGTGACCTCAGACCCTTATAACATCATTCAGTGGTGACAAGGTCTGAGGTCAGACATCATAATTAGATGACCTCAAACCCTTAACATCATTAATTTGGTGAGATTTATTATGAGGATAACATCTTAGGTGATGACCTCAGACCCTTATAACATCACAGTGGTGATGAGGTCTGAGGTTAGACACCATAATTAGATGACCTCAGACCCTTAACATCATTAATTTGGTGAGATTATTCATGAGGATAACATCTTAGTTGGTGACCTCAGATCCTTATAACATCATTCAATGGTGACAAGGTTTGAGGTCAGACACCATAATTAGATGACCTCAGATCCTTAACATCATTAATTTGGTGAAATTATTCGTGAGGATAACATCTTAGTTGGTGACCTCAGACCCTTATAACATCATTCAGTGGTAATAAGGTCTGAGGTCAAAGACCATAATTAGATGACCTCAGACCCTTAACATCATTAATAACTAGCTTTACAAATAATTGTGACTTTTCGGTGTGTTTGTTGTTGTTGAAAGCCAAGTTAGTCAAAATCCTCACATACCTACAAATAATAATAAACTCAAGTGTAGAGGTAAGTAAGGGTATCAATCCACTTTTTAGGGAGTAAAGCAAATGGAACAAATTCAAATGTAATTCACTATTTATTTTCCTTTTGTGCTTTTTCACTTTTCTATTTTTTTTAGCTTTTTCAATATTAAAAAAAAAGGGTGAGGTGAGATCTAAACTAAAATAAAGTAAATGTAAAATGATAATAACTAACTAGAAATTAACTAAAATGAAAATAAAGTCTAACACTAAAATAAAAGATAAAGTGAGGCAAATAATTGTGAGAGCAATCAAGGAATGGAATTACACCACAAATTTTAATTATTCTAATTAATTAATTTAATTATTTGAATTCTCCCAAATTAATATTAAAATTACAAACCAACTCTCGTTGCAAGTGTAATTAGAATAGTAATCTTTTAGAAAGTTAAAATTAAGACCCCACAACTCTAGAAAATTAGATCTACACTCCTTTTAATTAATCACCCGCTAGGATCGATCAATTAGAATTTATGTCAATCTTAGAAATTAAATTTAGAGTTGAAATTCAAATGATAATACCCCACTTAAGAGACCCCTATCTCTAGCTCGAATCTAAAATGGGTATTATCACTAGAATTTCGATTTTCTCTCGAAAATCATTTACCCTCTCTCGAGGCGTAAATCTAAGGGTGGGGGATCAAATTTAACATTCAAAGGGAAATTTCAAGTAAGCAAACTAATTAAACTAAAATAATATCAAATAAGGGTTTCACCCCACCCCTTGAAAGGGGATTTAGCGTAACATGGTATGAAATATGACAAATTAATAATCAAAGGCATAAACAAATAAAATAGAAGGGTAAGAGGACAAATCTTCAAACAAGTCTCCTTGATTTGCAAAATTGGACTCTAATCCTCCATTGAAATTGATCAACATCTATTCCAAATGAGCTTTCCACCATATTCAATTACATACAAATACTCATTTGAATTGCTCAACAATTAATCTCTCACAAATATCTAAAAAGATAAAAATAAAATTATTTACAAAAATATTCTACCTAATTTATTTTCTACTCTAACATATCTCTCTCTCTAGAATTTCCTCTCCAGTTGATTACTTATCCTTTTTGAAAGAGCATGGTCTTCTTATATATTAGGCACATGGAGCAAAGGGGTATATTGGGAATTGGCTAGAGGTGCATGTGGATATGGTGTGAGGTCATGTGAATGAGGGGTGATTTGGGTGTTTGGTTAGTTAGTTGGGGGTTTTTAAGGGTATAATGGGTAAATGGGAATAAAGGGTTAAAGTGGGTTCATTAGGCATGTGGCATTGTCTTGGCAGATCACGTTTTTGTTAATAGGGGAAATGGCAAATTGGGTTTTGACAGGGAAATGAGTTTTGGGTTGAAATGGTGGATGCGGGTTGACCATGGTAGGATCGGGTCTAGGCGAGGTTGGTGCAGGGGGTCCACTCGGGTTGGATGTAGGGTCGAGGTTGGAGAGGGTTGCTCCGGAGGGAGCTGGGAATCGCCGGCAAGGAGGGCGGTAATGGGTTGGTGAGCAGGTGGTTGCCCGGAGGCAAGCAGGGAAGTCCGGCGACGACGGGGTAAATGGGTATGGTTTTGGGGCGTCGCCGGTGCGAGTTTTAGGGGACGCCGGGTTCGAGGCTTGGTCTCGCCAGCGTTGGGATGACAGTGGGTCGTGGATGGAGGTCAGTGATGAGAGGGGGCCGCCACGACGGCAGGGGGTGATCCGCCGGCGACGGCTGGGCGGAGGTGGCTAGTCTCGGTTTGGGAAGGATCACAGGAGAGAGAGAGTCATGGTTGAGTTGTGTGTGTTAATGGTGGGTTAGGTTTGTGTTGGTGAGAGGAGAGAGAAGGGAGTGGTGAGGAAGATGAAGTGGATATGATTGGGTAAGTGAGGGTATAAGGGGTTTAGTGTGAGGGTGAGGGTGAGGGTGTAGGTTTAGGAGTGTGTGGGTATTAGGATAAGTGTGTGTGTGTCATTTGGACCCTTAAAATGACACTAACAAAAACAAATTAAAACTAATAAAATTAAAAATCTAAAAAGTAAAAATCCTACTTCTAAAATAATAAAATAAAGATTCAATTAAAAATAAAAATAAAAAGAAAAAGAAATGAAAAGAAAAATAAAAATGTAAATTTATTAAACTTTAAAATTAAAGTCCTAAAAAAAAAAAATCTAATAAATAAATGAAATCCTAAAAATTAAAAATCCTAATAAAATAAAAATAAAAACTAATATAAATCAAAATAAAATAAAATTATACTAATAAAAATAAAATAGAAAAATAGAAAATAAAATCTAAAAATTCTAAAATAAATCTAAAATAAATCCTAAAAATAGAAAAGACTCAAACTAAAAATCTAAAAAATAATAAAATGACACAAATAAAACACACACAGGCTTGGGATAAGTTTGGGCTAGGTTTAGGCTCGAGTTAGGATTACGGGTTTGGTATTTAGCTCCGTAAAATGCACAATTGCCTTGAAATACGCATTTAAACACCGCAACTTGCATTCGGCCTGCATAATAAACATTTAAGCACATAAGACCCATATTGTCGAGAAATAGCAACTAAAGTACGTCTATTTGGGGTATAAATTGTACAGTTTTGGGTGCTTATCAATCATTAATTTGGTGAGATTAATTATGAGGATAACATCTTAGGTGATGACCGGAGACCCTTATAACATCATTAAGTGGTGACATGGTCTGAGGCCAGACACCATAATTAGATGACCTCAGACCCTTAACATCATTAATTTGGTGAGATTAATTATGAGAATAACATTTTAGGTGATGACCTCATACCCCTATAACATCATAGTGGTGACAAGGTCTGAGGTAAGACTACTGATTGAGTTTAAACAAACATCATTGCAACAAGCTTTCAGAGTTAAAACATCACATGACAAAGAAGCATTCAACATACAAATGAAGTGAAAAACCCTCCTCAGAGGTTGCCATTCCAATTGTAAAAAATGCAAAGATACAAGTTTCATATGTTCTTCAGAGATTACAATCAGTCGAGGGTTACAAAATAAATCTTCACAATTAAGCCTAAGGATTATAAGGAAGAGTGTTGGAATCCTCGGCCCGATTTTCTCTGGCAATGTTTATCACATCGGTCCCATCTTCTCTATGGTCAGCTCCTATCTCCGTGTCGTCTAGCGTGGCAGTCTTTATAAGCACAGCAACCTCCTCTTCAACCTCCTGAAGGGACTAGGCAAACTGAGGGTCAGCAAAACCCAGACCTATGAAGTCAAAGGCCTTTAGACTCCCTGCCTCCTTCTCCTTAGCAGTCGCCCATTTGATAGTAGCCTTGATACCTCTTTCAAGGTAATCAAAGCCAAATCTCATGAACTCGTTCGAGACTTTGTAGTCTGCCAAAATCCCCTCAAAGGCATCTTCAAGGGATGCCTTCACTGTCGAGTCGACCTTTTGCTGAAGAACATCGTCCTTGGCCTTCAGAGCCACAACATGGTCCTTCTTGAGCTTGGAGATCTCCTTCTCCATCCCCTGCACCTTCTTCTCAAACTCTTAAGCCTCAGACTTCAAGCGGTCTATTTCGGCATTTAGTGTGCTTTGTACCTTCTCGGCCTCTTGACCCTTCTGGATGAGGGGAAACTTCCTCAGAGTCCAGTTGGAGAGATGGTGCATAGCTGCTAGGCCCTGCAGATTGTGTGATCATGTATGAGTTAAAGAACAAATCAGAAGCTACACTTAGAAACTACAAAGAAAAATGAAGTCATACCTGAATGGACCTGTGGAGGTCGAACTCAACCAGCAGGGGCGTATCCAATGATCGGTAGAAATGTTTATCGGCCTCGGTCATGGTAGAGCCGAAGGCATCTAGCGTCTGTAGACTGTGGCCTATGATGTTGTTATTGATTTTTAATTTCTTTATACGAGTAGCCAACGCATCAGCAGAGGATATAGGGATGGCAGAATCCCCACTTTTTTTTCTACCTCTGATCCTCAAGGGCATGTTCGGTAGAACCTCTCTTCTTGGTGGCTTGAGGCTTCGAGATTAAGGGAGCTGGAGGAGGAGCATTAAGACATGCCTTCTTCGCGAGCTTTGTTAAACTCGATGTAGCCATTTCCCAAAGCTCGTCTGAGATATCCTTCGGACGCTCTGCAAAATTGAAAGGTCTGAGTCAGAGGATTAGACATGCATAAACTTAGAGGTTCAACTTGGAATAAAAAATGCTTACCAAGCTCGGCAAGAGGACTTCCCCCTAAACCAGTCTCAGAGAGGTAGTGGGGGTCCATCAAGTATTAGAATTTAACGAGCAGACCATGCATCCCCTGATCTTGAAGGTCTTTCACCTTCTGAAGGTTCTGCAGGCTCAGACAAGGGTCGGCCATGGCAGACATTGTGACCTTACCCCATCTTAGGGGCATCCTCGGCTCTAGCAGGGAAGAGGGAACATATGGACCAAATTCCCATGGCCCTAAAGCAAAGAAATATCGAGGCTTCCAGTTATGGTTGGAGGTCTGAGTTATCTGGAGCATCTTTTTCTCAGGCTTTCGATCTACAAAATGATAGTAGCTCGGATGATTTTTGGCAGACGAGGGGACATAGCAACCAACAAAGACCTGGACTGGAATGTATGAGTGGTGCACGACCCTCCATAAGACGATGGCCCAAATAATTACTCTCCAGGCATTGGGTGACAGCTGGGAGGGGACCAAGTTGATGTAGGCTAGGATGGACCTAATAATGGGCAGACGAAACCCTAACTTAAACATCTGCTCATATAAGAAAATTTCACCATCTCGGCCGTGGTAAGCCCTCTCTTCCCTTAGAGGTCTCCTGAGCTTTATGGAGGGGTCGATGGAGTATAGATATCTGAAGGAAATGAGGTCTACCTCAGTAACGGTACTCTCGATCTCGGCCGCCTCAGAGACGTCGACATCACTTTCAACGTCATCATCATCGTCATTGTCTAACTCAACATCGGCCTGAGTAAACGTTGATGGATTACTTGGGAACCTCTGAGCAAAATCAGCCCCGGTGACGGCCGATAAGGGATTGGCGTCAAGTGTGGGTGGAATAGCCACACTCGGCTCAATAATCTCACCCTCTGAGGAAGAGGAAGAGGTGCTTGAATTTTTATGGGACGAGGCCCGATTAGAGACCTCGGCTTGATTAAGGGCCTGATCTTGCTGAGTTGTGAAGTCCATTTCCTCTTGGAAGGAATCCACAGATATAGGTTCTGAGGTGGAAGACTCAGACTCAGACATCGGTACGGGTTCAACAGGGACCTCTGCTTAGCTAAATGGTTCCAATGGATCAGGGTATATCACCTTCAGGGGTGGTGGAAAGTTAGTCTGAGAGGGAATTCTTGTGACCTACGAGCCTCCTCTTGTTCTCTTTCTATTTGCCTAATTTTCTCTAAAGTCTTCTTTCTGAGAGAAGGGAACTCCTTTAGGAGTTGGTAGAGGGGTCTGAGCATAAGAGGCAGACACTACACTTATGGAGCATCTAAACGATAAACAAGATTGGCTAATGAAATAAAGCAATTTAAGGATCAAACTACCAAACCTAGAGCAAAAATAGTCTGCCTGAAAGTATGGAGACCTTGTTGAAAATATCCAAAACTCGCAAAAAAACACAAAAGTAAGGGGAAAACAGGGGAAATGAAGAGAAAATAATGGCGGAGGATACCTGAAGAAGAAATAGTAGGGGAGGAGGAACAGACTGTGATGAATTAACGACCAAAATGCATCGAACCTCTTGCTTTCTAGAGAGAGAAATTTACTGAAATGAGTTGTGCCAGGAATGAGAGAAATGAAGAAGAAAGAGGGAAAAATGGGGGCTTAAACCCTTAAATATGGAGACACATTTCCCAAAGCCCATCATTGCTTTGGGAGCCCTAAAGGACGAATGACAACATATGCTCGCCAGGCAAGCCACACTTTAGCAATGGACAAGTATCAAATGAACATTGACACATAGGAGGAAGACCTCGGAGGTATAGAGATCCCACAGTCACCTGCTCTCACATGTAACTAAGGGATGTGGGGTGATTGATATGCCCCAAGTGTCCCCTCGGCTCAGAAACTACTGCCTCGGCCAAGACATTGCCGAGGTTGGAAATGCCTTGGATCCATGACAACAGGCCTCGGCCATAGCAAGGTCGGTCCCGACCGACACTACTACCAACCTCATCAAGGGAACACTACATGTACCATAAGGGTCAGCAGCACTTCAGTTCACCTGGGAATGACAACCTCGGCCAGGGGTTGGCCAAGGTCGCGGGAAGCCATACTTCTACCAAGGTTAATCTCATCAGTAAATCAGTCGATGTTATAGGCATATGCCAGATCAACCTCGGCCCAGGCCGACCCTTATTCCTTATCTTGGCTTCACTTAAGCCGAGACCTTCATGGCCCATCTCGAATTGAATGAGCAGTATGACCTTATCAACCTCAACTTCTCCCAGGCCAAGGTCATGACCAAGCACGATGGCCGAGCACTTATTGATGTGTGGACTAGGACACGTGAACACAAATCAGTTATAACAAAACATTCCCCACATGTAGGGGGAATATTTCATCATCATTCTCTACATGTGACAGTGATAGATGTCTTTATCAGATTGGCTAGATCAACACGCACATGCTCATTGCATGCATGGGGGTACATTACACCCCCTAGGTACTATATATAGAGGCCATCCTCTACCTTGCAAGGGATCCAAAATTAGCAACCCTAGCTGAAACTCTGTTAAAATACATAGTAGAGAGAGAGCTTGAGAGATTGTATCTATGGCCATAAGAGCCCTCATACAGTGATACACATCATACACTTGCACAATGAAAGTATGCTAGATTGGCTGAACCACTTATATTCCGGAGTGAATCCTCTTCTCCTCACCTCCTTCTACGATATGTGTATGTACTCATATGCTGCTATTATTAACATTGAATTGAGCTCACAAACACCTTGAAGGGTGGTGCTGTTTCCAGCATCATCAGTGTGTATGCCTATTATGTGATATTATTATTAAAGGAATTAATGGGTGATAACCCGAGGGTGTAAGGATCTTATTATTAAGTGTACTAATGGGTGATAACCCGGGGGTACATGAATGAAATATAAGTGTACTAATGGGTGATAACCCGGGGGTACAAGAATAATAAAATAAGTGTACTAATGGGTGATAACCCGGGGGTACAACATCATGGTCAGGTGCGCTAATGGGCATAGCCCGGGGGTGCAGTATTATAATACGTGTATATAATGCAGATGTGACTATATGTATATATGTACGTAAGTTGTGAATCAACCTATTGTGTATAGCTTGTAGAGATGGGAATGTAAATTTATAAAGAAAATCTTTAGAGTATAATCGATTGATTATGAAAACGGGAAAATATCATAATTAGCTATTCGACATAGGCTAATTTGATAACGTATTGTATGGGCAATACGGGTTTACTAATGGTGAGAATAAATAGTATTAGGATGAATTAAGACTAGTTATATTGGGTGGTATAGGTAAGGAGAAAATTAAATACACGCTAGGCTTGCACAATAGAAGAGATGTGAGAATCTCATGTGAGTGTTCGAACTAACATGTCCGTGATGCTTGCTTTACTGTAATTTTTAAATACTTTCTTAAACAAACATTTTTACACATCGGGCTCTGAACTGTTTCTTGCATCTTTTCTCTCTCTTGCTATATATATGTATTATATCAGGTGCTCATCCACAGGGACACCAGGCTTAGAGATTGGATTGCTTGGCGTGTTGCAGCTGTTGTGGAAGCTGTAGGTCATTGTATTGGACGACTGCATTATTCCATTTCCATTCTTTATAGACTCTCTATTTAGGGTCTGTGTCGCCCATTCCTTAGACAGTTTTTCAGAAATTATGTTCAGTTCATTCTCATGTGGATTTATGGTTACTATGGTTTTGTTTTTGGAGTTTTGAACTGGAAGGTTTTATCCAGTCTAAATTAATCTCAACATGTGATTCTAATTTCGTATTTATATTAATTAATTATGCGTGGATGGTTTATATTAAATTTCTTGGTTTGGTGATTAAATGGTTTTAATTAAAAAGGAAAAAAATGTTTTGATACCTAGCTTAATCATATTAGGTGATTAAATGGTGATTAAATGAGTTATTATGTTTTTCGACAGTGATGCTAAGAATGAACCAACTGAACATTCTGTTTTTAATTCTATAAAGGACTGATCACCCGATATTTAATTGGGCAGGGTGTCACACTTACCCCTTTTTATACAAAAAAATCCTCACAAAAGACACAACCCTTGTGGAGGTAATCTTTCCCCACAAGGTAACAAAGGCTGAAGAGGGTACCAGTCAAAGCCTTGATTGATTAGACTGGACTGACCCGTTGATAGGCAGGATAAGGTGCTTGCCGATCGGCAACCCCCTATTTTTGAAAACTTACCTTTTTCCTCTTTTCCAAAATCAAAAAATACAAAAAAATTAGATAAAATAAAATGATATTCTCAATAGAATTTCAAAATCCCTTTCCATCTTTATGTAATTTCTCATTCTGAATAAAATCTTCTTTAAAAATTCTCTTTTTACGGTCTCAGCAACAAAGTAAGAAAGCTCATATGCATGCATTCATTCATTACTAAGAGAAGATAATAAAAAACTCCATTGCATTGCATAGATAGTTTTTCTGTGTTATATAAATTTTGCAGAAAATAAAGAAAAGAAAAAAAATAATGGGACTCACCCCAAACCCACATTCCCTCTGTCTCTCACCTACCCTTCCCCCTTCTCTCTAAGAGCTTCCATCCCTGCGGCACGCTCTCTTTCCCCTCCAGTGAGATGACGCCCAACCGCTACCCAAACTAGACTCCTACCCGGATGAGGTCGACGGCACCACGCAAGAAGGAACAAGAAAAGTGTCCCGAATTTTAGCAATCGCCGAAGATATCCAGTCCCTAATATCCCTTAGCCAAGTGGTGGTCACACACACTTGCTACAAGGAAAGGCAGAATCAGTATCAAGCAGAGAAGATAAAAAAGAAACCAAAGAAAAAAGAAACCAAAAGAGAAGAACAAAAAGGTATACCAAAGGACGAAGAAGCTCCTCTATCAAGACCAACTCCTCTGGGTCCATCGCGTGAGGACGATGCAACATAGCCAAGATCTCTCCATCAGCCCGACGAATATTGTAGGAAGGGGTATGCAACCATACAAAGGAAACCTCCTGAGTCACCGCCGCTACGGATGTCTACGAACCACGACTAGTGTGGGAGAACCCCACTGGCCGACTCGAATTCGCAGGAGGGAAGGGCATCACATCATATCTGCTAGGATCCATTAGCCAACTCGTCACAAAGTCCATATAATCGTACGGCACAACTGTGTCGATATACAACATATAAAACTCGCCAATCATCGTTGCAATCCTCGCATCCTCTGGCAGTGTTCGCTATCATCTCATAGACATAAGGGGACTTACAGGTGGCACCACCACCTCCTCCTCAGCAATCTGTCATATCACTCTCTCTCCGAGATACCAGGAGTGGCCAAACTCATGCGCCAGTAAATGCCTCATCTGTGTATTTACCCCAGTTGACCCCGTGTCCTGAATGGCCATCCCCCAAGGGTAAAAGGTCACCTGAAAAATCCTCAGCAGATATAAGTCAATATGGAATTAGAGCACACAAAGACCAAGATTGAAGAAGGAAAAGGTCTTACCCTATCACTGGTCAGGCCATTCAAGAACCGACGCACAGCCTCCAGAGAAAGAGACTTCCTCGACTTTCGATTGTCCTTGCGCCATTGATACAACTGGTAGAAGTCCCCAACAATCTCATCATTCAGAGCAACCAACTAGGTATTGCACCCAATCACCACATAGAACCACACCTGCCAAAGATAAGAATACACGATTAAAAATAGACGAGCAAGGGAAATGCGAATGCATGAAAGGAAAGTGCGTAAACCAAATAATACCTCAAGAAGATACAGGGCGCTAATAAAAGTCTACCGGCAGCACCGGCTAAATGCATCCAGAGAAAAATAAAGGGTCACAAAAGTCAGGATCGCCCAATCATATAGAGGGATGTTCGAAAACATCCTCAACTATGGAAGAAACCACAAGTGGACAAAGTCGTCGCTCGACACCACCAAAAATCCCCCCAACACCAGCAAGATAAAAAATCGGGCCATTTGCCTCACCTACACCCCATCCTCCACATCAATCACCCTACTCAGTAAAACATCCCTCATCAGTGACAAACGGATGGAGTCACCAGATACTATCCTCCCCACATCACCTAGCATCTCCCGCACCGCCTCTCACCTCACCTGCAAATAGCGATCCACCTCTATCTGCTCTCCATCACAATCCGGCCCCAGTAACTGCTGCACATCTATGGGAATCACAGTCATCTCCCTAAAGCCAAAATGGAAGGTGTGGGTAGTGTCCCACCACCTCTCCCCCAAAAGCACATAAGACCTCCGTCGAACGAGGTGTCTCATCCCGCACAGACGCCAGCCTCCCAAGGCCTGCTGACGATACTACCCAACGCACCATAGGTGGAAGGTGCTCCCAGACATCCTTAAGCCCCGTCATCCCGCGAGCATGCATTGTCGACAAAGAAACATCAGGCTGTCAAAGAAAAAGATTTGTCAAAATCCAAGAAAAAAGGAAATCACCAAAAAAAGGAATGCCAAAAGTCATTTTGTACTTACACGACCACCAGGGTTCACCACCCTAGAAGAGCGATGATGCTACGACACCCACAGTAAAGTCTGCTCATCCGTAATTGGCTTAAATGCATAAAAAGATATCTCATTCCCCAAAGCAAGAGACCCCCTGTCCCTCCACTCCACATTCTCCCAGTCGTCAACAACCAACCACACGCTCTGTACCACAGTGCTCACAAAAACGGCCATTTTTAGGTTACGGAATGTTAGAACGATTCGCAGAAGAAAATCATAGAAAGAGAGAAGGCAAGAAGCTGTGAAAAATGAGGGGAACCCTCCCCCTTTTTATAGGAAGCCAAGGGTCATGCCGATCGGCACTACACCGCCACATACCTATCGGCACTGAGCTTCCACCTTCTTGAGGCAGTCCAAAAGTCCGAGCCACTGCCGAATGGCACCCTCCATACCATGCCGACCGGCACCCCCTTAAATTTCCATGCAAAAACTCCCAGAAAACCTTGAAAAATCCTCAAAAAATTCCTAAATATCCCGGGAAGGATTTAGAACAATTTCACTAAGAAAGATTCACACTCCCTCAAGCCAAACTCCTATTTCCCCAGCGGAACCCTCAAATGCCAAGAGAATTTCCCCCTGGAAACATACGCAGAGGACCCCTAAAGTATCCTAAACGTCAAGTTATCTCCTATTCACCAAGAGTCTCAAATTTTCCCAAGCGAAACATCCAAGCCCTAGGCCACCTAGTCACTTCCTCAGTGGAATTTACGGCATCCAATTGGTTATTCCCCTAGAAAGTCTCCAGAAGACAAGAAAGTTTCCCCAACAATCAGCTCCCCACCTCAGATCAAAATCATGAGGTAATTTCCCTGAACGAGTTCCCCGAGAACGTCTCAATTTAAGCCCTCGAAATTGGCTTTGACCCTTAGAATTGGTCATTTCAATTTAAGCCCTCGGCATTGGCTTCGACCCACAGAAATGGCCATCTCAATTTAAGCCCTTAGAATTAGCTTTGTCCCACAGAATTGGTCATCTTAATTTAATCCCTCAGAATTGGCTTCGACCCGTAGAATTTGTCATCTCAATTTAATCCCTTAGCATTGGCTTCGACCCGAAAAATTGGTCATCTTAATGTAAGCCCTCAGAATTGGCTTTGACCCGCAAAACTGGTCATCTCAATTTAAGCGCTCAGAAATGTCTTCGACCCACAGAATTGGTCATTCCATGCATTGCTTTAGGTCCTCGGAGCTAACCTCAATCTTTGGTCATCACTCCCTTATTTACCATATCCATTATGCCCCATTAGGTCCTCTGAATCAGCCTCGACCCTCTGAATCGATCATCCTCATCCTGAGGGCCTCCAAATCGGCCTCGACCCTCTGAATTGATCATCCTCATCCTTAAGTCCTCAGAATCATCCTCGACCCTCTGGTCATCCTCTTTTAAAGGCGTCATGCAGATTTTATTCAATGGCTATCCTCTTTTAAAGGCATCATGCAGAGTACTCAGGATAGTTCCAAACTGACACATATCTTGAGTACTGACCTAGAGGCCATCAGGCACTCCCAGGCTCCATTTGACAAAAAATAAAACACTTCGGCTCAATGGATACTAAATTAATCTTCAAAAGGCATTAAAACCCCTTTCCAATGGTCCATCCCATGGGTGATTCTGACTTACGGTGCGAACGAACGACCCATTTTATCCCAGAACTTGATCAGGAGGTCACTAGATGCTCCCGGGCTCCGTCTGACCAAAGTCAACTCTTCAACTCGATCGAGACTGGATGAATCTTCAAAGGATGTTGAAACCCCTTTCTAACGGTGCGCATCGTGCACAATTATGACGTACGGTATGGACGAATGATTCATTTTACTCCGAAAGGTCACGGAATTCTTCAAGGCCCCGGTTGACCAAAGTCAAATCCCCAAGCCGAGTCAAACTCTTTGGAATGTCGAATTACATCTCATAATCTTTTCAAAAGTACTCCCCATGTGTGATTTTGACTTGTCAAAGGGACGAACGATTCATTTGCGCCCGACAATCCCCTGTCCAAACGACCGACGAGCACTTTCGAGCCACATTTGACCCAAAGTTAACTCTTAGAATCAGGAGCAGTACAAAGGACTTTCAAAGGTCTCTAAAATAAATTTCCATCGGTTTGCCCCGTGTGAGAAACTCCAAACCTTACATTCCCACTTAGAAGAACTAGCCTCCCAATTCAAATATATCACCTTCCACTACTTACCTCGAGAAAAGAATAACCTAGCCGATGCCCTTGATACCTTGGCCTCCATAGTCGACATGCCCTAAGGAATAACAATGCCCCCCTTCCTAGTCCAAAATTTAGACAAACCAACCCACTGGTACGATAATGAGCTCATCACCAAAGAAGATACCAAGGTAGCCAATTGCTGGTACTATGATATATGACACCTCCTAAAGCATGGTTGGTACCTTAAACGTTCCTCCAAGAAAGACAGAGTAAGCCTCTGAAGAATGGCCGCATTGTACATCATTTGTCACAAAGCACTGTTCAAAATAAACTTTAATGGAATCCATCTACACTGCATTGCAAGGGCTGACATTGAAGAGATAATGCTAAAAATCCATAGCAGGGAATTCAAGCCCCACATGAATGGCCACATGCTTGCCAAAAATATCATCTGACAAGGTTACAAATGGACCACCGTAGTCCAGGATTGCACCGCCTATGTTCGGATATGCCTAAAACACCTGCCTTCGTGATAATTATACAACATGACTTCTCCCTGGCAGTTCTCCACTTAGGGCATTGACCTCATAGGGAAGGTTACACCCAAGGCCTCCAACGGGCAAGAATTCATCCTAATTTCCATTGATTACTACACCAAATGGGTTGAATCAGAATCATATGCAGTTCTAAATGCCAAGAAAATGGCCAAATTCATCAGGAAGAACATCATCTGCCGATATGGGGTCCCGCACGAGCTAGTCTTAGATAACTGGTTGCACTTCGAGGCAGAATTCACAGAAGTGGTAAAAGAATATGGGATTCAGATACACAAATCCTCTCCCTACCGACCTCAGTCCAATAGTGCGGTCTAAGTAGCCAACAAGAACCTCCAAGCCATTATGAGTAAGATGGCCTAACACTGCCAAGATTGGGCCAATAGAATCCCTCATGCCCTCTAAGGCTATCGAACCTCAATTTGAACCTCTACTGGGGATACCCCTTACTCTATAGTCTATGGCATGGAAGTTGTACTACCCATGGAGATAGAAATCCCTTCACTTCGCGTCATGATCGAAAGCCAAGTTAGTGAGGAGGATTGGTATCAAAGTCATCTCAATGAGCTGTCACTCTTGGATCACATACAAGGTTACCTTCACCATATAATGTGATCATTCAATAAGAGAGTCAAGGGTCGCGATGTTCGAGATGGGGACTTAGCCCTCAAAGAAATAGTAGATCTCATCTGGGAACCGAGAGGAAAATTCAAGCCCAATTGGAACAGCCCATACATTGTGAAGAATATCCTGTCCGACGGCGCCGCTGTGCTTATCGACCTTAATGGAGAAGAGATGACTCGCCCAGTCAACGTGGACCGTCTAAAGAAGTTATACCCCTAGTATGAAATCTCGGTACGCTATGACTCTTCTCATCTCCCTTCTATTCTAGAAAAAAATCTTCATTTCCCTCTACCCAGAACTACGTGGGCCTGATCCTCAATAAAAACCATTTCTAGAAAAATTAAGACTTTTCAAAACACCTAGAGGTACGTAGGCAACTCATACATCTTACATGAGCACGACCCTTTCTTTTTCACAAATAACTATTCTTTTCTTATCTCCGAGAGTGACATTTCATTCTAATATATACTTAAACAAAAGTATTATCCATGCCTGAGCGATCGGTATAGATAATTAAGAATTACGAAATTCATCAAAAGGCACAACTAAATGATCAAAAACTTATTTATTTCACTAATGAGAAATTACATTGCAATTACATAAGAAAAAGGAACGGATAACTCCCTTCCCAATACCTTCCTAAAAAGCCAAATAAATTCTCAAATTTATTCCCCATTACCAAACAAACTCCCAAAGAATCTGATCCACAGATACTTGTGGATCCCGCTCCATCATCATCATCATCATCATCATCATCATCTGCATCCTGGAGTAGCCAAGATTCCCCTACCTGAGTAGAGTGTCGCAGACGCTCCATAGACCGATAAGCTCGAACCATCCTTGGAAAAACCTCAACACCTCCCTCCATGGTATCTGATAAGATAAGTCAAATTTTTCCAGTCTCCACTACCAACATCTTGCTAACTACTCTTCTCCACGACCACTTTATATCATCCCTGGGGATATTCCAGACTCTCCCAACGGACTGAGAGGGACGGGTCGATGGACGCCGACTCTCCCATAAAGATCCAAGCTGCATGCGCAGAAGTTATATCAGATCTTCTACCGGAAAGAAGTCTAATGTTCGAGGTGGCATGACCTGCTCCCAACTAAATTGGCGCAGAAGACGCCAACTAAAATAGAAAGAGCATTGTGTGAGACCAACTGGCCGAATGCACGGGTATTCCCCTGGCTGCAGAATAGGCAGCATTTGTCCCCACCAAGGCACTGACCATTGCAGATTTAGAGCCCCATACTTCACAAACCAATTCTCCCATATCTTGATATCCATGCCAACACTAATGAAATGGTGCAAAAACAAGTTGGGCAAAGCCGACAAAGGATATTCTGAAAGGGTCACGAGGCGAAATCTTTCAAACAGCCACATGAACAGTATCACAGGGCTAACCCTTAAAAAATCAGGATGTCCGTCTCGCCAGGCATGTAAGACATTCAAAGTCTCCGCCAATATCATCTTTTCACGATCGCGACGGTATGATATCTATGAAGTAATGGTTATAAGTTTTGGGTCCACCAATAGTTCCCCAGTCACCAACAATAATTTCGAAACCAAACCCAAAACGATGGCTCCAGCATATCTAGCATCACCAATCCCCTGCAAATGCAGAGACCATAACACCACCGGAAGAAAAATCACTCCTCGAGTAATCAAAGGTCTACCCGTCGAAGGTGAGATGTGGAGAAGTCTAGCCAACAGCTCCCGAGGAGACCGAGAAAACTCAGGCATATGAGCCACCACACTAGGACCACAACACCTCTACAGTCTCGAGGTAGTTGGAAAACTTAACACTATTAGGGAAAACCATATCACGGAATAAGAAAGTTAGAATGTGAAGGTGTGATGAAAGTACTCCACCCTTACCCTTTTTTATACTTAAAACCCCTCACAAAAGACACAACCCTTATAGAAATCGAAGGGAATCCTGACCCACAAGGTAACAAAGGCTGAAGAGAGTACCAATCAAAGCCTTAATTGAAGAGACTGGACTGACCTGCTGATTGGCAGGACAAGGGGCTTGCCGATCGGCAACCCCATATTTTTGGAAACTTACCTTTTTCCTCTTTTACCAAAATCAAAAAATAAAAAAAATTAGTGAAAATAAATTGATAATCTCAATAGAATTTCAAAATCCCTTTCCATCTTTATGTAATTTCTCATTGTGAATAAAACCTTCTTTCAAAATTCCAAAAAATATTTCTTTTTACGGTCTCAGCGGCAAAGTAAGAAAGCACATATGCATGCATTCATTCATTACTAACAGAAGATCATAAAAAACTCCATTGCATTGAATAGATATTTTTTCTGTGTTAGATCAATTTTGTAGCAAATAAAGAAAAGCATAAAAACAACGGGACTCAGCCCGAACCCACATTCCCTCTCTCTCACCTACCCTTCCCCCTCTCTCTAAGAGATTCTATCCCTGCGACGCACTCTCTTTCCCCTGCGGCAAGATGATGCACCACCGCTACCTGAACCTATCTCCTCCCTGGATGAGGCAGACGACACCAAGAACGAAGGAACAGGAACCGAATCTCAAATATGGGCAGTGGCTGAAGATATCTAGTCCCAAATATCCTTTAGCCAAGTTCAACACACTCGGACTTTCTGCAAGGAAAGGAAGAATCAGTATGAAGCAGAGAAGATAAAAAATAAACCAAAAGAGAAGAACGGAAAGGTATACCAAAGGACGAAAAACCTCCTCTGTCAGGCCCAACTCCTCCGGCTCCATCGCATGAGGACGATCCAATATAGGTACCGTCCCGCCATCATCCTAACGAATATTGTAGGAAGGGGTACGCAACCGCACAAAGGGAACCTCCAGAGTCATCGCCGCTGCAGATGTCGACGGACCACCACCACTGTGGGAGGATCCCCCTGGCTGACTCAAACCCACAGGAGGTAGGGCATCACATCATATATGTTAGGCACCATTAGCTAACTCGTCACAAAGTCCATATAATCTTACGGCACAGCTGTTGCGGTATACAACATATAGGACTCACCAATTATTGCTGCGATCCTCGCATCCTCTGGCAGTGTCCGACCTCATCTCATAGACATAGGGGGCCTTACAAGTGGCACCACCACCTCCTCCTCAGTAATCTGTCATACCACCCTCTCCCCGAGATACCAGGAGTGTCCAAACTCATGTGCCAGTAAATGCCTCATCTGAACGTTCACCCCAGGCGACCCCATGTCTTGAACGGTCATCCCCTAAGGGTAAAAGGTCACCTAAAAAATCCTCGGCAGATATAAGTCAATATGGAATCAGAGCACACAAAGACTAAGATTGAAGAAGGAAAAGGTCTTACCCTATCACTGGCTAGGCCATTCAAGACCCGACACACAGCCTTCAGAGAAAGAGACTTCCTCGACTTTCGATTGGCCTTGCGCCATTGATATAACTGGCAGAAGTCCCCAACAGTCTCATCCTTTAGAGCAAATAACAGGGCATTGCGCCCAATCACCACATAGAACCACACCTGCCAAAGATAAGAATCCACGATTAAAAAGAGACGCGCAAGGGAAATACGAATGCATGAAAGGAAAGTGCGTAAACCAAATAATACCTCAAGAAGATACATGGCTCTAATAAAAGTCTATCGACAGAACTGGCTAAATGCATCCAAAGAAAAATAAAGGGTCACAAAAGTCAGGATTGCCCAATCATATAGAGGGATGTTCAAAAACATCCTCAACTATGGCAAAAACCATACGTGGACAAAGTCGCCGCTCGACACCACCAAAAATCCCCCCAACACCAGCAAGATAAACAATCGGGCCATCTGCCTCACCTGCATCCCATCCTCCACATCAATCACCCTACTCAGTAAAACATCCCTCATCAGTGACAAACGAATAGAGTCACTAGATACTATACTCCCCACATCACCTAGATTCGCCCGCACCGCCTCCGGACTCACCCGTAAAGAGCGATCCACCTCTATCTTCTCTCCATCATAATCCATCCCCAGTAACTGTTGCACATCTATGGGAGTTACAGTCATCTCCCCAAATATAAAATGGAAGGTGTGGGTAGTGTCCCACCACCTTTCCCCCAAAGTGCATAAGACCGCTGTCGGACAAGGCGTCTCATCCAGTACGGACGCCAGCCTCCCAAAGCCTGCTGATGATACTACCCAACGCACCATAGCTGGAAGGTGCTCCCAGACATCCTTAAGCCATGTCATCCCATGGGCACGCATAGTCGACAAGGAAACATCAGAGTGTCAAAGAAAAAGCTTTTTCAAAATCCAAGAAAAAAGGAATGCCAAAAGTCATTTTGTACTTACATAACCACCAGGATTCACCACCCTAGAAGAACGATGACGCGACGGCTCCCACAATAAAGTCCTCTCATTCGCAACTGGCTCAAATTGTTAGTATGTGTTTGAATATAGAACCTTACCTATCAGTTAGTCCCTGATTGGTAAATTTTTGGTGTTAATAAAAATACACTGAAACTCTTGTGTGTTTGGTCTTCTTTTATAAACAATTTTTTTATGATTTGACTAAATCAAACTTTATTATTTAAAATCTGTATGTTTCACAACTTCACGGGATCTCGGTCTAGAGTGTGTTGTTGTGCATGTGTTGTAGACACTATTAGCGGGATGTGATTGGGTTGACTGATTTTCAGTCAAGTTGGGTTGTTTTAGACTATGTTGGTTGTACGGGTGTGCATCTGCTTAGTTTAATCATGGTAGACTTGGAGGACTGCAATCTGTAACTCTTAATTGGTAATAGTGGACTTAGGTATGTGTGTTGTCCTGTGACTAGGGACACGGGGCTTACCACCACGGTGAGTTCCTCGAGAGAAAATACTGTGTTACTATTTACCTTTCCTCATCCCATTCTGATTATATTTATTTCAGCAGCATCATTCCAAATCTATTTTTATTTGTGTGGGTATTTACAACGATTCCAATCAAGTTTTTAAATTAACTATTAAAAGAGTTGGAGTTTTATTTATTAACTAAAACACATTAGGTGTTTAGGTTATTTCAAATATGTCCCACTCTTGCTCAGTAAGATCCAAAGGTTTATCTGAATCGAATACTAATCATAATTTGAAAAATATAGTATGAAATCGAAGAACAAAAAATGTACGGGGTAAGAAACTTATGAAGATCTTTAAGAGTGTGTGGGTTAGAAATGATCCCAAAATCCTCAGGTTTGGTCAGAGGGGACAAGTCCTCATAGGTCTTAATGTCGGAGTTAACAACATCATATACTAAGTGCCAATTAATATCACTTAGACCTAAAGTAATGCGATTTTCAATGTAAAAAAACAAAGTAAATGTAAGTATTGGTTGTAAATTTTACAACTTATATGATAAAGGGAGCAAATTAAAATGGAGGAATAGGTACTAATTAGAGGCTTACCCCAATCACGAGGAACTTTCACAAATGCTTCTCGTACCTATCTTTTAAGACACTCTCAATCTCTACTAACATAAAAAAGACCGTATTCTAGTGATGGTTGGAGGTTTGGGAAACCTTCACTAGTTTTCATTTTAAATTATGCGGGCTCATGTAATAATAGAAAGGGGAGTGCTTTGTAGATACAACGGAGTAAATATCAGGGGGATACATATCCCAGTTATGTTCTGATCATGGACGGATCTCTGATATATGCTGGAGCCAAGTATGATCCTCCAAGAATTTGGATCCAACTGATTAGGTGAAACCCTAAGATGAGAAATTATCTCTCGAATGAAAGTGTGAAAAGGAAACTAAAATCGTACGCAGAACATAGCATCATATAGAGTGATCTCGGTGGAATTTTTTATGTCATACACTGTACCATCATCCTCAAGTGCCCTCATTATAATAGATGTTCTTATACAATAGGGATGCTGGATACTACAAGCTTTTATTCTATTCATAATGCTCTTGTAGATGTTGGCTCAAGACATCCTCATCAACATAATCTTCTATGATATCATGATTCACAGGTGGGAACTTGGAGGAAAGCTCCACCAATGAGGTGTGTTCCTGCTATCCATCATACACATCGAGGTTGATGGTATGTTGGGCATCATAACCTCTTTTAAAGGATGTAATATCATAATTAAATTCTGATTAAGCCGTAGAGCTAGAGGTTGAAAATAAGGAAAAGGAAGACTGATGATGAAGTTATTGTGATAGTTATATCATAAATTCGGATCTACACACCACTAGGGATCATCACACCGCTAGGTATGTTATGCTTTACGGATACGGAAGAGTCGTCACCTGAAATCATGGTATTATTATTGATAAAATAATCACTAGGTCTATAAGGCACAGTCGACCTAAACTAAGTGTTGAATCAGAAACCTTTGGACTACGAGGGAAAGGGGAACCATTATAGGATAAACAACCGATAGAGGTGTTGACCTGTAATATCCATTGACTTCTCTCTCAATGTAAAGAATTTATTTGACTATACATCTACTAATATCCTTTAAAAATCCTCAAAGTGGTTATGCATTCATAGATGTACAAACACAATTTATGTTACGAGATAAAAGATAAAGTAGAAATAAAATTTGATGAACTTACACAAAAATAATGAAAAATAATACCCTAACTGCAACTAATGCTTTTGATGCAATGAATAAACTATTGTGCGCTACAAAATATTTCAAGAAAAATATTTAAGGGAACCTTACCAAAAGTGAAAAACGAAACGAAGAACCTTAAGAACAATTGAAGACTATTACAATGATCCTAGATAGAAAAAACCTTGTTTAAGAGATTATAAAATTGGTTTGAGATAAATGAGAGTTAAGGTTTATATAGGGGAGCAATAGTTTGGCCCACACGCGCCAAGCCTCACATTAGGACGTCTAACCAAAGAAACATGAAGTGATATGAGCTACCTAAAACTCATGGAAGACTGAAGTTTTGAATAAATTATATCAAACTCTCCTTCATCCCAAGTATACATGATCAATTCATCAACAAAATCGGCCTATAGAGGGCCCACTTCTATATTTCAAGGACTATTATCTCCTTCGGCCTATGGAAGGTTGGCTTTTATATTTTGACAATATTCATCTCCATCGAATTGTGGAGGTTCAACTCCTATATTTCAAGGGTCCTCAACTCCTTTGGCCTATCGAAGGTCAACTTTTATATTTCCAGGATGCTTAGTAACTTTGGATCTAACATTTTAAGGACTCTCAGATCCTTAAGCCTATGATGGGTTGGATCCTATATTTTAAAGACCCTCAGCTCCTTTAGCTCTATCATTTTAAGTGACCTTAGGTCCTTCGACCTATATTGGGTTCGCTCTTATTTAAGGGACCCTCATCTCTTTCTCCTATGAGGGGAATCTCCTACATGTGAAGGATCCTCAACTCCTCCATATCTATCATTTGAATGACCCTCAACTCATTTGGCCTATGAAGAGTTAGATCATATTTTTGTAGGACCCGCAACTCCTTTAACTCTAAGGAGGTTCGTCTCATAGCCTCTAATATCCTATCACAATTGGAATGGTTCAAAATATGAAAGAATATGGGCTAATATATGATCTTAGAAATTATCTCATCTATAACTTATGAATCTATTTGTACTTCGACTTTAAAGGGAGACCTCATACCCTCAGTCTCACACTATTGTCCTCATATGGTTGGCCTAGTTGCAACAGAAAGCTTAAAAAATAAAATTCACCATAAAGTGTTGGACATATTAAGCATGCATAAATATGAAAACGAATTTGAATTACACGTGAATGAATGTTTATGCTTTCAACATAACTTCTAGAAGGACAGATGGTAGCATCTAAGTGGAGAATAACATTTATCATACACCATATGACTTGGGGTGCATTTTACAACCCAAGCCTCCTATAAATATCTTGTACCCTATTACTTGTTCCATAAGTCATTCGATAATAAAACTCAGCAAAACTATATCAAAATACTATTAGACTTAGAAAATACTCAAAGTGTAACTTTTATAAGACTCATGAATAGTGAAAAATAAGTTTACTCATAGTTGATGTAGGGAAATTAGCTGAACCACTTTAAATCTATGTGTTGATATATTTTCTTATCTTATTTACTGCATTTTTACTGTTCATTATTATACCCAGACTACGTTTATCTTAATCACTCACTGAGTTCATCCTTTAATCTATATTGTTGCATTTTTGTGTAACATCAATACTTATCAGCATAGTCACTATGCTGAGAAGATGATGATATTAAGAAAGATGGTGCACTAGGTGCAGGTGCTTCTTCTTGAGGGGATTTTTGTCAAGGGGAAAAAATAGCAAGAATGGATTTAGAGAGGAAACCTTAAGGAATTTGGGAGGAAAATGTTGGACGAGGCATGAATTGGGAGTTTATTAAGGAATTTGAGAGGTAAATGTTGGACAAAGCATGAATTGAGAGTTTACATGGGTTGATTAAATATTTGGTACAACCCCTAGATATTATTCACTAGATTACCTTAGGTATTGATAACCTTGGACATTTTCACCTTAAGTTTTCACATCTGCTCTTTTACATTCCACATTTTTACCTCTTGGTTGGACATGTGAGTTTACACCGAACTGACCTCTTCCATAATGGGCGCGGTGTGCAGGAATTTGGTCATTGGAATATGAAAACTCACTCCTTTTGGCCCCCCTTTTTCTCCTTCCCAAATACAATTGCTATGTCATCTGATTTAATATCTTGCGAGATGCACTTCGACTAACTACTCCTTATGCCATCTATGATTTCCTGTAGTATAAAAATAGATTTAGGAATATAATTTCAACATTATTTTATTGTAGTGTGTATGTTATCATCACATTAAAACTCATCAGAGTCCCAACCATTTCGTTATTGAATTTGTAGTTATTTTTATCTCGTTGGCCATGCAAAGACAAGTTGACCCGATCAGGCTCTGCACCTTTATCTGGTGTCCCATTGGTCCTCTCCTCCCATCCATCCATCCATCAAATAGTCATATGAGTTTAATCTAAGGTTGTGGATATCGAATTTCTTTGCTTTGTTCTCTTATTTTTTTCCTTTTTCTAAGTTTTTCATTATTATCATCTCTCTCCAAGAAGTCATTCCATTGGTTAGTAACTGGTTCAACGTTTGGCCAAAATTTGTCTTTGAGAGCCAGTATATCATAACTTGATTACTTTGCTAGGATGTGATGCTTAAGGAGGTTCTTCCTATGTGTTTTCAATTTCTCACCTATTTGGGAAAGAAAGAATGTCTTTCAAGTCATCTAGGAACGTAAACTCTTTATAGAGATGTTCCCATAGGTCATCCTTTATGTCACAATCAATATTTTTTCAATTGCCTTCTTGTTTGATACCCACACTAACCTTACCCATCTTCAAACAACGAGTTTTAAATTTTTGGATGGTTTGTTTGTCATCAATATCATTCTTATTAATGGTGAACCTAATGTTCTTAGTATATTGGGTTTGGGATTGATCAGTAATGGGAGTTGGGGGAGTTAGATTAACAAGACTTTGGGGAGTTTATCGAGTCAGAGACTGTAGATTGAGTAGAATTTTTAAAGACAAATTTTCACATCGAGTAAATTTGTATTTATATTGTTTTTATTCCGTTTGGACAAAACTTGTTTGAGTTATAAGTTAAGATTTTATTTCAGTTTGTCGTTCAAGCCTATGATGCGTATTGAAGACCATAGCAGCTAAGAAAAGCGACGATCACATCATTCTGAATTTCGAGCCAAGTTGTGTCTTCAATGTCTATGGGATCGTGATGAGGTATGAATGCATGTTATTTTTTATCCCTCGATACGTTTTGGTTTTTTATTTTTAATATATTTGTTGGCCATTTTTTCAAAGAAAAATATTTTTGTTTAAATCCGTTGGAATGAACTTAAATATTTCCTTCAAATGTGTTTTCAAAGGCCGTTTGAACGAAATGGCTAGTTGGTCATACGACATGGAAGTTTTTGTTCTAACGAACATATAATGAACCTTAAATGAGATGTTTTTTTCTAGCAGAAAGTTTTATTTCATACATCGCTCGATGGTTATTCGAACGAGTTTGGCTATCTAGTTCAAAAGAGTTTGGCTATTTCATTATAATAAGTTTTATTCTGTTCAAATGAGATTTCATAACTCGTTCAAATGACACAACTGTTTTCTTTCAAACTAGTTTTCTTGAAAAATGTGGGGCCATATTTTTTAGTTTTTTTTATAAATATTAGTGATAGAAAAGTGTTTTTGAGGTGAGGTTTTGCAAAAATGAATTTCAAAGAAAACATATTGAGCCTCCCAATCTCTAATTTGCACCCCAAGTTTGAGGATTATGTTTCAACATCTTATGTGAGTTTGAGATCTCTTGTGTACTGTACCACGATTGGATTTCAATACATATTGAATAAAGTTTCGAGTTGAGGATACCAACTTTATGTTGTGCGAAGGCTGGACTAGTCAAGAGGCAAATATGATATGTGGGATACTGAGACATGGGAAAGCATGTGCATTGTGTTGGCCATTGGAAGGCATTTAGTGGTGACTGTGAAGAAGGTAAAAAGGAGAAAAGAAGACTATCAAGTCTAGATGGCATCGAGTCTGTGAGTAAGCCTAATTTGTCTTTGTAATGAGATCTATATCATGGTGGACTTGGGTGAAAGGATCGGCCGAGGTTTTTCCCATTATGGATTTTTCTCGTACATTATCATGGATTGTTTTGATTTATTTATTCTTAGTATATCGACTAGATGCATGTTGATATGTAGATAAAATCGGTAAACTATTTACACAACATTTTGGTTTAATTGGTACAAAGATTAAAATTGGTTTAATTAATTTGAAAAATTAAAAATTGGTGTTTGGTTGATAATACGCATAACCATAGAACTTTTAGGATAACTTTTACAATCAACCTGAGTTGGAGTATATTATTTAGAACATGGAATATAAGATTAAGATGGAGGAGTAGTAGAAAATTAAGATGGAGTATGAGTGTCTTTATTTTTTTAGTATCCTTGTTCCTTGTAGACATTTCCTATAAATAAATAAAAAATTAAATTTCCCAAAGAATTTATGACGATCACGTTTATTATATGATATCTACCTATGCAAGAGCTTTTAATATAAGATTGATGTGTCTGATTTCAAGCCATATGGGATTATTTTTTAAAAATCGGTGGAAATCTTGAATCGGCCAACTACACGGAAGCGTATCTACGATTGCTTTATAAACATCCACAAAAAACTCAAAATCCTTCCTTCCTTCCTCAACTTTTTGTCAAGAGCCATTCTTTTGCATATGTCGTGAGACATTGCAATATGAGTGCATTCCCCTTTTACATAATTTTATCAACAATGGATGAATTTTTTATTCCTTCTCTAATAGTATCACTGACGATAATGCATTGTTGGTTATGTAATTGAAATATATTCACTATTATCTCATCCCAGCATTCTGACAAAAAAAGATTATACGATCGAATAGGTACGGTTGAAGGACATCAAGTCCACCATTTATAAGGTAATTGATAAATTTTCCTAATCCAATACTGGTAAATAGGAATCCTCTCTATATTATGGGCTCTATTAAAAATGATTTTTATGTGGGACAATTGTAACCTCTCGGTTATCCTGTTAAACATAATTATTACCATGACTTATTTATCTTTAGAAGATATACAAAATGAGTGGTGTGAACATGTCCAGTGTTCTGACCCATGAATGAGGAGACGAAAATATATAAAATGTTTTTTTGCATGTGGACAATATACAAATACAAGGACGATTATATCAATTAATTATAAAATTATTATGAGTCCACCAAGTAATTAATATTTTTTAATTAATCAATCAAACACAACAAGTCTAGATTTGGTTTAAATTTAATTCAATTAATTTAATTCAATTAATTTTTAAATTTTAAATTTTGGTATGCTGATATAGAGCACTCACACAGCTGATCGATAAATCAATAATACAATATATAGGGCACTCACATGTCCCACTAATAAATATACAACATGAGTCCACCCGACCTATATCCACCGATGATAGGGAACCCATATTGAACCATAAGTAAATTTCGAATGAATATCTACCCCTACACCTCCAGGGATCACTCGATGTCTCTAATAGGCCTAACTAATTAAAGGGAGTCCTAACTCCCATAGTCTAAAAATAATCATCAAGGGGAAATCACTATGTCATCACACTAATTGAGTAAAAACATACCAACGACTACACAGAAGGATCAATTCCTCACAAGGAAAGACGATCTCAACACGTAGGATTAGGATGATAAATTAATACTCAATCGGCTTTAATAGAGAAATTACGTAAACATACTCCAACACACGTGGCTTATTAAATTTTGAACTACTAGATTCACCATGAGCCTACACATGAACTCGCGGTATTTTCACATGCATAAGAACTTACAAGCACATATATACTAAAACATACTACTAGGTACACATCACTTACATGATTCTAAATTATCCCATCTAGTGTTATGGTTCTTAATCATTAATTAAATCTTTATATGTATCTCAACTTAGTCTTGGTATCCCAGATACACTTTACCCTTAACAAACCCCTCCTTCTGGTTCAAATAACATTTAAACATAATCCTAAGTAATTTTTCCAACAAATCTAATTTCCATTTATCCAAATATAGTAATCTAACTCCTAAATTATAATACAAACTTAAGATATTATGTTCTCTTCTAACCACTCCTACTCGTCCGAAACATTAATCCATCATTCCCCTTAAATTACACTGACCTTATCCACCCATCCATCTTCACCACAGACAATCAAAATTTGTAACTGGTCACTTTGTCCAACCAGGATCAATCTAGAACTGCATCGATTCGGCCCTAAGACATCTGAATTTAAAATTGCGACACTTTTGAGAATTTTCTTCAAAACCTCCCCATTTCAACTCTAATTTATCTCAATTATAATCCTATGATTTAGTACTTATTTAGTATCAGTATAATCATCCAAAAAACATTTAAAATATGAAAATATATGGGTCTATACATATCAAACCCAACTAAAATTTCATAGTCTTGTAGTATTATCCCTAGGCACATAGTCCAATTATCCACACTATAATTCAATTACCAATATGTTTATAAAGATAGTGATTCTAATGTAATAAAATTTAAAAACTTCGATTTACTCAATAAATTACGAATTTAAGTAACTTCAATCCATAATAGGCCTAAAAACCCTAATTTTATACAATGAAGGCTTTGTTATTAAATTTACATGAATTCATGAACTAAATCCTTGACTAATGATATAAATATTGATTCCAACAAAGTTATGACATCAATCTATTATTTTACCCATCCATCCCAATTAAATTTAGTCCAATTTTATAATTTAGATATGAACCATAGTTCTAGTATTTAAACTACATTAGAAATTTTCCAATAATTCATCATAAAGAAATTAACTCCAAATTTCATATTTATCAACCTTACATTATTTATTTAATTTAATAGGTGAACTTACATGAATTATAATATAAATTATTCGTACCAAAGGATAGAGTTATTAAGGATTCTTTACTTGATTGGTTAGATATGAAAAACCTAATTTGGTGAAGATAATGTTCATTTGATATTTCTTCTTATCAAACCTCATTAATATTTTATATAATCTTGTCCCAAATACCTACAAAGTGTGCATTTATCTCTAGCCTCTATGGGGTCCATAATCGCATAGGAACATGCTCAACATGAGTGCTCATGCCACATGCTCCCAGAATTAATGAAGATTTTAAGTCACAGAAGATTTCCTTAAGCCTATGACTTGCAATTGTTGAATCTGATAAAGGATAGGCCTGAATTCTCATGGATAGCTATTCACAGATCTTAGGATTATATTAAGCTTATCTATAAATGTAGAGCCTCTCCCCCTTGAGGGGATAATGTGATATTGTAACATCAAGAAGTAGTATAACTCTGTTGATGAGTTCTCTAAATAAATAAAGACAAAATCGTAAACCCCATGGACATAGAAACATTATCGAACCATGTACATCTTGAGTTGTGTGTGATTTCATTAAGTTATGTTATATTTACTCTTATTTGGCTTATTTGAATTGGATATCATCACCTATAGAAAATTACCACCTATAACTAGTGTCGTCTCTAGGAACGGTATGAGTTCTTTGCCACCATCTAATCTTCTAAGATATCTCACTGATCCAACCAAGATTGTCTAAGTTTTGATGAATTGGAGGGTCATCAACAACATCATCTATGGTAATCCCCTTAGACTATGATAGTCATGAAGACCAAAAGGGTTGTCGGTCATTTCCTCCATCCCAATGGATCAAATATGAGATTGGTAATTATTACCAATCTTTCTGTGCGCATTACCATCCTCAAGAGGACAAAATAGTAGATAGCGATGACTTGAATGTCATTAAAAATTATGATAAGTGCCTTCTAGACGAATGGTTTGCAAACATGAAATAACAAGAGAGTAACGTGGCACTCCAACGGAGCCTTGAGAAGTTAAAGAGGGAAGCCCGCGTGAAGAAGCATAAGTGTGGAAATAATTCTAGAACTCATATCCTTCAAGCGATTAGGGCTCGCATCCAAAGAAAGATCACTAAGTGACATAAGGAATCTCCCCTCATGAGAGATCTTATGGAAGGATACCATGCTTTGACAATCAACAAGAAAAGATAGATATATGTGATTTTATTAGAAGAGAGGTAGAGAGATACCCAACCCATTAAGGGGCTCGCACTACAAGGAGATTGAAAAAAGATTTCTTATCTTCCATATGAAGTCACCATTCAGCTGCACTATAGAGTATTTTGAGACACCTAATAAGTTTACTCCACACGATTCAAGATTTATGACGGGAAGACTAACCTTACCAATCACGCCAGGAAATATCGCCAAGCGATGAAGTTGTAGAATACCAATGAAGCATTAATGTGCTAAATATTTCCCCTAGTGTTGGAGACACTGACCAAAAGTGATTTGAGAAGTTTTCACACCAATCAATCATCTCCTTCATAAGTTAGCAGAGGCCTACATGACCAGATTCATTATTAGTAGCACCCATCCTAAATGGATGGATTCACTTCTAATGGTGAAGAATAATCCTTAAGAAACACTCTAGGAGTACGCTAGAAAGTACTGGGAGTTGTATAATGAGGTGTAGTATTTCACCAAGAAAGTTGAGATCGAATCCTTAAAAATTGGTTTGTCATGAAGGTCCATGCTTTACTAGTCCCTCACTAAGAGAGAGGCCATTACGAATGATGAACTTATGATGAGGATGGATAAATACTCCAATGTTGAAGATACAATGTTTGAATTTGGTCAGGAAGGAGATTGATAAAAATAGTTCAAGATTATATACAAAGAGGGTAACAATAATAAATGAGGGATAAAGCATAAGGGAGTCGAGAATAAAGATCTCGAGAAAGTATTCAAAGAAACTAACACAATTTTCATCGAATCGATCTAAAAGATCTTTTAAAAGATCAGAGGTCGAGAGTACTTCATGTGTCCCTAGAAGATGATCAGTGGCCCCAAGAAGAGAAACGTGATACTGAAGTGTGCGAACCACAAAGATCATGGTCATAAAATTAAAAATTACAATGCACTCAAATCCTACCTTCAGGAACTAGCTAAAACTATTTACCTAAATCATTTTATCGAGTCAATGGAAGGTCCAACACAACCTCTGTGAGACTAAAGGCTGGATAACTCACTGGATAAAAACATGGGGACCAATTTGCAATGATCCATGTGGCTTAGAACTAGTTACCAGTCTAAAGCTAGTTAAAGGTTTGGATGAAGATTCGGGTCATAAATTCGAAGTGATTCATGGATCCTCAAACCCAAATAAAATTAAAGGGAATGCCCTCATAATGGAAGTGAATAAGCTTACATATGTTGTGTAAGCCTTTTAGATCAACCCAGCTAAGCCCATTACGGGAAAACATAGGCAATCTTTGCAAATTATTTTTTTAAGGTGCATTGTCTTAACCGACAATGATCTGGTTGAAGTAAGTACTATCGATTATGATGCTCTCATATTCATTCTCAGGGTTGGTAAATGGGATTTGGATAAAATTTTTGTGGATTAGGGGAGTTCGTCAGAGGTGTGTACCTTAAAATGTTCAACCACCTAAATATGCACGTAAAAGACCCGCAAAAGGACATTGTGCCTTTGGTGAGCTTTATAGGAAGGATGACTTTGACCCTGGGGAAGGTCGTTCTCCCCATTCGATTAAGAGGAATCTCTAAGATTATTGAGTTCCCTTTGGGAGATATAGATTCCACATACAATCCCATAATCGATAGAGGATGGTTGTATGCCATGAGGGTTAAGGCGTCCACTACCACCAGAAGGAAAAGTGCGTAACTTACAAGGCGGTCATCGAAATTCGGGGGTACCACGCCTTAGCCCGAAAGTGTTTATAGTTGCCATCCAACCAAAATAGTAAAAGAAGTATAAAGTCATGGAGCCAACAGAAAGCTTTGTACCCTCCAAGTAAAAGCTAAAATACGGGTGATGGAAAGCTTCAAAGTGTATCATTGTGGAATATACTTTTACAATCAAAATTCCTTCAACCTATAAGCAAATTAAAAATATGTATAGCGCAATTAAAAGTGCCAATCCTAGTTTCAAGAGTGAGAGAACAAAAATGTGAAAATAAAGGTAAATTCATTTTCAAGTATTTATTGATTTAATTTACATTTTCTTTTAAAAACAATTTTAAAGGTAAATGAGCCTAAATGACTAGGGGAATATAAATCCGAAGTAATTTATAATAAAATGATAAGAAATAAAATAAGTGATGAAATTAGAATGAGAAAGAGACAAGGAATGAAATCCACCCCCATTTCACACAATTAACAATAATTTTAAATAATTCAATTCAGTTAATTTCCAAAATATTTATCTAATTCAAAATTTGATTCTCATCACACTAATGAATTAACTTAAATATGATTTTAGAAAAGTAATTTAAATTCTTACAAACTCTACTCTAAATAGATTAAAATCAATCAAACGAATAACCCCTAGGGAAAATTCATGTACCTAATTTTTATTCAATAAAAATAGAACAAGAGTAGTAGAAATTTAGATCATAATTTTAGTAAAAAGACAAGCCTATCTCTAGATGAATTCTAGGACAAAATTATGAAACTAACTTTTAATCCTTTCTTAAGGATGGTTTACCATTTCTCAATGCATAAACAAGAGTAAGAATTAGAAACTACCAGTCTAAGGAAGTTAAATAAAATGGAAATTATCAAACTAAATTAATTGGATCCATGAGGGTTCCATTTCATCCCTTGAATGGGATGATTAGACTGCCATAATCAACATCCAAGCATGAGATAAACAATGAAAGGCATAAGTAATATAAACAAGTGTAAAAAGAGAGAAGAAATGATCAACCCAACTATTGAATTGATGTGAAGACTCCACATCTTGCAAAACCATCTCAATATTAATTGAATTACAACACTCAAATTATTTTTCTAATTACAAAAAAACTAAAAATAATTATCTTTACAAATTTTGTCTCAAGAACTATTCTCTCTAAAATAACTGTTTCTAGAAATTCCCCTTCTGAATTAATGCATCAGTCTTCTTAAATAAGAGGTCATGTGGGGCTAGGGGTAAAATAGTAATGGTAATGGTGTGGGATTAAGTGGGGTGAGATTTTGGAATTTAGGATGGGTAATTTTGGAAAATACACACGTGCATGTGTGTTGTGAGGTAATGCGAGTGCTAGGGAAATTGAGGGGCATTTTAGTGAAGGAGGGTGTGGGGTGGTTTAAGGGTGTTTTAAGAATAGGATAAAAGTCATTTAAGACATGTGGATTTTGGATTGGTTTGGTTTTAATAGATATGGATTCGAAAATTGGTTTGGTTAGTATAATAGGTATGGGTATACGGGTAATGGGTTGGCTTGTGGTGGCCGGACTTAGGGCCTGGCCGGAGTCATTTTTCGGTGGTAGTATGGATAGGAGGACATGGCGGCGAGCTTATCACCGGAGTTTATTGGGTTGCTGGGTTAAGGAGTTCATGTGGGTCTAAGGTGGTTCAAGTATGGCTAGTGTCTTGGAGGAGCATGGGTAGGCTGGTAACACTGGTGAGTTTTGAGGTTGGTGGTTGGAGGTTGGAGGTTTAAGGAGGGGGTTAAAGGGTGTTAATGGAGGGAGGTGAGATAAAGTAGGTTTTAATGGTGGAAGAGGAGAGAGACGGTTAGGTGTGAGAGATGAAATATATGAGTGATTAAAGAGGAGAGAGGGAGTAAAAATTGGAAAAAAGTTTGATGTCTTGGTGATGTGATTGGTCAATGTCGTTGGCGCAAACCCACATTACATATGGATATGGGTCCGCGCCAGCGGCATTGACCAATCACATCCCCAAGACATCAAACTTTTGATGTCTTAGAGGCATCAAACTTTTTTCCATAAAAAATTGATGGGTTTTGGGTGTTTTTATATTGTTATGTGTAAGAGGTTATAGGGTGTGTTTTTGGTGTGTGGGAGTAGGGTGTGAGTGAGAGAGGTTGTTAGGGTCTGTTTAGGTGAATGAAAATAGTGCTTATTTATGTGTGTGTGTGTGTGTTTTATTGTATATAAAAAATAATAACACACACACACACACACACACACACACACACACACACACACACACATATATATATATATATATATATATATATATATACATAACACACACAAAATAAAATAAAATAAAAATATTAAAAACTAAAAACTCACACATATAAAAAAACTTAGTTATAAAAATTAAAATGAATAACACTAAATAAAATAAAATACTAATAGCACACACCTAAATATGTACAGACACGGGCATACCACTATGTATAAAACGACACGTACGCACTATACAATATTTACATAAAATAATAAAACACTAAAAGTAAAATAAAGACTCTAAAAAAATTAAATTAAATTAAAATAAAATAAAAAGAAATAAAATGACTCGAAGAATTATAAAATATAGGTATAAAAAATGACGATAGTACAACACACACACACTGAGCAATATATGGAACGGGGTTCGAGAGGGTTTAGACTTAGGTTTTGGGCTTGGGTATTTGGTAGGGTACTGTGTTTAGGTTCATTCAACTGCATTTATATCGCATTTGCCTTGATTTAGAGTATTTGATACCGCAAATGAACATTGACTTACAAGATAGACATATATGTGCATAGGGTCAATTTTTTCTGAGCAATTAAAAGTTGTGTATTTGGGGTGTTATTTTAATAGATTTAGGTACTTATCAATGGGAAACCTGGTGTTGAGGAAACTAAAGTTACCCCTACTGATTGGGTCATAAAGACTCTTCAAGAGGTGGTGTTTCATGATGACCATCCTAAGAAGAATTTATGGATTGGAAGCTCACTTACTGAAGAAGAGGAAGAGGAACCGGTTATTTTCCTAAAAAGCAATTAGGATGTTTGTCTTGAAATCGTATGACATGCTAGGAGTGGATACGTAGATAATGTGCCACAAGTTGCATGAGGATCCATTATATCAAACAGTGATATAAAAGGCAAGATGAATGATGATCGAGATATCCAGGTAGTCAAAAAGGAAGTGGAGAAACTTCTTGAGGCACAGTCTATTAAGGAAGTTCAATTCCCCAAGTGGTTGTTAAATCCAGTGGTCATCAAGAAAAGCAATGCGAAGTGGAAAGTCTGTTTAGACTTGACCGATCTTAATCGAGCATGTCAAAAGAATAATTTTACCTTCCCTAAGATGGAGAATTTAGTCGATGTGATCGCCAAGCATGAACGTATAGGCTTTCTCGAGGCCTACTCAGGGCACCATCAGATCACACTATTCACCCCTGACCAAGAAAACACTACCTCCATCACCACACTAGGGCTATACTTCTATATAGTTATCTTATTCGGATTAAAGAATACTGAAAAAACCTACCAAAGGCTTATAACGAAGATGTTTAAGGAGCAGCTGGGAGATACAATAGAGATGTAAAAAGATGAATGCTTGTGAAAATCAGGAAAAAGGAGCACCACCTCATGGATTTAGCAATTTTTTTTTTAAGTTCTTCGCTATTATGGGATGAATTTGAATGAGGCCAAGCGGTCCTTTAGAGTACAATTGGGAAAGTTCCTCGAGTAACTAGTCAGTCCAAGAGGTATTGAGGTAAAGCTAACTAGATTGAATCCATCAGGACGGTGTAACCCCTGAGTACTGTGTGCAAGGTGAAAAAGTTGACTGGCATATTCGCTGCACTCATCCTAATAATATTAAGATCTTCAAAAAAGTGATTACTTTTCTTTTAAGCACCTAGGAAATAAAGGAATGAGATATGGAATAGACAATCCACTAAGGCACTTGAAGAAGTAAAAAAAGTATTCGATTTGACCACCGCTATTGATCACGCCTGACAATGAAAGACCCTTTCACTTGTACTGGGCAATGTCCAGCAACATAGTTAGCATGGCTCTAGTTTTTTTAGAAGAGAGGAAGTCAATATCCCATTTATTATGTGAGCAAAACCTTTCTCTATGCTGAGAATATCTACTTCCCATTAGATAATGTTATATACACACTCGTGATGGACTCTCGCAAGTTAAAACATTACTTTGATTCACACATGATCATTGTTATGACCTCCTTATCTCTAAAGGAGGTGATTAGGAAGGATGACCCGTATGGATTAATGTCCAAGTGGTCAATGGAATAGGGGTGGTTTGACATCCAGTTTTAGCCTAAGAACTTAGACAAAGGGCAAGTAATAACTAACTTCATCGCCAAATTCTCCAGCGACCAAAAATCGATCAAAAAAGGAAAGCGAACGATTGAAGTAGATTACCTTGATCGGCCCCAGCATCAACAAAGGGAAATATTTCGAGAAGGTTATGGCCATTAATAAGGTTCCAAACAAGATGGATCTAATAGTGTGTTACATAAAAGAGGACGTAGTGCCAGATGATAAGAAGAAGTCACATAAATTTTGAATGAAATAATCTCTCTTCCACTTATCTACAAACCACAAGATTTATCGGCTCTCTTTCTCAGGACCTTACGTTCACTATGTACATTTAGATTAGGTCAAGTAGTCCCTCTATGAGTTTCACGGGGGAATATGTGGAATCTATGTAGGGGTAGGTCACTAGAATTTTGGTCCTGAAAAAAGGGTATTGGTGGACGTATATGTAGTATGACATAGTTGCCTACATTCAAAAGTGCAAAAACTTCCACCTTTTCTCCTCGTTAGTGTATCAGCCCTATAGTGGCCTTAAGTCCCTCACAAGTCCTTGTAATTTTTCTCATAGGGGATCGATAGTGTCGTCCACTGCCCCTCGCTCTTGGTAACTGAAAGTATTTGTTGGTTGGCATAGACTATTTCTCTTAGTGAACTGATGGAGTGCCCTTAGAGAACATCCGAGATATCGACACAACTAGTGGTGAAAATGGATATTTGAAAATTCGAATCCCTTTGATATTCATATTGGAATTTAACAAATATTTATCTGAATAAGTATTTGAAATAGTGGATTTAGATAAATGTTTTAAATATATGAAAAATGGATACGAATACTGATAATAATGGTATCCGTGATAAATAATCTGTATCCGATATGGACTATCCATATGGATGGATATCCATTTTTATGGATATCCGTATATATAAAATAATAATATTTTTTAATTTATATTATACATCTAATACGATAGTATTAGCGGTATTAATTACCATTCATGCAAGTATAGTTGAGTGAAGAAGCTACCCTCAATGTGATACATAAAACAACATACACACCTCTCTAAAAATGGCAGTTGACTATCCATCTCTTCTTCTGCTAGTTGATTTTGGCTCGGTTCACCTTATACATTGAGAAAAACTCTTCATGTACCCTCTCACTTCTATCCATACCTATATTATAATAGAACATGCAAAGGTTTATTTCAACCTTTATATATGGATATTTTCACCTCTGTTATGTGTATTATTCGATTTCTTGTCTCTCCATCTCTACAACTGTCCATCAGTTCCAAGTTGGTGGTAAGAAAGGTTGGATCGAACCCAAAAATAATGATACCGAGTCCTACAATGGTTGGGACACCAAAAATAGATTCCACATTGGGGACATAGTTAATTTCAAGTAACAAAGGGACTCGGTGCTAGTAGTGGACTCCACAAGATACAACAAATGTGTCACGTCCAACCCTGTCTACAAATTTGATGATGGAAACCCAATGTATAAGTTTGATCGGTCCGGATTTTTCTATTTCATCAGTGGGAAAAATGGTCACTGCAAAGCCGGTTAGAAGCTAACTATACGTGTACTGCACCTGTCTGAAGTTGAGCCATCGTAGCCTCAATATTGCCTAAATCCGGTGGTGATGGATCGAACGGTGGGGATGGCTCGATTTCTGATAACTTGGGCCCGATGGGGCTTGGGCTTAGCTCTTCTATTAAACTGTCTTCTGCATCTTATATCACGACTACTCTTGGAGTACTATTGCTTCTCTTAGAGGACTATTAACCCATAGATTCCACCATGTACGATTTGTTTCATTGTGAAGAGTTCATTCACAATAAGAACACGCCATCAACATATGTTCATATTGCATATTCACTTGTTCTTTTTAAGTGATGTATTATTTAATTTTTTATTAGTTAAGGATATTACTATTAACACATTTATATTAATGTTCTCTAACGTAACAATTGTGATCAAAGCCACATAATTAGTGCAAACAATCTTTTAAATAAGATAATATAAAAAATGGAATGCAAATAATCTCACCCACTAAGAAGAAATTACATTATAAATATTCAATAGGAATTTGGTTACCACGAGAGTTTTGGGTTTACTGAGGGTGTAAAGAAATGAGAGTTTGGCAAAGTCTCACCTTGATCCCGCAGGCCACTTTTAATGGGTGATAAGAAACAGACAAAATATAAAAAAAATTAACAAATAAAGAGTCTGCTATTCACCCTTAAATGTGATTAAACGTAACATTAACAACTTACTAATGAATTTTATAATTTTGGGTTAAGAAATAATTAACCCACTCAACATATTTCATGGCTGCTCTTTCATAATTTATTTTGGGTTAAGAGATAATTAACGAACGTATTTTGTAAAGTTATTTGGTTTGGAGCATAATTTTACTTACCTTTGAATTTTCATTGAAACACAAGACTTTTACTTTCTTCTTATATCTTGGTTAATTTTAGAAATGATTGTTGCATACTAGATGTTTGACGTTGTTACTCTTTGAACTTTCGTTAATAATAATAGTATATGACATAGTATGTTAAAAAATAGCTCCTCAAAACTAAAAGTTCATATACTGTATTCAGTTATCCTTCATATGTTCGATTTTTTTATGTTACATACACTAACATACATAATAATATCATATTAATTTCTAAATAATCTATCCATGTCAACATTTACTGTCAATAATCTGCAGGGGCAAATGAATCAAGATCAAGTATTGAGAGGGTAAAAAGTCGTCTGGATGCTGAAGATGTTTTCTCATTTGCATAATCATGACCTTATATGTTTTCTTTAACGCTCAAGATGTTTCCTAATTTGAATATTATTTACGTTATGTGTTCTATTTAATATAATAATATGCTACTTCATAGGTCATTTAAATATCATTATTTTATTTTTTTATGCTACTAAAATTATATGCATTAATTAATTTATATATATTTTGTTATATACATGTACGTCCGTGCATCGCGCAACACTACACCAAATCCTGCGAATGGTCACGCCCAATTGGTCATGGCCCAAGTTCGCGACGTCGCGGACTTGGGCCGTGACCATCTTATATTTTGGTGTGCCCATATTCATTACCACACTAAATAATGGATGCTCTCGAAGTAATCCCCGACCAAATCCCTGACCACCGTGGGTCACGGACTTGGGCCGTGACTAGGGCGTGATAATCTTGGCGCCAAATTTGTGCCAAATTTCCCTCCAAGCTTGGTCGCGGATGGGTCACGGACTTGGACTGTGACCATAGGCCTGCCGAAGGAGAAAACATACACATATGGGGTCACGGTTGGGGGCCCTAACCATTTCTTGATGTGGGTCACGGCTACGGGTTGTGACCACCCCTCAATTGAAGGTCTAATGTTGGTCCTACAAGGGGTCACGACCATAGGTCATAACCATTCGTCAATCAGTAGGATGTCTGTTGCTGGTCTGAAGTTGGTCGCACATGGGGGTCACGGCTGTAGGCCCTGATCATTCATCAATCAGTAGCAGGTACAAGGAACTAATGGGTCCCGATGGTGGGTCACAGCTCTTGGCCGTGACCAGGTTCATCCATTAAAAAATAAAACGCGCTTTTCTCAGACCCTAGTCTGTATTTGGGCATTTGCGATTTTATCAATCAATAGTAAGTTTGGCCGATTTTTGCGATTCGATTTTGGCTAACGGGTTTATACAATTTCAGCTCTAAGATTTTGTCAATCAGTAGCAGGTTTGGGCATTTCGATTTGTTGATTTGTGGCTGATGTGTGTGTGTGTGTGTATGTGTGCGCATTTCGATTTGTTTATTTGTGACTGATGTGTGTGTATGTATAGATTTCTATTTGTGTATATGTGTGTGTGCGTATATATTTCTATTTGTGTGTATATGTGTGTGTGTGTGTGTCGGTGTGTTTATATATGTGTGTATGCATATATTTATGTATATATGTCAATAAACCCTAGAAATTGTATTGGGGTTATTTCTTTTGACGAAATATTATTAAGAACCTTAGACAATGTATTTTTTTGGGAATACAAATATATAGTCCCACTTTAAAGATTTATTTGTATCCACTCCTGTATTTTATTTTTGAGTCATAGGTCCTATTGTAAGAAATTTACGACACGTGCCATTCTCTGTGGAGAGAAAGAGAGGCGGTTGAGGGAGGTTTTGAGTAGTTATGGGACTAAATACAATTTAAAAGATACAAGGGAGGGGTGCCTAAAAAAACTTTGGACATGGGACTAAACCCAAAAGTACTATAATTTTTTTGACAAAATCTAATTAAATGGTTTTTTAATAAGTAAAAAAATTACATCGACATTGTTGTGGGTTATTTGCACATCATCATATTATATTAGGGGGTTATATGCGTGTCGTTAATTTTTTTTTTGACAAAATATAAGTAAATAGATTTTTTTGATATTCTATTAGGGGTTATATGCGTGTTGTTATTTTTTAGGATAATTCTAGGCTGAGACACAAATGCGTTTAATATTGAAAATGTTGTTCATTGATTTTAGGAAGAAGATGAAATTAAAGGGTATTAGCAAATATTAGCAAATATGGCTATTAGTAAGTTTTCCATAATAATTATTATTGTTTTATAAATATAGCAAATATGGCTATTCGTAAGTTTTTCATATGATCTTAATCTTTTTGCAAGAGATATTTCGGCAATTTGGTGTAATTTTTCGTCTTCGTAGATTGTTTCCAGTCAAAGCATAATAATTGACCTCCAAACCAGAGCAGCTTTGGTACAATTTTTTTTGGTAGTATGTAAATAGTAATGCAAAATCTAAAATAATTTTAGCACTCTTATTTCCATTTTTTATTTGTTGAAACTAGAGTAGACTGTGTGCAAACATTTAATGATTTTAAGGTTACTAATAACTCTTTTTCATTTGTATACAAATTAGCTAAAGTTTAGACCATGCCCAGTTGTCTTTGGATGTTTTTCTCGTGGCCCAAAAGCGTGTATGTACAAGGTTCTTCAAGTAAATGTCTTGGATAACTTATTTGAGAATGTGTTTAATGGTGAATTTAACTTTCCTTTTGTTTGTATTACGAGTTTAGATAGATAAGTTTTAATAATTTTCTCTCTTTTAGTTGAAAATAATTGAGAGGAAATGTGAAAAACATTTCAATCTGGTATGCTTTATTCAACTTATATGTATCTGTCATCATTTTGTCTTGTGAACTTTGATATTTCGATACGTTTATTTGTGAGTGAAGGTTGAGGATTTATTTGTTTGATGCTTGCTCCTTGTTGCTTGACTTCACCAAATTTACGTGCTAGAGGACAAGATCTTCAATGGGGGAGTGAAATGTTAGTTAGTTTTAGACGCTCAACACTTTATTGTATCTTATAAAAGAATGGGATAACGGAATATCATAGTCTTTTCATAAATTAACAAGAAAAACGTGAATTAGTGATCACACACCATATTAAGCTTCTCCCTAACCGATCGAATATCATAGTGTTTGCATATTTCTAGACTTGGGCTTAAAAATATGGCGTTAGTGGGTGAAAATCCGAAACAGCCCCCGAACGGCTCCGTGAGTGGCACCAACACCTCTCACGGGACTAATGTAACTCGTAGGAACTGATCGAGCGATCACGGGACTCCTGATTTGAGAAAAGGACAGTAATTTGCATATTTCTAGAGTTAGGCATAAAAATGTGGCGTTAGAAGGTGAAAATCTAACATAGCCCCCGAACGGCCCCGTGAGTGGCACTAACTCCTCGCACGGGACCAATGTAACTCGTAGGAACTGACCACGTGATCAAAGGACTCCCGATTTCAGAAAATGATGATAATTTGCATATTTCTAGAATCAAGCTTAAAAACATGGCGTTAGCGGGGGAAAATCCAAAACAGCCCCCGAATGGCCCCGTGAGTGACACCAACACCTCGCACGGGACCCATGTAACTCGTAGGAACTGACCGCGCATTCACGGAACTCTCGGTTTGACAATACAATGATAATTTTCATATTTCTAGACTTAGGCTTAAAAATATGGCGTTAGGGGGTGAAAACCCGAAATAGCCCCCGAACGGCCCCGTGAGTGGCACCAACACCTCGCACGGAACCAATAAAACTCGTAGGAACTTATCGCGCGATCACGGGACTCCCGGTTTGCGAATACGACGATAATTTAAAAATATCAGGAATTAAGCAAAACATGGCGTTAGTGGGTGAAAACCCAAAACAGCTCCTGAACGACCCCATAAGTGGCACCAACACCTCGCACATGATCAATGTAACTCATAAGAACTGATTGCGCGATCACGGGGCTCTCGGTTTTAGAATACGACGATCATTTGCGTATTTCCAGACTTAGGCTTAAAAACACGGTGTTAGTGGGTAAAAACTCGAAATAGCTCCCGAACGAGCTTTTATATAATGTTGTGGAGATTTAGGATTATGTTTAATATTTGTTGCAGTCGTGCGGGATTTTATTTTTATTTTATGGTCGTGCAGGCTTTTATAATTTGATTGTTAAATTTTATGACCGTGCGGGATTTATAATAAGTAGATTTTATATTTACAGGGTTTGGAATGTCCAGAAAAGAAAGGAAACTTTGCCCAATTTTTTTTTGTCTTTGAATTATTAAGACTTGTAACATTTTTAAGTTTGTATATATATATTAGTTTATTAACAATGTTCCCGATTCGCAATTTGAGATTTTTTTTATTTTTTTTCCATTAATAAATATTTGTAACACGTTTTACGCGTCCAACGTTACACGTAGCAACCGACCGTGTAGTCACAGGACCCCCAATTTTAGGATTAGATAAAAAAAAATATTTTTTAAATTATAGTTAAATATGGTCATGGACTTTCTCCATGACCATTTTTATTTTTTTCGTCGCGCATAAAAATGGTCGCGACCAAAGTCCATGACCCCCAACCGTGATGAAAAATGGTCGTGGATAAAGTCCGCAACCATTTTTTTCCTTTTTTTTCATCGTGGTATGGGTCACGGACTTGGGCCGCGACCATTTTTTTCCTTTTTTTCATCGCGTGTGTGGGTCACGAACTTTGGCCGCGACCAATTTTTATCACGATTGTGGGTCATGGACTTGGGCCGCGACCATTTTTTTCCCTTTTTTAGTCGTGGGGTGGGTCATGGACTTTGGCCGCGACTAATTTTTGTCATAGTTGTGGTTCACGGACTTGGGCCACGACCATTTTTTTCCATTTTTCTTCGTCGCGTTGTGGGTCACGGACTTTGGTTGTGACCAATTTTTTTCACGGTGTGGCTCATGTAAGGACATAAATTTCCAATCGAGTCCCTGTATTGTTTTGACTTAATTCCGTGAACAAAACTGTGTTTGTAATATGTCATAGGGAGATGTTTATATGTGTCACGATCCCACTCGGTCTATGACGTATTGAACAAATTGAAGACCTTGCGACAAAGCTCCAACGATTTAATCATGCCATAGTTTAATTGGTGCGAGTTTATTTGTCTTTAAAGTTAATTTCATTCCGAGATCACTCAGGTATGAATGCGTATAATTAATGGTGCTCAGAATTATTTTTATAAAAGATAAGGATGTATTTTTTATAAAGAAAAATGTTTGAAAATGTTTTATAGTGTTGTAAAAGGTTTAAACTACGTTTTATGATGATATGCTCGTAAAATAGTCTGACATTTTTGGATTTCTCATTGGAAGAGACGTTTTTAATAAAAAGTCAAACTTCTGCGCTATCGTTCAAACAACATCCAATCTCGCTTGAACGAGATGGAATGTCACTCGAACGAGTTCCTCAAGTCGTTCGAATGACACATTTTTCAAGGCGGCATTTAAATCCTATTTAAACAGTGTTTTCATCATAGTTTCGTAAGTGTGCTTTCTGAAAAACAATTTTACGAACCAGAACCTTGTTTGCACATGTTTTCTAAGGTTTACAAAGCATTAACACATCCTTAGAATTTTTCAAAGATCCGAGTTATCATTCTTATATGCTTACGTGATCTTGTTACACCAAAGTTGTTTGTTCTACACATTGAACACAAAGGGTTTTGAGGGGAAGAAAAGAGAAGGACTTCTTGTTCGACATCGTAGATGAATCAAAGCCATATCGGTGGACATCGAGACATACGTGGACGCATGTGTTGTGGATAGAGATCGTGGAAGACGGAATTTATGCATGGGCACTATTGAAGAACGGTTGAAGATCATAAGTAGTGTCAAGACCCGTGGGGATCGAGTCTTAGTGTAAGGCTAATCTAATTTTTAAAACCATTGTTCATAGTGATTGTCTGGCTTGGGTTGCGGAGGCTGTTTTCTCGTTTTGGGTTTTTTCCTCGTACATTCGACGTTTTGAGTATTCTTTACTTTACTTTACTTACTTTAATCACTATATGCATGTTTAGGATTAATCAAGATAAAACTGGTTTAAAGTAAGAATTGGGTTTTCACAACTTGGTTTGGTGCTTAATTAAAAGTTGGATAATTTTTTATAAAAATTGGTGTTGTTTAAAACACACACATATTAGGCACTCTTCAAATTGGTATCAGAGCTAGAAAACATTTTTATTTGTTTTGTGATCTCGTATGTTTTCAAAGATGAATTCTAGATATAATGAATTTTCTCGAACTCCTATTTTTTATGGCACTAATTACACTTATTGGAAGATGATAATGAGATGTGCTTTAAAATCTATTGATGAGTGTGTTTAGCTTGTAGTTGAATAAGGTTGGAAACCCCCTTGTCACTATTGTAGGTGAGGTCACTAGTTTAAAGGCTGTTGAGTCATGGTCCGAAACTGAACAAAGACTTGAACAATATAATTCCAAAGGTCTGCACGTTATTTCTTCACATGTCACACAGGAAGAATATAATAGAATTATGAATTGTGAAACATCAAAAGAGGCTTGGGATATTTTGGCACTCACTCACGAGGGCACTAGCACGGTTAGGGCGTCAAAACTTCAAAATCTCACTACACAGTTTGAAACCATTAGGATGTTAGAGAGTGAGACCTTTGATGAGTTTTATGCTAGGTTGTCCAATATTGTCAACTCGTCGTTTAACCTAGGTGAAAAAATTCCCGACAATCGTGTCATTAAGAAAATCCTTAGGTCGTTGCCCAGTAGGTTTCATGCGAAATTGACCATTTTAAACTCTTTGGGTAGGTTTGAGTCAACGAAACTAGAAGAGATTGTAGGTGACTTACAAACCTATGAAATCGACATGATTACCTCCAAGAAAGTGCCTAAGAAAGAAAAGGGTATTTCTTTGAAAACCCGGAAGGAGGAAATTAAAGTTTCAGATTCCGATTCCGATTCCGATTCCGATTTCGATTCCGATTCCGATTTTGATTTTGAGGATGTTTCTTTGTTGGCAAATAAATTTAAAAAATTTATTAAGTTTCAAAAGAAATCGAAAGATGCCAAGAAATTTGAAAAATTCATTAAAAACAAAGTAGATCCCACCTCTAAGGATAAGTTTGAGAAGCCTAAGAGAGATGATTCGGATAAGTGTTTTGGGTGTGAGGGGTATGGTCACAAAGTTAAGGAGTGTCCCACTGGACTTAAGAAAGAAGGCAAGAAACCCATTGTCTATAATGCCAACTTGAGTGATAGTGAATCGAAAGAGGGAGAGAGTTTCCCCATTGAGCGTAACTTCGTTGCATTTATGGCATGTCATGTGAGCGACGACGATACTACTCATGTGAATGACACTTCCGAGGAGGTTTTGAGTGAATCCCATGTTAGTGAGGGTGAAGAGAGTGATGAGGAGGAGGTCAACGTGAAAGAGTTGCAAAATGCGTTTAATGAGTTATATGCCGAAACGATGAAGATGAAAAAGGCTAACTTAAAATTGCAATCTAAGTTGAATGAGCGTGCCATAGAAAATAATGATAATTTGATTGAGGATCTTAGGGAATGAGAGAAGAAGTTTAGGGAGAAACTAGAGTATGTGGAGAAAGAGAGATACTCTCCGTGGTTCGATGGAGTCCTTGAAAAAGGAAATTTTAGAGTTTGAGGAATCTAGGCGTTTGCTCGAGTCTAGGATTCATGAGTTGGAGGAGAGATTGATAGACTCGTCTAGAGTCAAGTTTTATTTGGAGGCTAGGTCGGAGAAGTTAGATAAGATCCTAGGCACCGTCCGAATTAAGGGAGATAGAGGAGGTATAGGTTTTGAGGAGAGAGGTGTTCATATTTCTCCCGCACGTGTGAGAAACACTAGGATGGTTAGAAAAAGGTCCACATATAGGTAATCATTCCCACCACCTATCCACTTGCATGTTTTGTGGTAGGAAAGGTCACCTTAGGCGTTATTGTTACGACCTTAGACAAGCTCCTAGGAAGTTTAGGAATAAAGTTGCCCCGGTTCCCAAAAAACCCATGCATCGTTTTACACCTACTTGGGTTAGGAAATCGGATTTAGTGGCTTTAGGAATTAAATTTCATGATTCTCTTTTGGGTGCACTTGATGCTTCCCATGCTAAATCTAAAGGATGCTAGTGTTGCCATGTTTCTCATATACTAGTTTGCTTCATGATATATTCATTGCTAGTATAGTTACATGCCTATCATTTTGTATTATAGTTTTCATTTATTTAAGTCCTATTTGAAAAATACAAATACATTTTGTTTTTGAGAAATTTTTTGAAAATCCAAAAATATTTTTCTTTTCTTTGAGTCAAAATATGTTTGAAAAGCCAAAAAGATTTTCGGTTTTTGTTTTTGAGTTTACATATTGGTGTGCTTGGACCCCCACCCCATCATTTCATTATTCATATGGCTAGGACATTTGATCATTATTATCGATGCTTAGAATGATCTTAATCATTGTTTATATGGGGTTGTTTCTAAGTTGATATGCATTTTGATTCGACTTTGTATATATGCCAACACGCACACATGCACGAGTATATATGAATTTTTGACTTCTCTTGCATATTTGAATTTGGTGAGGTGTTCTTATCTCAATATTGGCATCTATGCATAAGTAAACTTAAGGAAAAGTGTGCATGTAATAAACCGTTTACCATGAGGATTTAAAATTGGTAAAAATGATGAGTGATTCACTGGAAAGGGCTGCGAGAGTTCAAAATTAACTTGTCGTGAAAGCCACCGTCTAAAAGAGCCCAAAAAGAAAATGAAATATGCTAAGAAAAGGGCCAAGTTTGTTTAGTACTTTCCAAAGAAAATATGATATTATTGAGGGAGTTTGGATGGATTAAAAATTTTAATGGGTTTTCACAACTAATCCTAATGTTGAAACATTGCAATTTGACGCTATTGTTTGTAGAATAGTCAAAATTCTGGATTTGTGTTCATGTAGTATGTTTAGTTCATTAAGCTCACTCTTTAATTGTCATATGGCTTTGATAAATTTTGATGATTTATCGCTATCAATTAGAGCTTTTTGATCGTTTTGATGTGTTGGAATTGTGACTCATTTGTTTTTAGATTCCCGCCCATTCATTCCATGTCCATGTTTGAGCACATCGGTACCATGTTTGCATGTAACTCGCATTTTAAGTTTTTATGAGTTTTGCATTTTGTGTTAAAAGCCTACTGTTTTTGTACTGTTTTGCATCTGCCAGGCCCTTCCTGGAATTTTTTTATGGAAATTTTTTCACTGGGCAGTATTTTATAATATTTTTGGGAAAGTGGGAATTTTTAACAGGTCGCGCTAAGATGTTCAAACGACAACTCATCTCGCGCGAATGCCTTCTGTACTTTATTCGAGTGACATCCTCATCTCGTTTGAGCGATGTCCCTGGCTCGTTCGAACGACAGGCTGAAAAAATGGCTTCTGATTGATTTACAGTCCTCTGGCTCAAATTGGTATATTTTTTGGTACTGCTGAAGGATTTTTTGGACATTCTGGTTTATGTGCAGTTTCTTTTATTTCAAAATTGGTATTTTACATATAGTCTGTTTATCACACCTGATTAATTTTCTATATTCTTTGTGTGATTCCTTGGTTTACTAGCTACAGATTTGTCATTACATAATCATATTTAGCTGGTTGCTTCATGATTATCTAGCGTTTTATCTTGTCAAATTGGTATCCAATTTATTTAAATTGGTTTACATTCTCATGGTAAATATTTATAATTGGTTTATCTTTTCATCGGGTTGTTTATTTGAGACAAAAAAGGGGAGAGATGTATGTGATGTAGGGGGAGATTTGAGCATGTTTTGATTTCATATTTTACAAATTGGTATCTCTGATTGATGTTGGTATATCACATTGGTATCATTTTCGCACTCATCAAATTGGTATCATTTTGTTGCTCAAGCTTTTTAACAAATGATTTTTTCCAGAGATTACTCATATTAGTATCTATTATTGTTTGATATCATTTGGATAAGTGTATTGGTTTCATTTGTTCCTCCATACTTCACTAGGTATTTGTTTGTTTCTTTTATGTGTGTAGGTATGCTTCAGTGATTCAAAATTTCAAGTCTACATCACATTCAGACAGTTCATGCTTGCCGGTGCTACATTTCTAGTCCGTGTCCTGTAATTTTTTATTTTGGGTTTATGGGATGGGATTTAGGCGTCATAAGGCTTGACGACCCAGTTAGGAATTTCACTAGTTCAGTTTTTGTCCCGAAATAGTCAAAGGGGGAGATTTGTAAGGGCATAAATTTCCAATCGAGTCTCTGTATTGTTTTGACTTAATTCCGTGAACAAAACTCTGCTTGTAATATGTCATAGGTAGATGTTTATATGTGTCTCGATCCCACTTAGTCTATGACGTATTGAAGAAATTGAAGACGTTGGTGCAAAGCTTCAAAGATTTACTCATGTCGTAGTTTAATTGGTGCAAGTTTATTCGTCTTCAAAGTTAATTTCATTCCGAGATTACTCAGGTATGAATGAGTATAATTAATGGTGCTCGAAATTATTTTTATAAAAGATAAGGATGTATTTTTTTATAAAGAAAAATGTTTTAAAATCTTTTATAGTGTTGTAAAAGGTTTAAAGTACGTTTTATGATGATAAGCTCGTAAAAGAGTTTGACATTTTTGTATCTCTCAATGGAAGAGATGTTTTTAAAAAAAAGTCAAACTTTCGCACTGTCGTTCAAACGACATCCAATCTCGCTCGAACGAGTTGGGATGTCGCTCGAACGAGTTCCTCAAGTCGTTCGAACAAAATGTTTTTCGAGGCAGCGTTTAAATCCTATTTAAACAGTGTTTTCATTATAGTTTCGTAAGTGTGCTTTCTGGAAAACCGTTTTACGAACCAGAATATTGTTTGCACATGTTTTCTAAGATTTACAAAGGATAAACACATCCTTATAATTTTGCAAAGATCCGAGTTATCATTCGTATATGCTTACGTGATCTTACTACACTAAAGTTGTTTGTTCTACTCATTGAACACAAAGGGTTTTACGGTGAACAAAAGAGAAGGACTTCTTATTCGACATCGTAGACGAATCAAAGCCATATCGGTGGACACCGAGAGATACGTGGACGCGTGTGTTGTGGACAGAGATCGCGGAAGACGGAATTTCTGCGTGGGCACTATCGAAGAACGATTGAAGATCAGAAGGAGCATCAAGACCCGTGGGGATCGAGTCTTAGTGTAAGGCTAATCTGCCTTTGTAAAACCATTGTTCATAGTGATTGTTTGGCTTGGGCCGTCCGAGATTGTTTTCACGTTTTGGGTTTTTTCCTTGTACATTCAGCGTTGTGAGTATTCTTTACTTTACTTTCTTTAATCACTATATACATGTTTAGGATTAATCATGATAAAACTAGTTTAAAGTAAGAATTAGGTTTTCACAACTTGGTTTGGTGCTTAATTTAAAGTTGGACATTTTTTTATAAAAATTGGTTTTGTTTAAAACAAACTCATATTGGGCACTCTTCAGCTCACGGACTTGGGCCGCGACCTTTTTTTTCCTTGTCGTGGTATGGGTCACGACCCAAGTCCGTGACCATCTGTCGTGACCCCTACGGGCCATGACCCACGAAATTGGTCGTGCCCGAAATGGTCACAACCCAAGTCCGCGACCCACAGTCTTAGTCAGGGATTTTGGCTGTGACCATTTTCCAGTTTTGGTGTAGTGCGAGGTAGATGGTAGTTATAATAAGATTTATATATTAATAATATACAAGTAAAAATCCGAGACCCACTAAAAAAATAAAGGACCCAACAACCCAGTTATTCTTCCCATTCCCACCCACACGCTCATAACCCTACCTAATAACATCATTTCTCTTCTCCTTTCTCTCTATCTCACCTTTATTGTGATGGCTACACCTTTGGCTTCACATTCATCTCCTATTTCTCACATCTGACTCCATCCTCAGCTTTCCTTCACCAGCGATCAAAGTTGACTGATACTACCTTCTCCCTTTGACAGCTTCTCCTTCCGACTGGTACCTTCTCTCTTTCACTAACATATATATATATATATATATATATATATATATATATAGGCAAATATACTTAAAGATTTAAGGTTCAAAATCTAAATAAGTAGATCATAGTATATTCATTTTTACAATTTAATTTCATGTTTCACACATTCTCAATATCTTACTTAAAGAATTATATATTTGATTCAGTGATTAAACTAGTCTTGATAAGCGTTGTGTGTCTTAATGTATCTTATATAATAAAAATGAATAGGGATACTATATGAATCGAGAAAATCTGAGAGGATATGGATAAGGATGGTTGTAATTTCTATTCGGGTCGGGTGGATACGGATATGGATAGTGAATTTTTAAACAGATACGAATATGGATACTATGGTATCCACTACGTATCCATCCGTTTTACACCCCTATGAAATGACTAAGTTCATATGAAAGAACATCATAACACGATTTGTCACTAGGGTTATCATCATGGATAATGAAACTCAATTTGACAATAACCACTTTTAAAGATTCTGCGATGGGCACAACAATAGGCACCACTACAGTTCAGTGGGCTTTCCTCAGTGCAACAGGAAATCATAATCTTCTAACAAGATATTCATTGAAGGAATAAGGAAGAGATTGGATAAAGTAAAGGGAGCATGGGTTGACCATCTCCCTCACATTCTCTGGGAATTTCGAAGTACTCCTACAAGATCAATGGGGGAAACACCCTTCACCCTATCTTACAAATGAAGGCAGTCATCCCACTGAAAGTAGGGCTTTTGACCACGAAGTATGCCATAGTCGATCAAGACCTCAACATCAACGTAATTAGAGAAAATATTCACCTAGTCGATAAGAAGAGGGAATTATCTCTCATAAATCTAGCCTCTTACCAACAGCAGTTGGCCAAGCAGTACAACTGGGGGTCATGGCGAGGAGCTTTAATGTCATAGAATACGTTCTTAGAAATATTATGGGTAATGCCCAAAAGCCCTTAGATAGTAAAGTGAGTCCTAAGTGGGAAGGACCATTCAAAATCATTAGAGATTACTTGTAAGGATATTACCACTTAAGATTGATGGAGAGAATAGTGATTACTCGAGAGTGGAATGCATCTAATTGCAAGAAGTTTTAATTTTAAAATATACGTTTATTTTAATTTTGAATTATTTTCCAAACCTTCTTTTAGATTTTTTTGCTCATATTTATGTTTGTTAGAATTTATCTATATGCATCGTTCACAGTGGTAAGCAAATGAATATTTAATACAAAATATCAATTAGTTAAATGAGTTTTCTTTGGAGTATTACTTATCACTGTGATGGTTATATTCTTTTGAATGTAATCTCTTCAGACTGATTAATTGGTCAACTAAAGACCATCTTTAAATTAAAAGGTCTGCATATAGACTGACTGGTTGACCGACAAATGGTCAACTAAACTAAAAATGTTTTGATGATTAACAAAAATAATAGACAATGGCTCATAAGCGATGAAAGTCCTATTAGTAAACCTTAGTTACCCATGACCAACTAGGTCGCAAAAATCCTTGGTGGGGAACAACCCACAAACAGACGCATTCTTGATTCTCTGGATCTAGGTCTAAGGTTTGATGTGATGACATCACCTAAAAAGTTAGAACAAGGACCACACGACCTAAAAGGAAGAAAATGAAAAAAATCCATTAGTTCTTTTGGTTATTACAAAGAAATTGAAAAGAGAAAATAATTTACAACAAAATGGTAAATACGACTGCACTAATTGTGTGACCAAGATGGCCCATTCACCGAAGTCCAAACTCCACTCCGAGGAAAATTTAATGCATAAGAAGTAACGATCTAAAAAAATATTTGATTCTTGATGGAACCCTAGGGGTGACGCTATTAACTAAGAGTGAAGGTCGATAAAGTCCATCATATCCATCCACATTGTAGTCGTCGGGGTACTTTCTTATCAAGATAATTGAATGGCATCTGTTGGAACCCACAAAACGACAAGCTCATAAGGGTTTTTTGGTTTATCAAGGAAACCAGTGTTATGATAGTACCACAACTCAAAGTCATTTGGCATTTTTGTCATTATCAGGACATTGAGCGAACCGTTCTTATATCCAACATTCTGAGTATCGTCCAAAGTAGCGTCCATACTTAGAAGAGCCTATTAGTAGCCATCCATCCATAATTGGTAAGGTTTCTTATGAAACTGGAACGTGAGGCGATCGAGTTTCTCGAGTAGACTCTTGATGGTCCTCACTTTATCATGCACAGAGTTTTTGGTCTTCTCTAGATCTTTGGTCAAATAACCGCCCATTTTCTCCATGGAGGAAGATACACCTTTACTGGCCACATCCTTGTCATTCAAATATTTTTGATTCTTCTCCAACGCCTCAATTAGTTGGGCATTCTCTTATTATGAAAAGGAGCATCCTTCTCAAGCTTGTTTGCTTGGTCGGGATTTGTTAATTTTTTTAAGCTCATCCCTCAGGTCATTGTTCTCCTTTTCGAGAAAAGTAGTGACCTCTGTGGTGCCTATAAGGTATAAATATAGAACGAAGTTCTTACTTGCATGAACAAACTCAATGTCTACTAGTTTCTTATAAAAAACTCTTTCTCTTCACTACTCAGAAGCCTTTTAGTCAAAGTCAAACCCCAAAATGGTTAACGACTCTTTATGACTACTTGGAACAATAAAAATCTTGTCATGAAGGGCAACATTGTCTGTTTTAACCTGATGAAAGCGGCAAAGAAGATCTTAGTAAGACAGCCTTACTCGGACGGACACCTCAAGGCCCAAGAAATGGTCGAGATTGTTGGCATTATCTTCATCATGACCAATAACAAAAATCCTTATATGTCTCTCTTAAAATCATCTTGAGAGATAACCAGCACTACTATAAGTCTAGCATCAAACTGCATGGATATGTGTTTTAGAGTATATAAGGCTGGAAAATAGAAGAAATTTATGAAGTATAATAAAATACAAAATGGGAAAAAAATTAAACCAAACTCTATATATAATTAAAATTACAAATGGGGAAACCACTTACATTGATCATTTTAAAGGAAGAGAAATACAAATGCGTCCTAATAGTCCTAAAGAGAATTCTCTCCAACCTTCTCCTTCTCGGCATCTTAAAGAGTAGCTATGGCCTCTATTTGGTCGTCCCCAATCGCATCAACTTGCTTAACCTTCACTTGAACAAGATTCATAGTAGTAGTTTATCCTCTAACTATCACTCCATCATCATCATCATCATCATCCTACCCATCAATTTGAGTAGGTGTACCTACATTATGCTCTTTGAAGAGGTCAAAATCCTCATCAATGTTTGTCTTAACAAGGGCCTCATTTCAACCGTTCTTAAAGAATACCTTTCTAAGGTATGTAATTTGGATCTCGGAATTAACAAAGTCCTTGTACGAACCACGATTATTGGACTCATCTTTTTCCTTAGATGCATCGTCCAGAGCCTTCTCGACTTTGTCCTTAGCCTGGTCAAACTTTATGTTTGCAACCTCAGCCTCGGCCTTAACATCCTCAGCTTATTTTTAGCCTATTCAAAAGTTTTAACAAGGGATTCATCATCATCAATATTCTTTTGAAGCTTGGTCTCCTCAGCCTCCAAGCTTTGGAACTTTTGGTCGAGCTTAGTCTTCTCATCCACCTAGGTAGAATTTAGCTATCGAGCAGTCATCAAAGATTTCCTTAACTCATTAAAGACTTAGAAAATTAGTGGAGTATTCCTTCAACAAATCATTTCTCTCTAACAACTGATCATAATCAATCAAGAACTGTCATACAACGGGTGGACAAAAGTGAAATGGAGATAAAGTAAAAGGAACGATCAAACGACAAAGTTATAAGGTAGATATTGTGATTATCACACTCCAAAAGTTGACCATGAGCTAATATAGAAGTAGTCGTCCTATCCATGTGAAAAAACCCCAACTGGATCAAGTGTTGATCTAGGCCAGGGCGAGCAATGATATATTGGGAAACGCCTATACCCTTGTCTTTTGGTGACTTCCCCCGATAGCCAGTGGGGGGAAGGCGTTATTCTTATTAAACCTATTTTAAAGAGTCTCATAGTCATTATAAGGGTAATCCTAGATGTTTAAGGGGTTGGTAGGAACCCTAGCATCACATTTCTTTCGCGCCATTTGAGCAATATATTTTTCTTTGCCTGATGGGCAAGCAAGGGAAGAACTAGTACCAAAATTTCAAGAGATCAAGTTCACAACCTTCTTCTTGGCCATGGAACTAGGAGAAACCATAATAAAGGTAATTAATGAAACTTCTAAAGATCCAAAGGAAGATGATGGGTCCTTCCTCATTTTATCCCTCCATTTTTGGGTGTGGGTAGGTTGAAGCTTCTGGGTTATCCAATGTAATGGGATGACCGACATTTGTTCTACTGGCCTCAAAATAAAAGAGGTGGTAGAAATCCTATTGCCAAGTACGAATTTCTCTGACCTAGGATGATAAATAGTTCTAGCCCTATGTTGAATAACCCAAACTATTCCATGATAAGTGAAATTAACGTCACGTTCATGATGAGATTTTTCCTGTAGAGAACAAAGAAACTTACTCGACATCAGCCTAAATAAAAAAGAGATTATAAAGTGAGAGATATAATTACTTTATAACATATGCCTATCCCTTCCTAGAGGTATATTAGCCCTTCATATGCCTCTCCCTCAAGAGGGGTGAGAATATTCCAAGTTCTTTACTATCAGTCAATGATGCCAGTAATCCTTATTAGAATCAAGGAGATTCATAACCAAGTCCCGATTAGCTACCCTTGTCTTCATGTAATAAATACCTTTTTGGGTTGTTGCCCATTGGTAACAATACATAATTTCGTTAATGCCATGATGGGTACCATATTTCTCATTAAAGCAGTGAATTCCATTAACGATAATACAGGTATTTGGAGGGATATGGGTAGGGACCAAATCCAAAATATTAGTAAAACTATAATAATAAACGTTTTGGGTTAAAAGTGACCCCATATTCAGTAATAAAGATTGAAGCCAACTAATGGCCTTCAGAAAGGCACAAAGGTCACAAGGACCCCAAACTAATTCTATAATTACCCACTGTGGTATGTGATAGTCAAGTTTTAATTATTCTACGGTGCTTTCATTAATAATGTACACCATTGTTAAAGATGTTAACTCGATGAAAAAACTGAAAAGATAAATTGAAGAAGTGCGAAAAAGCGACTAAAATTGAGTTAATAGTTTATAAGTTCTTATAGATAAGTGAATATAGTGAAGAGCTTTGCTTTGAAGTTCACGAGATTTTAAAATAAACATGAAACTGAGGAAAGAGATGAAACCATTATATTGTGATAAGAAATGGCCTCATGGTTCCCTAAAAACATTATGAACACATGCCCGGGTGGTGACTATCTAAGCAACGACTCACCACAAAGAAAAGAAGATATTTTTACAAATGTGCCCTTGAGCCACTTAACAGACTGAAACCTTCTAATTTATGGGGCATTTACTAAATTTATCTCTTACCCGCGAATAAAGATTTCAGGTAGAAATAAACTTTTGAAGAAGGAATATTGTTATTCCCTTACTCTAAAGACTTGTAAAATATCAACAGCCGACCTAGACACAATAAAGTCCACGACTTCAAAGCGACCCTGAGTTTTGAGGGAAATTGTGGGGTCTATAATCTCATAGGCACGTTCTCGATATGAGCGCTAATTCCACATGTACCGAGAATTAATAAATAGTCCAAGTCATGGAAGAATTCCTCAAGCCCATCACTTGAAATGACTAAATATGGTAAAGGATATGTTTAGATTCTCAGGAATAGCTGTTGGTAAACCTTAGGAATCTTTTGAGCTTATCTATAAATGTAAACTCCCCCCCCCCCCCCTTGATGGGGTATGTGATATTGTAACGTCGATAATTAACATCACTTTGCGAACCAATTATCTAAAGAAATAAAGAGCAAACCCTAAACCCCGTGGACGTAGGCACATTGCTGAACCACATACATCTTTCGTTGTGTCTGTAATTTCATTAGTTTCTCTTACATTTACTCTCATTTAGCTTATGTGTATTGGGTATCATCACTTGTAAGAAATTATCACCTGCACCTCCAAAATTAGTTTAGGGTTTAGGTTAAACATATGACATGAGCTTGTTCTAAGCTAACCTTATGTATACAGTTTTTTTTATTTATTTCAGAACTCCACTTAAAGCTTATTTTAACTCCACCTAATGGATCCCAAAACCATACCCAAATGCATCATAATTTTTCACAATGGGTTGCTCAACCCATATACCCATTTATCCAAATCCATATTTTTTTCTTATTTAGCATAACGTAAAAATGAACCATATTCTTTTGTTATTTAGCATAACGTAAAATTGAAAAGTAAATGTAAGTAAACTATGTACAATTGAAAAGATGCATAAATGAACATGAATAAAACTTTTATGCTAAAGAAAGTTACAAACTATTTGGTTAGTCAACTAAAGAACTTATATGATCCCCAATGTTTAATTTAAATACCCTAAACAAGGTTTAGTAAGAAAGCGTGTTATGTGCACTAAGTAAATGTCAACAACAAACCTGGAGGGGGTGAATAGTTTTGAAGATAACTTATGAACAATTTTTTATTTAAAATATTTTCTTGCAAATCCAATTAACCTAGCACATGAATTAACTATGTGTGATGGAGTACATCTTATAAAACCACACAATAAGATTAATTAGGTAGATATAGAATAAGTACCTAGAAGTCACAACATAACTTCAATTTTAGCGATGTGATCTACGTGTAGTGTGTGATCAAAGTGTGCAGTTGAATCTAAAACATTCAAAAACTCACATAAGACATATTTACAAGGAAAAACCCCCGCCTAGGCGTAAAGATTCTCGACGCACGCATATTCTCATTTCTACTTGAAAATCAATTTTACAAAAGAAAAGAACATACCCCTCACACACCACCTATCGTGTAGTCACCTATGAACCATTTAACTATATCCCAAAGTCAATGATAATCCACAACGAGATCCATGTTGCGATAAGTCAATTTCCTCCCTTGAAATCACACCACACTTCAAATTATCCAAACATTTGAAGTGCCTCATTTTTCTTGATCTACTACTAGATGATTATAGTAATTTATAAAAGTAGATTGTATTAACCAAGGCTAGTTTATAGATCAGAACCAAAACACTCTCAATTATTTCAAAAAGACATAACACTCTCAATTAAGTTTTGAAAATTTGGAAGGAACAAGTGAAATTGGAAAGAGAAGCAAAGGTAAAATCTCTCAAGATCAACCTCAAAAATACTCTCATAAAGATGCTTGATTTATGAGGTTTTCAGATTCTTGAGAAATAAAGGGAAGTTGGCTTTAAAATAGACATTTTTTTTTGCAAATTTGGGACTTCCATACACATGGTTATAGCCAATTGTTTTCACGTTTTTGTTAATTTTGGACATCATGGGCTAGTCATTCAATTGGGAACAAAATAAAATCCATTCCAACATTTCTTTACAACAAGACAATAAAAATCTTTTAAAAAACTAACCAGAGTTTGTCAAATTCCTAAAAACTTTTCTTAAATGTTTTGAGACATTTTCAAAAAAAATTTAAACACTTGTTCTAACAACTTTCAAAAACCTTACAGAAATTCAAAAACATTTTTTTTACGTGTGTTTATGTCTAGCTATGATCAATTAACAATCTACAAAAAGTATATACTCTTCAAACTTCAAAGTGAACGTGTGGCAACGATAGTTTTCAAATGAGGAGCGGGGCATGATCTTGAAGGTTCATCTAACCTAGACCAGATCGCACCTCACTCATAAGGAATTAAGTCTATTTGACTTGATGGACTCAACAACCCAATGTTTTGTCACTAGAATATATCAAATTTATTTATTAATAAAAATTTACATCGTCAATCTCCCTTTTTGGCAATTTCTTGGCAAAATGCCCAAACCTAAAAATGATATTATTACCCTAAAAAGAATCACACCTCACTAGCTATACAGTGAGAGTAGTAGGAAGATAATGTACGTGATACAATTGAATAACAACGCATCAAGTTTTCTGAACGTGGGTTGAAGTGAGAATCATCAAAGATATAATTGAAATCAAATGAAATAATAGCATCACACATGCAAGCATGCACAAAGAGAAACTCCCCTAAATGGGAATGCTCCGAAAATAAATATGATATAGATAATATAAAATATATAAGCATCTGAAATATGAAATCATCTATTATCAGTGAGTAATACATCCAGTATAGCTACCCTAAACAACACCTCCCCCTTTTGACAAATTGTATTTTTTGGCCACATGAGACATGGGAAATATTATCCCCCCCCCCCCCCCCCACCTCCCCCCAATATTTTTCTCCCCCTTTTTGTCACATGGGAAGTCTTTAAATTTTTCTTTTCCCCCTTAAATATGTTTTTATTCTCCCCCTTTTGTTGTGGAATAAAGATAAAGATACAACATGGTCAATGAATATAGTATGGTAAATAATATCACAATGACATAGAGAACTAGCAAAACAAACGGTAGGAAAGCATGTGAAGTACCATAGTTATAACAAGGGAATACAAAATGATAATACATGAGTGTATCATCATATAGATCTCAAAATATGAACTAGTAGATGAAAGATATCAATACAAAATCATAGAATCATGATATGCGATATACAAATAATCTAATTATAGTGAGATCATATACAAATCATGGATATAGAGCATGGATATGTCAATATAAGCACAAGGATATGTTTCAAAGTAAGAATGAAGATACCAATTGAGAATAAGACAAATGAGTATGGAATTCCATAAATATGACATCGTTCACAACAAGAACCAAGATGACTCGAAAACAAAGAGTAAAGGTACATCACCCATCCACACAAACATTCAAACAAACATCCAAGCATCAAGTGCTAAAGAATAAAGTACGACTATCCAATCGTCTTAGTATCAAATTGAAAGTTACAACAAGGTCTCAACAAGGGATAATCAATGAATATAGAGATACACAAAAAATCTCTAATCCTCCTCAGGAACAACAAACCACAAGATATAAATAATAATATCAAAAGAATCATGGAACCAATGGAAATAAACATATATGATATCACGAACTCATATGAGATACAACATGCTATCAGTATTGAATAAGTTGCATGAAAATAACTCAACAATCAAGTGACATGTAAAGATAACATCACACGAGATCAACATGCTATAAACATGAAATATGTAATCATGAAAATACACAAGTGTCTCATGGGCATGAGCATACACAAGACAACCAAACCTCAACCAAATGAAAAGCATGGGATAACAATGAGAACAACTCTTTCCTCAAAAGCAAAGGAAACTCCCCCTAAAGATATGGATGAAAGAAGAAAGTCATGAAGAACATGACAAAGAATGACATATGAATCATATGAAAGTATGTGAAACATGATGACATGCCATACATAGCATGTGAAACATGATAAGATAGTAAGTATCAAAATAAGATATTTGAGCATGGAGCATGTAAAAAAATATGTGAAACAATGATAACAATAAAACATGTCCAACAATCCAGAATAATGTGATACCAAAAAGAGATATCTTAAATCATATAAGCTCACAAGAGATAATCAATAAGATATAGTACAAAATACTAGTTGAGACAAGAACAACACATGGTTGTAAGAGACAAGAATATCTACATGTAACAAGGTGGGGACGGCCTGAAAGGAGTCTATCACTTGGAAAAGATGGAGGGCAGGGAGATACCAAGAGATTAAAATGCGACCAACCTAAAGAAATTTTACTTATAGATTTCTTTATCTATGCACCATTAGTTTAGGAAAATTTTCATTAACAAATTAATGTTTCTCTCTGTTCCTGACTGTGATCAGTAAAACTCGTTTGGCCTTGGCATTCTATATGTATTGATTGTCTCAAGTATATTTTATTATGTTCAACCTTTTCAAGTTACAGGCTTCACTCTTTTAACATATATGATAAAGATCATGGGTTATAATAAGTTGGTTAAGTTGCTCCAGTATAAAAATATCTTGATCTAGCCTCGTGTGAATTCACCATAGTGGTTGGGTTTATACTAGCTCAACTTACCCAAAGCATAGCTAACAGGGTTTACATATAATAACCCTCCTCATGCCTTTGTTCATAACACAATTGGCCTCTTAGGGTTATCTGACAACAAATAAAGACCTACAGGGGATCCTTAGGTAGCACGGCCAACCTAGGTTGGTCGCCAACATAGTTTGTCTCTAAAATACTACTCGAGTGGATTGCCCATTAATGAGGTGTATCCTAGCCATCACCCTACTTAGGCCTAAGGCAGTGTGATGACACGACCTAAAAGGTAAGTGAGGAAGAATTGTATGGCTAAGGCATACTGGGCTGGGGGAATACTTATTTAAAACTAAACTCTAAGTCACATTTAGTCGGTCGAGATGCCCAAAATAACTAGAGATTACTAATAAATCAAAAATAGACAACATATGTTTAGTCGGTCTTGTAATACCCCATACTTTTAAAGATATTTAAATTACAAAGGTGGGCGTAATTTGGTAAATTGGGAAATTTCTATGAATATTAATTTTGGAATTTATGAGTGAAATTAAATAAATTTAATGTTATAAAGTGAATAGTAAATATTAGTTTTCAAGTGTCGGACAAATATTTACATTGATTATATTTTCTTAGGAGACTAAGTATATGAGTGAATTATTTTTTATTACATGTCGCAAGTTGGGTAAAACGACAAAGGAAATATTTTAAATGGAAAAATACGTGTATTGAACATGTTGGGTCAAAATAGTGAATTTTAGTTAAGTGACTCGGATGGATATTTTGACTGCGCCATTGGGTTCGAAATGGCCGAGATAGTCAAAATAGAGTACCCGGGGGTAGTATTTGGGTTCTGGACATTTTTGGATTAGTAGGGACTCGTAAATGAGTACACGAGTCATTTAACAATTGGGTATACACCCAATTTCGGATTTAATAAGAGAAACCCCTCATTTTTGCCCCAAAATCAGATCTAAGAGAGAGAAAGAGAAGAGAAAGTGGAGAGAAGAAGAAGAAGAAGAAGAAGAAGAAGAAGAAGAAGAAGAAGAAGAAGAAGAAGAGAAGAGAAGAAGGGAGAAGAAGAGATTTTCGGCCAAAATTCGCGGGATTCGACTCAGGGTTGTCGTATTTAATCCACAGGGCAAGTGTTTACTTGCTTTATAAATTTAGTGTGTTTATTTCTCATATTATAGTTAGTGTGTAAAACTATAAATATTTTTTGGATGAGTTTGCGTGAATCAAAATGGGTTTTTCGGAAGATTAACGAGTAAAACCCGAATAATATCAAATTTGAGAAATTTAGGAATTCATTGAAATTAATTATTGAATCTGGGTTCTAGGATGATTAGAACTCTTTATATGTGTGTATTTATGATTGATTTGTATGATGATAGGCGAGAAAATAAAAACCTCAGAGGTATATTAATGGAGGTTTGGGATTTTGGAGAAGATGATAAATAGTAACTCCGTAGCATGCGGAATAAATTCGGACAGGAAGAGGGCATATTCAGCTCTCGGTCAAAACACGAAAGTTGTAAATCTTTTTGATACGGTCGCGTGGCCACTGACCACGTATTTTTCTTATTTTTCTATGAATTGTTATGATTTTTATAAGATGGAAGTTTCGGGGTGAAACCACCAACTCGGAAATGCACTCGGAAATTTGAAAAAAAAAAGGCTAAAATTCTTTGGAGATAAATATTTTGGGTTCCTAAAAGTAGTGTGGGGACTTCTAAATATTTTTTTAGTAAGGTGTGTATCTTGCGTTAGATGAAAGTAAACCCCAAAATTTACCCAAATACGGGTGTTTAGGAGGAGTAACACTCGGGGTGATGTTTAGGTTTTTTTTTTTTTATATAAGTAATTGTGTGCGTACAAAACACACTTATATGCCAATTTTGGTTGAGTAAAATCCTATGAGGTGACTAGGATGAAATTTAGGATACGGGCTAAAGAGAATTGAGCAGTCATCTGATACGTCTATTTATGACAATTATTATAGGTGAGAGGAATGCCTATCCACTACACAAAATCTGCACTATTGTCACGGTCATTGACCTTGACAAGTTGGACTTGTCAAGGTCAATGACCATGACAATTCGGGGTGAGATAACTTTTTTTGTCACGGACGTGTCACAGTCATTGACCGTGATAAGGTCGTTAGAATTGTCACGGTTGTGTCACGGGCTATGACCGTGACAAGTTTAGTCACGGTTAAAAACCGTGACAAAGCCTTGACCCTTTTTAAAAAAATTGCCACGGTCATTGACCGTGACAATTCTGGGCAGAATTTTAAAAACATCTGCTGGGCAGTATGGCCACTGCCACTGCCCAGCTGTATATTTGTACCTGTTATAGCAACGTTGTACCTGTTCAAACATCATATATCCAAACAAACTAAAGATAATGTAAGTATATATTCAAAATATAAACTATTTAAGAAGAAACAACATCACCATCAATTATCTCAAATCTACAAACTATTTATCTCGAAAAGAGATTTTGTACCGCGATGCTCGGGGACACCTACTTATCCTTCCCTTCTCGTCTGAATAGCCACATAACTATCGAGCATATGTGGCCTAACCTCAGGGCCACTCCCTGTCCCCTGAATTGAAATAAAGTAAAATTAGTATCCGTCCCGCAAATATAGATAAATATAAATCAAAATTGAAATCAAAATCGAAATTGACATATAAATATAAATACATTACCTGTAGTGTCACCCAAACACCTAACTTGAGCTCATATGGCACCTCCTTCCAACTAATGTACCCCGGGCAATCGTGTCAAATATAATTCTCTTCATATCTAAACACAAAGAAATGCCATAATCCTATGGAGTTATGCGCTGCAAATTCCTTCCAATCGTTATGTAGCCAAAAATCAGCAGTTGAAGTTGTCAATTCCACCTTTCAATGGTCTCCCATGTTTTGCTAGAGGTTCCAAGTGGTGGGGTATGGAAAGTGGAATTGACAACTTCAACCGGTGATGTTTGGCTACATAACGGTTGGGAGGAATTTGCAGAACATACTCCATAGGATTATAACATTTCTTAGTGTTCGGATAGACGAAGAGATTCAGTCTCCTCTCCATAAATAGGACACCCCAAATAACTATGTGCTAATCACCTATTAAAGGTAAGAAGTGTATATTCATGGATTAGTATAAAGAAAACTTAGACGTAGTTGGAATATTTATGTATTAATCTCCTCTCCACACACGCACACCACACAAGAGTGAAAACGATAAAGTGCAAATCAATTAAAAGCATTAAAAATGGATGTTTGAGTACAAATTGAAATATTTATTACAAATTGTTTCAAATTCGGGTTATCATAAAAAATGGATTGATATTCGGTAGGAGCAGCAAAGTCATCTACACTACTATTTAGACGCCTTGGAGCGTGTTGGACAATTGACCACGGCTTGTTGTTGATATACTCCGAATAAAAAACTTGCTTAACCTTTTGAAATGCACAAACAAACGGCTCATCGCTCACGTAGTCGTTGCTCTTCAACTTGGACAAGTCAACCATGATCAAATTGGTGGCAGGATCAACTTTACAAGCATTTTTATCCTCAACTCTTACCCAGTCACAGTAAAATACAACATCTTTGAAGCTTATATAATCCAATTCAAATATATTTTGGATTACACCATAGTAAGTCATTTCAGCTTCAACGAGGTTTTTATCTTTTGCGCTCGCTCGAAAGATAGTAAGATATTTGTATGAAATTCCCGAATCTATACATTTGTACTTTTCTCGTACACTTTAGTGCCGAAAATGTAACCATTGAATCTATACTTTTTGTACTCTTGTACCACGAACAAGGGTCCAGTGGCAAGATGAGCAAGCCTTGATGTCGCATCACCCGTCTTTAGGAGCTGAGAATATAGATAAATTAATTATATTAGTGGTAAAATTTGAGTGTAATGTAAGGTTATATAATGACTGTTTTCATTATAATTACCTCTTGTGTCAATCATAGCCTAAATTCGCTGCCTGATTGTACCATTATTTTTCGTCTTTTATTGTTCTCACAGGCTTCATATTTTCTGCATATTACAAAATAATTATGTATAAAATAATCTAAAATAATGTTAAACATTATAATAATTGAAACTTACTTTTTCCATTCTTTGACATCTTCATGTGTGTCAAATAGATAACGAGCTACTTGTTCATATTACAAGCTCGTTAATTTCACTCATTTTCCCATCACATGACCACCATCATCGACTAATTCATCAGTGTCATCAACGCTGGTCGAGTCAGGCATATATTCCCGAGTATATATTGATGACTCCACGGTGATGTATTCCTCTGCAATTGATCCTGCAATGTATCTCGTATTCTTGGCGTAATCTTTAAAAACTTTCATCAATCTTCAAACGGATACATCCACTGATATCTAACTGGACCATAAAGAAGTTCCTCATCAAATAGGTGTACCAACAAGTGAACACTTATGTCAAAGAATGTTGGGGTAAAGTACTTCTCTAATACACAAATCGCTTCGATCATAGCCAATTTTGCGGCCACTATGCGTTCTCGATTAACTACCTTCTCACACAAGAGGGAGAAGGTAATACTAATTTTCATAATAGCCCTACGCAAATCCTTGTTCTTGGAGAAATAGTGCTTAAAGAATAGAGGAACCAATTTTATGATCACATGCCAATCGTGGGACTTACACTTATGTAAATCATGAGTATCATAATTCACAATCCTTTGCAAGTTGGAAGAAAAAGTAGATGGGCCCTTCAAATTATATATTATGTCTAGAATCACCTTCCTTTCCCCACTCATCAAAGTAAACGCACCAGGGGGAATTATGGTCCTTCCCCTACTATCTTCTTTCAACCATAGTTGTGGCTTAAGTTTTAATGTTTTAAGGTATTTTCATGCATTTTCTCCATCCTTCGAATGACTCCTCCCAAGGCAAGTACCCATAATATGTTTAGCGAAGTTCTTCTCTCCATGCATCACATCCAATACATGGCGCACTGGGTTATTCTTCCAATAAGGCAAGTCAAATAAAATTAACCTCTGAGACCATGCCTTTCTTATCTCAGTTTCATTCCCAGTTGGGGTCTTCTTATGCTTGACATTCTTAAATTTAGTATTCTTACCTGGAATATTAGGGCCACATTCAGAAGGTTTACTTTCAATTTCTGAACCGGAAAGTTGTCTCGGCGGTAGCCTATGTTCAACTCCGCCCAATAAAAAATTAGAACCTTTCTCAGATCTGAAACTATGAGCTGGGGGTAAAAACCTCCTGTGGCAATGGTATACATTTTTAAGCTAGAGGATAGACGAAGAGATACAGTCTCCTCTCCACAAAAAGGACACCCCAAATACCCATGTACTACACAACCGGATAATGTCCCATAAGCTGGAAAATCATGAATTGCCCACATCAACATAGCTTTCAGCGTAAACTCTTATTTTCTAAAAGATTTAAATAATTGCACACCCTCTTCCCACAACTCATTTAATTCTTCTACCAAAGGAGCCAGGTAGACGTCAATGTCATCACTTGGTGCCTTTGGCCCAGTTATCAACAAAGCCATCATCGAAAATTCAAGTCTCATACATTGTGAAGGAGGGAGGTTGAGTGGGGCTAGGATCACTGGCCATACACTCTGATTGGTTCTTAGATTTCAAAATGGATTGAAACCATCTATTGATATAGCCAAACGAATGTTTCGTTGTTCTCGAGCGAAATCGGGATACTCAAAATTCATCCTCCGCCAGGCAGTAGAATCAATAGGATGACGCATGATATTACGCCCTGCTTCTGCCCTAGCATGACAAGTCATCGCCTCTGCAATACATGGTACTGTGAAAAATTGCTTTAATCTACGCCCAACGGGAAAATATTTCAATACTTTTTTAGGCACTTTTGAGCTTGTGCCTTCCTTACTAATAGATTGGACATATCTAGGTTCATCGCATACCGGACAGCGATCGAGATTTTCATACTCCTTTCGGTATAGTATGTAGTCATACACATAAGCATGAATAGATTTATACTTCATTCCCAAACCTTTCAAACTGTTCTTCATAACATGATAGCTATTTGAAAGTGTATTCACCTTGGGTAATAAGCCCTTCACCCATTTCAGAATTGTCGTCACGCTATTGCCAGATAAACCGTACTGCGTCTTCAAACTGTGCAAACTAACCATGGCATGTAAAGTTATTTGATCTTTCTCACAGCCAGAGTATAATGGTTGGGTCGCCTTAAATTTTAAACTTTGGTAGTCATCGTCAAGTTTTATCGTGTTATCTTCATGAGCACTTGAATCTTCTACATTATCAGTAACCTCATTCTCCTCTGATTCATAAACTCCGTACGCATCATCAACTAAATCCTCTAACATATTATGATCTACGTCGTCCCCTTATACATCTATTCTACTTGTTGAAGGTTGTTGTGAAGGTTGGTCGGGGACAAAAGAAACTTTCAATTCACCGTGAAAACTCCAAAATCGATAACTATCTTACATACCCGATCTTAACAAATGTAGTTCAACTGTTTTCCATTCAAACATCTTACCATTCTTACACCTAGCACACGGGCACGGAAACTCTTCATCATATGACATCTCTTTGCATATTTCACAAATTCGTTAGCACCTCTGGGAAACACATCCCCCATTCTATTAGTCTCACCCATCCACTCTTTGTATTTCGGATATCCCATCACAGCTACCACAACTAAACACCTATTAAAGGTAAACAAAACTTAGATTTATAGTATGTTTTATTTAATTATCGCATCATTTAATTATCCTATTAAAGGGTGAGTGATCCTGTCCCATTCAAGACTGTATCTTTTTGTAATATACTTAATAGCTCATGCACATTGTTACGATTTGAAAAAAATTTGACAGCATATCTACGTAGTTCTCCAAGTACATGACGTAGATTGGCAGGTGCGAGTGTTATTTCAATTGATCAATTGAAATAACAGTCACACTTATCAATCTAGTATGTACCCAGAGAACATTAAGATACAACTGCAGAACTTCCTCCAAAAGTAACAACTGTAAGCCAATAAGAATATTATACAGAAATTATACAGTCTCAAACTATCCAAACGGGACAATTCGAGAGATCTCATTATAGGGGTAATGACTCTCGAACGGGTCTAAGGGCTATTGAATGCGTACGCATAAGAACTAGAAGGCTAGTATCTATGAGCACTATATTTAATTTCAAGTATGTTTCATTTAATTATCATACTATATATATATTGTTCGATATACAGAGTAATTTTAAAAAAAAGTTAAAAATTCACACCCCCATATGTACAATAATCCAATGGTCATGCCACTTTTAAAACTAACCAACCCAACATTTACTAAACAAAATAATCTAACAGCAATGTCAACAACAAATGTGTATCCCGTACTCCTTCTAATTCATCTACTCAATTAATTCATTTCATCAATTAAACTAACAATTAACGTATAGAATTATAAATTTACTAATTTACACTGAGGGGCAATCCTACTTTCATATGGTACTTGCATGATATTACGAGAATTACAATGGTACCTTAACTTACCCCGCCTCCCCACCCCCACCCCCCACAAACAAATTGACAAATTTATGGGTTAATTCAAATACAAAAATAAATTCATGGGTTAATTCAAATACAAAAATACAAATTCATGGGTTAATTAAAATATAAAAATACAAATTCATGGGTTAATACAAATACACACACACACACACACCTCCCTCCACACTCCCCACTCACCACATACACCCACCCACCCACCCCCACTCCCACCCTGCCCCACCTCCCTCCACACAACCCACCCCCACCCCCCACACATATACACACACACACAACAGCCCCCTTCCCCACCCCTACCACCACCCTGCCCCACCCCCCACACACGCACACACACACACACACACACACACACACGCACATACACACACACACACACACACACACACACACACATATATATATATATATATATATATACACAAACATATATATAAATGGAAAAGAGAGAGAGAGAGAGCAGCATAGAGAGAGAGAGAGAGAGGGAGGGAACAACGCGAGGGAAAAAAGAAGGGGTAAGGGTTTTTGCTGTATAAGTTGTCACGGTCGTGTCAAGGTCATTGACCGTGACAATTCTTTATCACGGTCGTGTCAAGGTCAATGACCGTGACACAAAATGCATGTTTTTTTATCACGGTTAATGACCTTGACAAAGGTGGCCAGCTGAAAGGTGACAATTTTGTCATTTTTGTGTAGTGATCATTATTTATGGGACGAATAAATATATCGGTGTTGTTGGTATTGTCATCGTGCAGTGAGAAAAGCTCGGAAATAATATATTGAGGAATAGTCAAAATTGAAAAATGTGTAGGATATTCGAGAGATAAATATACTACGTAGGAAATATATTATACGGGTTGTGCGTATGCTGGAATGTTATTATATACGTGGGTTAAATAATTACCTATGGGGAATTATGTATAGGTGAGAGAAATACATATAATTATAATATGGTTGTGTGAATACCAAATTGATGATATATTTATATAGGTGGAATGTGTACTTATATGATTATTTATTATGTGTATGACATACTTACCATACTTGTTATCATGGGAGGTTGGCGTTCATGTGAGGACAATCTTATTCTATGTTGCCTTCGGGGGGATTTTAGATTTGGTACCTCAAGAACATAGGACTATGAAGGGCTTATTTGTGAGTCGATAAGTCTGCTGACTATGGGAGCGTAGGTATGTCCGTGACCAATGAGTATGTCAACTATGTTCGCCTCTAATATGTGTGATTTGTATTGATACGGTTCCTAAGTGATGCGGAACGCGTGATCCTTATGTGCGCGATGTACAAGGATTTGATAGCATAGTATGAGTGCATCGCAGCTGAGCCTAGGGGTTCCATATATGTATATATATGTATTGTGATTAACATATATATGTACTTGAGATAATCCACAAATGCTTAGTAAATGAGAATGACTAAGCCACTTATATTATAGTTTAGTGGATGATTAATATACTTGTTGCGTATAGTATATTGTTTATATATATGAGATGAGATATCATATAACCTAACCTTGTATAAACGGAAAAGAATGAATAAAATGTGATATTACTTTTGGTAAATGAATATCCGGATTTATATGAATATGAATCTTGTGTTCTAATGAGAACTATTAATAAATAGGGGATGGTATAAATAGGGTATGTACTGAAGGCCTAATGGATCCCGATGATCAACATTGTCACGTACTAATTTTTCGGGGGGTTCCTTGTTTGGATTTCACTTCGCGAGACACCCCACGCATGAATGTAATGTAACGTTGGGAATGGGTAGAAGTTTAGTCCTTAGTACTCGAATTGATGAGGATTATTAGAAGGTGGGTAATTACATTAGTTAGGTAGGGTATCTTAACTAGGTTATTTAAAAAGGCATGCGATAGTTGTGTACTGTTAGAAGAGGGGTGACGTGTATCTCATGTGAGAGCGATACCTGTTTAAATATGAGAAATAACATATTTTTTTAAAATATGGATTTTAATGCACTTGCTAAAATATTTTCAAAACTCGGGCTCTGACCCGTTTCTATATTTTCCCCTCTCTTGCTATATCTATATATATATAGGTGTCCAGACACAGGGATGCCTGGATGATAATTCCTTCGAGTCCGACGTTTGCTGCAGCAGCTGTGGATGCAAACAGGTTTATATTAGACGCTTCTATCATTGAGATCTAGATAGGAGGTATTGTAGAAACATTCGGGCTTATGGTCCAACTGTACTCATTTATTCTTTTATCGCCTTTTAGTGAGGCATTTGATTTGGTTGTATTATTGTACCGAGTGTTCGATTATTTTATTTTATTTCATTTCAGTTGCTGTATATAAATTGTTGTAATTGTTTTATTTGAATGGTTGGTTAAAAAGATTAGTTAATTAAAAAATTTTGACGCGGGCCTAATAGGATATTCGTAAATAAATTGGTTTTCAGAAATGATGCTAAGAATGAACCATATGAGACTCCTGTTTTAATTTGATATAGGAGTGATCGCCAGGTATTTTATTAGGCGGGGTGTCACAGGTCTTGGTTCAAAACATACATATTTTATTGTTAAAGGTTACATAGTTACATGTTCAAGAGTGATAAAATAAATCAAATCCTAAGGAGGTCCAGATCGTTGAGCAAGGTACTCATCTACTCGCGCTCTTCGACCATCATCACGATGGGGGGAAAAATCCTCCTCAAACTCCTCTCATCTTGGCTCCAACAGCTTCCTCGGGATAGCATCTATTAGGATATAGTGGTTATCCCTTTTAAATGGATTTGGTTCTAAGGACGAGGGAATGATCTCATGCATGTACAAGAGGGCGGAATTCTTGGGCACCATTAACTTCATGAGGGCACTTAGACACCCTCTAAAGAAGGCCACCTCCTCAACCTCCTTTAGCTTTGTGGGAGCATCTGTCTAGCCTTGGTTGTATCCATTTGTCGATACCTGCCGATGACCTTTTTTAAACAGGTGCCTCAGTCTAGTGATGTCCCTCTGAAGCCCAACAACTATCACATACGCTCGACGGACATCTCCCTTCAGTTTGGCAATCTCCCTTTGAGAACCGCTGTCATCTGTTCTAGCTCGCTTCCTAGATGACGACGAATGACCTTATATAACTGAAGGAGTAATGTTCGGTGCATTCTCCCTGAGGCATGCCACTTCCCTGTAACAACCCGCGTAATTTTTGGGGTATTTTCGAAATTAAGAGGAAAAATAAATTTTGAGATAAAATTATTTTTATTGCTCAAATATGTTGGATTTTATTTTTAAAGGCGAGAATTTCAAACGATTTCAAAATCGGAATTAAAATGGAGTTTTAATTGAATTTTTATTATTTAGAAGAGTCCTCAAAACATAAAACTCTCTAAGGGTCCTCAGAACATAAAACTCTCTAGTAAAAATGATATTTTTAGAAATCCGACCGTTCGATCAAGCTGAATTTTTGTCAGAAGTCCTGTCTCGCCATTCTCTACAACATACTTAAATCTCAAGCAATTCCAACGGTCCGATCGTCCGGAATAAATTTTTTAGTGTTTGTATCTGATTAGAACTCTTTTCTTAATCAAACTCTTAATCCTTTATATATCAAATAATTCGTGGATGGACTTTTCAAATAACTTTTTCTCAAACTTTTCAACCAGAAGACCTCTCCAAAATTACTCCCTTTCATATACAAACCATAGCCCCAAACTTATTCAAGATTTCAACCTTAGATTAGAAGGCTTATTTGGTGTTTTCTCGAGTTTGGGCTAGAACAAGATTTGATTATTTTCGGGAGAAGAACGTGATGATGTGATTAGATTTTGAGGTTGAAATTATGTGATTATTCATGTTGGTTCTTTTTGGTGGTTTAAGGTATGGAATTTTACACAATATGCTCCTTAATCTCGCGAGTATTATTCTCGTTGTTTTCTTGTGATTATTGACTCATATTTGAATTGATAAATTCATTTGGAAATTCGGAAATATTTGTTGGAATCTAATTTCGATCCATGTGGTATTATATTTGGTGTTGAGCATGTTGTCATGAGATTTTAATATGGCATTGAGGATGGGCACCCGCTAATATTCCTTTTTCCGGATATGCTAAAAGAATGCATAAGCGCGGTACGGTGGTGAGGCCTGGTGACCCGGTTAATGTGTTGTTGAGAAATTATATTGATATAATTGCTTATGAGATTCGCTTTGATCTGAATATTCCTATTCAGATTGTTACGTTTTATTCGCCGCTAATATTTGATGAACATCTTTCCTTTCATATTGTGTACTTCCCCATATTTTCTTTTAGTGGCAGGTTAGCGTGGATTTTGGGGCGCTATGGAGATTGATTTTAGCGAGGATTATTTTGGGAAGATTTTTAATACAAGATGAGAAGATTGTATTATTCTGATGTATAGAGCATTGGAGATTTATTTTAGTTGTTGTATTTATTCGAAAGACTTGGTTGTATTTGTATTTGAAGAGATTTGAGATTAGTGGTTTCTCGTTTTTATTGTGGGTTTTAGATGTTATATAACTTGTTATATTGTGGATTTGTTTAGTTTTATTGACAGTAGCGCTCCGTGCGCTCTCCCCGGGCGGGCGGGGTGTTACAGAATGGTATCAGAGCTTAGGTATACGACCACCCTCGGGTCTTGGGTTTTTGGGTCTGTTGCGTTTTTGTGGCGTGTATTTTTGGAGATACAAATTTTCGAGTATCGTTTCGTATTAAGCATCTAGATTAGATGTGAGGAAATTATTTTTGAGACGAGATTATTTTTGGAGATTGTTGGCCTGATTTTTGAGAGTTAGGTATTCGGCGCATTTCGAGGGAGAAATTCCATTGTTAGTGGGGAAGTGTAACAACCCGCGTAATTTTTGGGGTATTTTCGAAATTAAGAGGAAAAATAAATTTTGAGATAAAATTATTTTTATTGCTCAAATATATTGGATTTTATTTTTAAAGGCGAGAATTTCAAACGATTTCGAAATCGGAATTAAAATGGAGTTTTAATTGAATTTTTATTATTTAGAAGAGTCCTCAAAACATAAAACTCTCTAAGAGTCCTCGGAACATAAAACTCTCTAGTAAAAATGATATTTTTAGAAATCTGACCGTTCGATCAAGCTGAATTTTTGTCAGAAGTCCTGTCTCGCCATTCGCTACAACATACTAAAATTTCAAGCGATTCTAACGGTCCGATCGTCCGGAATAAAATTTTTAGTGTTTGTATCTGATTAGAACTCTTTTCTTAATCAAACTCTTAATCCTTTGTATATCAAATAATTCGTGGATGGACTTTTCAAATCACTTGTTCTCAAACTTTTCAACCAGAAGACCTCTCCAAAATTACTCCCTTTCATATACAAACCATAGCCCCAAACTTATTCAAGATTTCAACCTTAGATTAGAAGGCTTATTTGGTGTTTTCTCGAGTTTGGGCTTGAACAAGATTTGATTATATTCGCAAGAAGAACGTGATGATGTGATTAGATTTTGAGGTTGAAATTATGTGATGATTCATGTTGGTTCTTTTTGGTGGTTTAAGGTATGGGGTTTTACACAATATGCTCCTTAATCTCGCGAGTATTATTCTCGTTGTTTTCTTGTGATTATTGACTCATATTTGAATTGATAAATTCATTTGGAAATCCGGAAATATTTGTTGGAATCTAATTTCGATCCATGTGGTATTATATTTGGTGTTGAGCATGTTGTCATGAGATTTTAATATGGCACTGAGGTTGGGCACCCGCTAATATATCTTTTTCGGATATGCTAAAAGAATGCATAGGCGCGGTGCGGTGGTGAGGCCTGGTGACCCGGTTAATGTGTTGTTGAGAAATTATATTGATATAGTTGCTTATGAGATTGGCTTTGATTTGAATATTCGTATTCGTATTGTTACGTTTTATTCGCCGCTAATATTTGATGAGCATCTTTCCTTTCATATTGTGTACTTCCCCATATTTTTTTTTAGTGGCAGGTTAGCGAGGATTTTGGGGCGCTATGGAGATTGATTTTAGCGAGGATTATTTTGGGAAGATTTTTAATACAAGATGAGAAGATTGTATTATTCTGATGTATAGAGCATTGGAGATTTATTTTAGTTGTTGTATTTATTCGAAAGACTTGGTTGTATTTGTATTTGAAGAGATTTGAGATTAGTGGTTTCTCATTTTTATTGTGGGTTTTAGATGCTATATACCTTGTTATATTGTGGATTTGTTTTGTTTTATCGACAGTAGCACTCCGTTCGCTCTCCCCGGGCGGGCGGGGTGTTACATTCCCTCATTAAAGCATCGTTCTCCCACAATAGCACCCCCCTAACCTGGTTAATTTCAGTTGCATCCAAGATCTTTGCCTTTAGAACATTCATCTCTTGTTGAACAGAGGCAAAAACCCCTTCCATCTCTGCAATTCGATTCTTAAGATTGGAAACCAGTTCGTACTGATCGATGTAGTCCTTATTCCTTTCTCTAAGGGATTTGTAGATTTTTATAAAAGTTCGGTGAACTTGGTCGCTCACATTAGAACTAAGAATTTGTCTTAGGCGAGAGGTAGCAGGGATATAATCATTAAGATCGATAAACTACAAAGCATGAGAGCATATATAATACATATATCAGCAAATACAAGAAAAATAACTTGTTCATTTTATTAAAATTAGCACTGGCCAGATACGGGTACATTGAGTGGAAAAAGAAAAAATTCAAAAGGATCCCTAAGAGTCTAGTTGGTGCCATCAACCTGCTCAGAAGTGATTGGCCCATTTCCCTTATCAACAGCAACCTCGCCTGTCTTAGCACCAACAACACCTCCCTCGATAGGGAAAGGTTTATTCCTTGGTCTCCAGTAGGATAATCAACAGCAGAATCCTCACTTGTTCGAGTAGCTAGGACATTATCTTTAATAACGGGTTTGGGATGTGCTCGCTGAACGTTGAAGAATCGACAGCAACTAGGGCTCGATCCTAGCCTTTCTTGAAGTTTTCCCGACTGATGTAGTCAATCTACTTCTCGACATCCTCATATGTTGCTCCCCTGCCCTTATTGTAGCCACTCCTTCTGACGATAGCCACCTCTATTTTTTGGATCTTCACCTTATCATCAAGCCCTTTATTTTAATATGTGGCGATTAGTTTTCTCACCACGACCATCTCATAGGCCTCACAGATTTCCTTCAGCTCCTTGTCTGGCCTAACCCTCTCCTCAACAAAAAAAGCCTTAGCCTCCGTGAGATCTTTCTCTGTAGACTTTTGGGCCACTTGAGCAGTCTTTAAGCTCCCCTCGAGCTCAGTATTCCTCCTCGTCATCTCATTTCAGTTACGATAAGGGATAGTGTAGTCAAATAAAAAATACAGGAAGAAATGGATGTGCGTCAAAGAGTACGAAGAAATTATAAGAGATAGATAAAAAGAAGAAGTGGACTTACCAAAGCAATCCCCTGATCTGCCATCAGGGCTAACTAGTCTGGTCCCATCTTTGAATATCGCTCATGGTCCTCTGTCTGTACTGCTCTCTCAGGCATCATGGGAGCAAGCTGAGGGGCTAGAGCCACAGAGGCCCCCTCAGTTGGAATAGCCACAAGCAAGAGAAGCCTATGATTTCTTCGTCCTATCTTCTAATTTTTTCATTTCCTCTTCTTTCTTATTCTTCTCCTATTTTATTTTCCTCTCTCTCTCTCTCTCTCTCTCTCCCTCTCTCTTCTCTTCTTCTTTCATCTTCCTCTCTGGCTCTTTCTCATAAGCTATTATTTGGTGATGATATGAGAAAGTGTCCACTTTTCATTCTCATACCAACAAGTCAAGTGTAAAATATATAATAAGCAGATAGAGCTAATAAAGAATGATAAAAGATCAGATATAGAGTGGGTTGGTTATTAAAATGAGCCTACGTCCACTTTGGTGCCATACTCCCATTATATGTATTGTAGTATAGGTTTACAATGCCATTATAGGCTTATAATGTATATGAGAGAAGATAATACATGTCTATGATGGTTTCGAGAGTGCCGAAGAGATGATCGAGATGCCAATGAGTATCCCCCAATATGTACTGAAGGGTGAAGAGCGTTTGGCAATGCCTCCACAAGGTAATTGTCTTTGGACTAGTTATCAGTGCCAAAAATGGACCAGGGATACGAATCAGATCCCTTAATCTCGAGGCGTGGACCTCTATTTATAGGAGATGTGGGTGCTGTATTATTGATGTGAATAGAGAGGGATGCGGACAACTAAGAGGACAGACTGGGTCCGTATCCTATAATATATGAGGCCGCAACCTATAGTGTATGGCTGCAGCCTGTGTATGTAAGGCTGCATCAGTAAGGCTTCAATGTATGCCTATCGTATTCCTTCAATGGTAGGGGCTTATATTTTCCATATCAATAATCCCCCAAGTTATAGTGTAAAGAGATAAAGATTGGGGCTGTGAATGAGTAATCAGATCTTCTCTTCTCAAGTTTCTATGACAATTCAAATGAGATGCTTCATCTTCCCGTGGCCTCTTATATGAATGGAAACTGATCGTGTGCTTTATTACATTTTTATATCTTTGAGGGCAATTCAAGAGCAAAGTTATTCCACCTCCTCCTTTGATCTTTTCAACGGTCTTTAGGTGTTGTTCAAGTGGTTCAAGGCTGAGCAACTTGTGTTTCAAGGCTGAGCAACACCTAAGTCTTCCTTTACCATTGGTTTCCAAGTAATAAATCAAAACTCCTTGATTTTATCTTTTTTTACTGCTCTTGTTGACTCATTGTTCTTCCTGATTTCTATTTATGAATTCGTATTTTTCCTTAACCATTTTAAATAACTAATCCCGAATTGAATTGCTAGTTGAGCTGCTAAATTCATGCTGAAATGAACTCATTTGAGACCATTGATTTGACTGGATCATAATAAAAATAAATAACTGGTTTGGATTTGAATCAATCTTCAATTGATGAAATGAACTACTACATCCATGTTGACTCGATAAATAAAACTTTGGTTACTTGCATAGGATCAACTTTGTTATATGTATAACTGGTTTGGCTTAGGTTTTTAGGACTTTTGAATTGCCTGTACTTGATTATGATCAAATTTACTTGCTTTAGAGTAGTACAAGTATTGGACACATACCATTCTGTTCTTGGTGCTCTTGAGCTAAACCTTTCAAATTCTAGGGCTTTGATCTTTAGATTAGGTAACCTTCGTTATCAAGCTATTTAGGAGCTTGGACACATCAGGTAGCATATTCGTGTGCTATTTGTCTATGGCCTAATGTTAGTACTCGTATGATAAATACCTCTTTTCCATTATGGTTTAGCTTTAGGCTAGTAGACGTAGATTTTTGCCAATGAACTAAGGACTACGGCATATTAGGACATACCTAATGTCTCCTTCCCCAAAATAATGTGCCGCGGGGGTGGTTGTTGTAATCTCTAGGATTCCAAATCCCAACACTTAGTGTAGTTAGCTAAAATTATTGAAACTTTTATTTTTCTTCCAGAATTGTTATTACGTTATTCCTGACATGGCCTCTAAGAGGTTTATCTAACCATACTTGTTGCGACACCTAATAACAGACTTTTTCTTTTCAGGTCTTACTACAACCATATGAGTTGGAATCCTGAAGAATTATTGAATAATTTTTGGAACAAACATTTTGGAGTTTCTCCTCCCTAACTCATTTTTGTGTGTCCTTTAAAGACATTTGGGCCTTACATGCTCAAAGATTGCCCATATTACGTCATTTTAGATTCTGATTCTGCGGATTCCACTTGTAGGAAAGATACTGAGGTAATGGAAGAGGAAACCCACTCAAGTAGCAACCCTATGGATCTTAGCGTCACGACTGTTGGGCCTTCTAAGGCTAGGGACGAGCCTGCTGGCCCATTTAACAGAGCCTAGAGACCACTTGCAACCTTAAACATCCATAGCATTATGACTCAGGAATGGGTTGAACAAGTTGCTTAGGCATTTGAATTCCTAGAGAATGTAATTTATTCAACACCCTCCATGGAACAAAGGTCATGCACCGCTCTTGCTAATAATGGGGTATGCTTCCCCCTCTATGCTTTTATTTATGGGATGCGGTTACCTGTGCCAGTCCCAATTAGGATAATCTTCCACACCAGGAAGTTACCCCAACCCAACTATATCCCAATGGCTAGAGTGAAGTTCTTGTCTCCATAGTGTTGTGGAAGAATAAATTTAGGAGGGACATAACTCCCGCAGAGTTCTCCCCCTTTTACAGACTGAATGAGAACTCTGTGAAGTTTGGGTGGTATTATTACTTTGCCCTCTACGACAACGATGAAACCCTTTATACTGGCAGACCCACCAGTGTAAAAAACTAGAAGGGAAAGTATTTCTATCTTTCTGGAGGATGGGAGATCCATCTAGATAAGTTTGAGAGAGAAATCATTCAGGATGCAGGGGCAGTGGGGAAGCCAATCCAAACTAGGTAAATAAGGATACAAACCTTTGATTATATGTGGAGTCCTTTTCCACAGTTTGCTTTATTCCTTCTGTTGTTTTGTACTAACATTGAACTTTTATACAGCTCTTGAAAATTTGCCCCTAAGTGAGCGGCAGTAGAGAAGATAAGAAGAGCTGCAGCCGTAAGTGCTGATGACAAAAAGTTTAGCACCTTAGTGACTTCAAGCTCAATTTTTTAGGGAGGTTACTTCACCACAAATCTCTGCCCAAAGTTATGGCTACAAAAGTATTAATTCCTTACTTTATTAACGTCGTAGCTATTATTTTTAAACCGTCAAATTTTGAATTTGCTTCATTTATTCTTCAGGTGAGGAGATAGATAGGGAGCTCCTAGCAGCTCAATTGGACGGAATAGATGAGGACGCAGTTGGCCTCAATAATGCATCCAGACAGAATAAGAGAAAATGGGTCAAGCCCAAGCCTCATGTTGCACTCACTGTGGGTGATCAAATCACTCCTGTCGCGCCCACAGTTCAGGTTGAGGAGTTTGCTCCTTAAGAAAGGCCTAAAGGCCGATTTGGTGATGACATCGATAGTCATCTAGCCACGACAGGCTTAATACCTTCTGGGTCTGAGCTGCAGCATGGCTGTGGAATCTCCCAAACCAACACTTCAAATTCACCCCCTTCTCTAATAATAATAGTTGTTAATGCCAACCTGGTACCTCCTCAAAGTCATACCAACTTTCGCCTAGATGTTCATTCGCGGTACCAATTACGGAGACCAGATCCTTAGTTATCCCAGGACACAACTGCCAGGGGGGTCCACAAGATGCGGAGGGTTCCTAACAACATGGACCTGAACCTCTTGGTGGAGGAGGATCATGAGCATGTCGAAGAATATGCTCTACACAGGTTACTGAGGGTAAGTGAAAATTTGCATTTTCAATACTTTCTTCTTGTAACTCACTTTGTTTCTAACCTTCAATTTCTTTTCAGGCCGTGGAGGTTGTGGTGTCCAAGAATCATAAATACGAAGGCCTCTATAAGCTAAAGGAGGATCCATAGAGGGTGCATGCCACTGACCTGGAGAATGCCAGGAATTCTTCGTTTGAGGCTGGCAAAACGTCTGGTGTCGCGACATTTCAAGCAACAAAAATGGACATAGAGCTTATCTCAAGACCAAAAACAATGCTCAGGCAAAGCTCAAAATGGCCGCAACATCACTTTAGGTTGAGCAAAATAAGGTTGTAGAAGCCTCCCTTCATGCCTCCAGTATTGAGTCCCAGCTGAAGGATCTCTAAGAAAAATATAGTCAGTAGGAGACACATCACGTCGCAACCCTTGAACAAATGGAGGATTCTCACTCCACGGCCTTTAAGTAGGTCGCAAAGGTTGATGTAGCAAACTAAAAAAAGTCTTGAGATTTCTTCCTTATCAACAACAAGGCATACATCCGCTGCTATGAAGAACTAACATACAAGGTGGCCAAAAACTTCTCCGATGCTAAGGACCAGGTTAAGTCCTGTTATGGTTGTGATACAGAACATAGTACCTGCGTAGATGAGATGAGGGCTACGGTAGAGGAGAGAGCAAGGAAACTACTGAAGGAGGCTGCGGCAGATGATGATACTGAGATGGTCGCGAATGGTAGAGATAGAGACGTTGAGGATGATGCTGAGTCTTAGACTTAGGAATTTCTTATTTTTTTCTAATGTACCCTAGGTTGCAGCTTCTAAAACATTTGTACTTTATTTAGGCTATGACTACTTATTTGTACTTATTAACTTGACATTTTACAGCATTTAGCCAAGGCTGCGAACTTTAAACTAACTGCTTAATTTTTCCTTTGTTTGTTCCTCTGTTGTTTTCTTTGATATTTGAATGACTGCTATCTACATATATTTGATTGCTTGATTGAATGACTTGCAAATATGCTTCTTCAATAACTGAAACTGAAATGTAGATATAAGGCTGTAGAAACACCTTATAAATGGTTCCTCTAAGTAAGTAGCAGCATATTGTACTTTGCCTTGGATTTTTCAAAATTTTCACCCCATGTATTTTGGTTGTCATCCCCCTAGCCCTGATGCCAAAGAAAAATTTCTTTGGGGCTTTGGCTTAACTTCCTTTGCCTTAGTTAACTTTTCTAGAAATTTTCCAAGTCTTGGTTACAACTCAGAGGCCGTGGTTGGTTTGAAGTCCTGTGATAAGGCTGGGATGACTTCTAAACACTTTTCAATAAATTAATGACAGGATGCTGGGATGAGGCCAATTTCTTTCTGTAGCTTTATGATGTTTCATGATGTTAGTGTTACAACATCATTTAGTTGCTTCAATTGCATTTCATATCTTTCCTTTAGTCGTTTTATCATGAAACCACTTTCGTAGCTTCTCTTAGTCCCTTTGATTGGTATCTATAGCTTCCTTTAGTCAGTTTGATTGGGTTATTATCAGGTCTCCGCAGTTTAGGTATTATAAAGCTTCCTAAATCTATGTTTGGATATATATAAATCCTTCACAGTCTATAATTGGATTGTTCGCAGAAAATTAAGTCTTCTCCCCCTTCAAATATAGTATTATCCGCAGATAATTAAGTCTTGGGACCCTTCAAATATAGGATTATCTATAGACAATAAAGTGAAAACACTGATCAGTGGTATGGCCGATATTTTAGTGAAAATAATAATGGTCGTCTGGTTTAAAATTTTTGGTAAGTGGGTTTGGTAATGGATGAGGGTCCAATATCGTGATTAGATTTAATCTTAAATGTCTTAGTAAACTTTGAAGAGGGGAGCATGAAGCTCGGTATATTCCTTTTTTACTGTGTTAGGGAAGCTTTCTGGTTCCCATGAAGTTGTAGGCTGAGATATGTTATTAATGGTTGAAACTTTGGTATTAGCAGGATTCTCATACTTTCTGGGAGTGAATTGTTCAGATACTTTCTTCGGTTCAACTTCTTCTTTGGAAAGACTTTCTTTTATCTCAACTCCTACTTCTCGAAGGGCATATAAATGAGGGTAATATTTTCCACCCATCATCACTCGGGAATGGGGTAAGAAGTTCTTCTTCATGATATTGACTTACTCATCTTCGGAAGGCTAGTTGGTCATGGTGGCATCTTTGTCTCTTCACCTTTCTATGAAGTTACTGACTAATTCCCATGATTCTGTTTGAGCAGTTCTAAATCACGACGAGTAACCTACAAATCTTCTTTATACTTGTACTGCGACATGAGTTCTCGGACAATATCCTCCTTACTGTAGATTCTGGACTCCTCGAGAGATAAGAAACATCGATGAACGTTGTCCTTCAAAGTCTGTTAGAACATTTGGGCCATTATTTCCTCGAATGCACCTAGGAGACTCAAGGCTGAGTGTCACATCAGACATGAACACCGGGGGTCCACTATCCATGAACTTCTCGATGTTGGGCATCTTGATATTTTTCGATAGCCTTGCTTTAGGATAGGGATACATATAGGTGTAATCCATGTAGTTCCTAAATATTTGGAGTTTGACAAACTTCTTGGTCAACATCTTGAGGTCTTCCATAACTTTGTTCAATTATTCTTCCTTCGGATCAACAGTTATGGGCAGGTTAGCCCCTAGATGGCCAAGATTGGGCATAGGGGGTTGGGTTGGTGCTGGCCCATTAGCAGGAGGAGAATGTGGATCATGCTAATATTCCCCAGGGACCCAAATAGGCTTGGGTGTGAGAAAACCCATAGAATGTGATAAGAGGACATCGGGCTCTTCGGGACAAGGACTTAATTTTGTTGTATTTTGTGAACCTTAGTTTGAAGGTTATCAATATTAGCAATGAGTTAGGCTAGGACTATCATGAAATCTGACTACACACTCGAAACTTGGTATGTATTCTCTATAGTAAGTGTATGGAGGTGAATTTTGAACTCAGAGGAAGTAGCGAGGGAACTAACGGAAGACTGAATCCAGTAGGGAGCTAGTCCAAGAGTTGAGTATGTGATCGACCTGAGAAGGAGAAAAATTCAAATTTATTTTTGAAAGAGAAAGGGGAAAACGATTATTTTTTAAAAGGGAGATTTTTTTTGACGTTTTTGAAAAAGATGAGGACAAAATGTTTTGGGGTAAAAAGGACGAAAAATATTTTTGGAATAAGGAAGGAAAAATATTTTTTTTGTTTTTTTAATAAAAGAGGGAGAAAATATTCTGACACTTTTGGTAGAGAAAGAGGAAAAATGAGATAAGGGTCTTAGAATGATTATTTATTATTATGTTTATTACGTTCTAACTTGTATTAGCATTACTTACATGCAAAAATAAATGTCGGGCGAGACCTGAGCCTGGGAAAATTGGGTTTGAAAAATATGTAAAAACATGGTTGGACTTGTTTCCAGGCTCATGGATATGGTCCCATTTTAAAAGAGACAAAATCGTGCGAAAATTCAGGAGGCATGCCGACCCATAATTTTGACAGCGTTTCGGATAAAAATTGTCAAACTAAATATAAGTGTCCTAGGTTTGACACCAATATGAGGGTATGGAGTTGTTAGATTTATTGTAAGCGTTCCTCCTTTGGCATGACTTCCACGATATACGTCTTGCTTTTGAGGGCAATCGGTACGTGTGGACAAGCCATTGATATACCTTATGTACGTGAATGCCTCAATATATACCTCGTGGGGATAATACATGTGAGAGAAAATTCGATATACTCGACATACGTGAATGATTTCCCTGCGATATACCTCCCGTCATGACTTCAGTCAAGAGGTACACTACAGAGGGAACCGATCGATATAAGTCGAAGGTACTTGGGCAATGCAAAGTAAGAGTCATATGACTTAGGCTAACTGCGACCTGTCGGACTAGTTCCCAGCACAAAGTGACTCCCTAGTTACGGGACAAAATTTGATCAATAGCCATGCTCTTTGGTGATGTAGTGTGCAAAAAGCATGATTCTTGATTAGTATATTATGGAGAGAGTATCAATATTTGGCATGATGAACACTATACTAATAGAGAAGAATGTACAAGTATAAAAACTAAATCTATATGGAATATGAAGATTATACTAAACATTTGTATGTGAAGGTATCTATAAGTGAGTGTGTGGTAGTGAACCTAAGCATGGATCAACTACAAGTGGTGTATGACAAGTGTGAGTGAGCATAGATATATAAAAGTGTGACAAGTGGAGGTGTGTGTTAGTGACACCTATGCATGAATATTCTAAGTGGTGTGTGCAACATGTGGATATAAGTGATCCTAGGTGCACGTAGTGTGAAGGGTAAATGGAGAGTATCTACAACTGTGTAAGTGAGTAGTGATAGAATCATGATGTATATATGTACAAGAAATAATAAAGGGGAAAAAAGGGAACATACAAGTATGTTCATACGCACACAAGCAGAAAACAAAAACACCCATGTAAACAGATCTTAGCCCTTTTAAGAAAATTATCCCCAGCGAAGTCAACAGTATGTCCATCCCAATCTCCTTTCTCCCCAGGAGGGAGGGTGAATGTATCATTCCCTCTCTACTATAGAAATGTTTCAACCGTCTTTGGTATGGGGTGAATGTAAAGATATTGATTCTGTAGCCTATTTTGCAAAAAATAAGCAAAAGAACATGTTACCTCTTCGAGAGAATGACATAAAAAACAAACTAGTGCTTACGAAACCAATAGTTAGAAGGTTCGGGGAATATGTTACGGAATGGGAAGGTGTTAGTCACCCATCCTTCCCTTTTAATTTCACATGGGCTTATGTTAGTGCTTTCCTTAATTTCTTTGTGATGTGTGTGCGCTTGTATATATAAATGGAGATCGAAATCGCCCAACTCATACCATGGAAAAGATAGAGTGAGGTCATTGATAGGAATGTTCCCACAATAATATAAAAGTAATATGATTTATGATCTTATCATGATGTTGATCATTATAATGAAACGATAATATGTGTTGGATAAAATTCTTTCTAAGGATCACAAACATAATGTGTATTAAAATAATGTATTGATGGAAATGTGACAAATCCAGAAATGGGGAATTTGGAAAATTGGAAAATTAGAAAATTGGAGTGAGTATCAGGTTTTAACCCGACACGCCTACGTAGCCAATAAAGTCAGCAAAGTACCCATAGTTTTCATGCATCATACTAGTGGGGTTTATCCCATACATTCGAATGACATTTTATTTTAAGTGTGTGTTTAGAAAATGGATTTTAGTTTTGAAAAAATGTGATGGGTAATCCCTTTGGAATTTATAGGTGTAATCCTATTTTGTTTGTTTTGATTTTTTATAGAAAATAAAGTATGTGCAATATAACTAATAAAAAGGTGAGATGTCAATGCGTATAAACTAAAGTAAAAACTAGATTATGAATTTAATATAATTAATGTGAAAACAAGAAATTTAAAGAAAGATAGAATGATTTTGTAATTTCTTTGAAAAGATAAAACTTGATCTTGATCTTGGATGAACTTCCTTGATTAATGAGGTGGATGTTGGATGTGAGAGAGTGAGATTTTTCCAATTTGGGTATGAAGAGGATGGGAATGTATGATGGAAAGGAATTTCACATGAGAAAACTTCATTGATTGTAAGAGAATTATGTTGAGATCACTGATGGTGATGGATATGAGGTTAGCTTTGGGAGTGAGGTAATTACCACTATTTATTGGGTAAGGGGGTGCCGATCCACATTGACTTAGCCCTGCCAATCGACAGGTAACCCTAGGCACATTACCGATAGGCAGGGAAATGGACCTACCAATCGAAAGTCTCCTGCAATTTTTTTTGAAAAAATGGTCGTAGAATGAAATCCATTGTTCCAAATTCATGCATGGGGTGTACTAATAGAAAGTTAATTCAGATACCTTTAAGAGTACTTTGGGCTTCTCCTCGGTCCGAGAGTTCAATTTGGGTCAAACATGGCTCGAAAGAGCTCTGTCGTCCTTTCGACCAGAGATTGTCGGACCAAAACGGATCATTCGCCTGAACGATAAATCAGAATTATGCACGAGGCGAGTATTTAAAAAGATTATACGAATTACTTTGACATCCCAATGATCTTTGCTCGGTTCCAAAAGTTTACCTTAGTCTACAGGGGCCTGGAAGCGCCTGGTGACCTTTTGGAGTAAAATGGGTTGTTCAACTGTAGCATAAGGCTGATTTGCACGTGGGGAAAACCGTTGGAAAGGGTATTTAGTGATCTTTAAATATTCATTCAGGCTTGTTCGATTTTAAGAGTTGACCTTGGTGAAACAGAGCCTGGGAGCATCTGATTGCCTTCGGATCAATTTTCGGGGAAAATGGATCATTCATCCAAACGGTTGTGTCATCTCGCATACAGGTAATATCATTGGAAAGGGCTTTCTAGTGAGAAAGTTGACAGAGGTCAAATTGGAACCCGGGAGCGCCTGGTGGCCTCTGGATCAATTTTTAATGGTAAAATGGTTCCTTCGTCCGAACTATTATGCCGATTCACGCACTGGGTGGACCGCTAGAAAGGGGACTCAGAGCTCTTTGAAGATTTTTTAAGATTTTTCTCTCACGATAGAGTTGAACAGACTCAAACAGGGATCGAGAGTGATCGATGGCCCCTAGATCGGTACGCGGGATATAACCTAGTGTTTGTAGTGAAATGTGGAGGTGCCAGGGACCTAAGGAAAGACTTAGGGGTTCTAGAATGTGGTGTTTACACGTCCATTACAAAATTAATCACATTCGACATTCTAATTTCCTTAACTTATGAGCTTTCTCAAGAGATTAGATTAAATCACACCATATTGAACCAGATAGATTTTCGTCTTTCATTAAAAAATCCATACAGGTCAACAACCTTCTATACAACATAATAAATAGCTAAAGACTTTTGGTCATCTCCTACTTTTAGTGAGTCCGATGGGGAGGATACCGAAATTTGCGGCTATGTGTATACTATCAGTTCGTCTATTAAACTCAAACACACTCGTGTAGGACTTCATCTATGGGAGGACCACACTCACTCACATTAAATTTTAACAAACTATCACTTATGAATTTTAAAATTTCCTCGATTAGGGTCATCTAATGGGGTCTGATATACCCAAGTACGACCTCGGCCTAGGGACACCTACCTCGGCCGAAATAAGAGCCGAGACAATGACCAACCCACCAGTGGGTGGAGGCCCGCAATTTCATCCCTCGGCCAGGATTACCTCGGCCACGGCCGACACTACTGCATGCACCTCCCTAAGGACACTTCACACGTCGCAGATATCAACATTGACCTCGAGCATCAAGGAATAGTAACCTCGGCCATCAGTAGGCCGAGGTAACAAGGGGCTCCACGCATTCATCTTCAACATGGACCCTACCTCGGCTCAGGCCGACTCCGGCCTATACCTCGGCTGACATAAGGCCGATACACCTCATGACACCTCGCGGGTTGAGCGGACGACCAACCATTATAGCTCGGCCTCTCCTAGGCCGAGGCCATTCACCAACATGACTTTCGAGCATCTGCTGACGATTGGGTAAGGACAACTGGGCATAAATCAGTTATAACAAGATTATTCTCCACATGTGGGGGAATATTTCATCATCATTACCTACATGTGGACATGACAGGTGGCACACCCCCATTGGTGAGGAAACTACACACATGCACATTACATGCATAGGGGGTACATTACACCCCCTGGGCACTATATAAAGGGATCACCCCGACCTTATGAAAGGATCCGGAGATAAAAACCCTAGCTGAAACTCTGTCTAAAGACACACAGGAGAGAGAGAGTAAGCTTGAGAGATTGTACCCATGGCCATTAGTGCCTTCTTACAGTGATATTACTCACGCACACTCACAGTGGATGTAGGCCAGATTGGCTGAACCTCCTATATTCAGGTGTCATTCTTCTTATCCTCACCCCATTCTTATCTTATTCATATAGCTGTGTTGCCATTGTTAAACCTGTATTGAGCTTACAAACACCTCACCTGGTGGTGCTGATTCCTAGCATCATCATTTTGGCGCCGTCTGTGGGAATTTAGAAGATATCTCTTCCCCTTTTTCCGCTTAGCCTCACAGGAGATTCTGGTGGTGAACCAGAAACCACCCCTTGCGTGGAGCTGTTTCACCATTGAAAGAGATCCTTTGAGGTATTAAGCTCACCTGCTACTCAAAGCTCTATAGTGGTAACACATGGCACCAGACTTGCCACCACCTCTTCCGCCGCCTGTGGGTGGAGGGGCTAGTTCCAGTCAGGCTCCTCCTCAGTCCGAAACGGCGGACGTGGCAGCTGCTTTGAAATCCCTGGCTGCAACACAACAAGCCATGAAGGAGCAGTTTGTCCAACTCAGCCAAACCATGATGATGAGGCCACCTGGAGTCTCACCGGACATGATCACCCCGGCGGCAGTTCAGCTCCAACCGGATGCCAGGGGACCACCCCAGGCACCGATGAAGGACCAACCTGCACCCCAGCGGAGGAGGGACGTTGCTGACCCTAGGCGCTTGCGTCTGGGGAGGCAAGGAAACCCTTGCCCAGGGGATAGATATGATGACCTGGAGGCTGAAGAGCCCCTGGAAGACTGTTGGGAGCCATATGAGGTGTCGGATAACACTGTACGGCCTCTTAGGCAGAGCCAAGGATGTGTCGGCCGAAGAAGAGAAGAGGCCCAACCAAGAGGGTCCGCTTTTGATAGACTGAGCCGAGGCTCGGCCTTCGAGAGGCTGGGCCCGGTTAATGACCTAAGATAAAGAATATCAAGGTCGAGGAGCGCAGCAGGTTCCCAAAGAAGGGATAGGCAGGCTCGGCCAGATCAAGGCCGACCCATAGAGAGACCCGAGAGAAGGGCCAAGGAGCGGGAAGAGGTCAACAGTCAGAGGGTCGTGGCTGGGGAACCCTCTGTCCACCGCAGAGAGGTGACAGGGGACATCCTCGGCCAGGTGGACGAGAGAAGACCATGGAATGACTCGATTCAACGTCTCGAAGAGAAGGTAGGGGACCTCATAAAGAGCAGGGACCCATTGCAGAGGGGATACTCGGAGGGCTCACCGTTTGTCGCTAGGATAGTGGGGTTCCCAACCCCAGCTAAATTCAAGCCTCCTATAGTGACTCCTAAGTATGATGGCAGCACTAACCCTGTGCACCACATCGAGATGTATCAGTCGGTGGCAGATATTTACTCAATACCTGATGAGATGAAGTGCAGGGCCTTCTCGGGCACCTTGACAGGGGCAGCGCATAGCTGGTTCACCTCTCTTCCAAAGAACTCGATCGAAAACTTCAAAGGCTTGGCCGAGCAGTTCATCCACAACTTCTGCTTTGGGGTAAGGCCCAAAAAGAAGACCACCCACCTCTTATATGTTAAACAGGCTAAGGGTGAAAGCCTAAGAGACTATATAGCAAGATTCAACAAGGAGAAGTTGGAGGTGGAGGATTACGAGGAGAGCATAGCCATGACCGCCCTTATAGGAGGCCTCCAGAAGGGAAAGCTACTATGGAAGCTAGCAGAAGACCCCCCCAAGTCTATGGCAGAGCTGTTGTCCACTATAGGGAAAGTGATGAATGCGGAAGAGGCGATGGCCACCAAATACGAGGAGGAGAACCGTGGTAGCGCTGGGAGGTCCCAGGGCAAGAAAGAAGGGAAGAAGCGGTCAGTAGAGGACAAGTTCACTCATTACACTCCTCTGACTGTGAGCTGTGAGCACATCCTTAATGAGATCAAGACTGACAGGGCTCTGCGGTGGCCAGAGAAGCTGAAGGCCCCACCGCATAAAAGGAATAAAAACCTCTGGTGTGAGTTCCATCAGGATCACGGCCATGTCACAGACAGATGCTTCGCTTTAAAGGATGAGATTGAGAAAATGATGAAGTCTGGGAAGCTAAGAAAGTATGTGGATGGCAAAGCCCCGAAAGCTGGAAGAGAAGACCCTAGGAAGAGAAGAGATGACAGGTGTCGTGGCGATGCCCCAGCCAGAGGACATGATGATTCAGAGGGTGATGATGGAGATGACCCAGATCTCCCACCAAGGGATGACAATACCCCAGTGAAGAGGGTAGGAATGATCTCCTTTGGTGTTGGAACCATATGTGGGGGATTCGCAGGAGGTGGCTCTGAGGTAGCTGATAGAAAGGCTCATGTAGCGGAGGCAAAGTCGGTGGTCAGGCCAGAGGTTGTGAACCTGACGTCTTCTGACACCGTGCAGAAGAGAACGAAGGTGGACATGGACACCCTAGTGGTGGGTTTCTCCCGGCTCGACTTCAAGGGCATCTTAGCCCCCCATGATGACCCCTTGGTCATAACGACAAGGATGCTTGGGTGCGACGTAGGGAGAATCCTCATAGATGGGGGAAGCTCGACAGATGTAATGTTCTGGCCTTGTTTCAAGAGCTTGGGTCTTAGCAGATCGAGGCTAGTGCCATACCACCACCCCTTGATAGGCTTCAGTGGTGAGAAAGTGCACCCATTAGGCATGTATGAGATGGATGTGCGTATGGGGGATGAGTGGCCTAAGAGGCTGACTAAGAAGATAAACTTTTTTGTGATGGACGAGAATGTCTTCTCGGCTTACAACCTCATCATCGGAAGAGTATCCCTTAAGGAGTTTGAAGCCGTGCCGTCAACGGTCCATCAAATGCTAAAATTCCTGAGTCCTTATGGGGTAGGGGAAGTACAGGGGGATCAGACCACGGCACGGGAGTGTTACTTCAACTCAGCTGAAGAGAGGGAGGCCCATAAGAGAGCAACCGTCACCTACAGCATAGATACTCTTAACTCGAGAGATGAAATAAAGCTAAAGAAGGGCGAGGCCGCGGAAGAGGTAGAATCCATCGTCTTCAATGAGGACGAGCCGAAAAGAACTGTCCAGGTCGGTAAGGCCCTAGAACCAAAGATTAAGGAAGAGCTGGTAAGCCTTCTCAGGAAGAGGCAGAGTGTCTTCGCCTGGAGCCACACCGATATGCCTGGTATAGATCCTAAGGTCATGACTCACAGACTCAACGTTGACAGGGATGCCAGGCCAATCAAGCAGAGGAGAAGAATTTACTCTAGAGATAAGTATGAGGTCATTCGGGAAGAGGTGAAAAATTTGGAAGAGGCCGAGTTCATACGAGAGGTCACCTATCCATAGTGGCTCTCAAATGTAGTGATCGTGCCTAAGGCCAATGGAAAGTGGCGGATGTGTGTAGATTTCACAGACCTGAATAGGTCTTGCCCGAAGGACAGCTATCCCCTGCCTAGGATAGATCAGATGGTGGACGCAACAGCAGGGCACGAGCTCATGAGCTTCATGGATGCTTATTCAGGTTATAACCAAATCTTCATGGACGCCGAAGACTCTGAGAAGACAGCCTTCATCACTGACAAAGGGACGTATTGTTATAAAGTGATGCCCTTTGGTCTGAAAAATGCGGGGGCAACATATCAGCGTCTCGTCAATAGGATGTTCGAGGAACAGATAGGTAAGACCATGGAGGTGTACGTGGACGATATGCTAACGAAGAGCCTGAAGGTATGTACTCACGTGGCAGACCTTGAAAAGACCTTTGATGTTATGGATTCATACAGAATAAAGCTCAATCCGGCGAAATGTGTCTTCGGTGTAGGAGCTGGGAAATTTCTGGGGTTCATAGTTAATCAAAGGGGGATTGAGGCAAACCCTGAGAAGATCAAGGCATTGCTCGACATGAAGACTCCTAGGAGTATCAAGGATGTCCAAAGACTTACTGGAAGAGTAGCTGACCTGAACAGGTTTGTTTCCAGGGCAACGGATAAGTGTATTCCATTCTTCAAGATTCTAAGGAAGGCCTTGCAGTGGGATGAAGAGTGTGAAAAAGCCTTTGATCAACTCAAGTCCTACTTAGGATCTCCCTTGCTGCTGTCCCGGCCCATTGCGGGAGAAAGGTTGTTTATGTACTTGGCAGTCTCTGAGTCGGGTATTAGCGCGGCCATCATACGAGAGGAAGGTGGAGTTCAGAGGCCTGTATACTTCAACAGTAAGGCCCTACAAGGGTCTGAGCAGAACTATCCCAGAATGGAGAAATTGGCTTATGCTCTTATCCATGCTTCAAGGAAAATGAAACCCTACTTTCAAGCTCACTCTATGATAGTCCTTACAGACTCCCCACTAAGACAGGTTCTGCACAAGCCTGAGAAGTCCGGGAGATTGATGGCCTGGGCCATTGAACTAGGAGAATATGATCTTACTTACTAGCCTAGGACAGCCATTAAGGGGCAGGCCCTTGCAGACTTTGTCGCAGAATTCACTTGGGAAGAGACTGAGTCAGAGAGGAGCTTGGATGGCGGCGAACAGAAGAGCCGAGGTGTCTCCCGAGATTCGGAAGAGATAGACCCGTGCGTCTTCCGGGGCCGAGAAGAGGTAGTCCCAGGCAAGGCTCGAAGGAGAGTAAAAGAAAACGAAGAGGATCGATACCTCTTCGAAAAAGGAGTGATTAGAGAAGGGGTCTTCTCTTCAGATGAAGACGTGTGGAGCCTCTTCGTGGATGGATCCTCCTGTGATGGTGGAAGCGGCGCGGGACTAGTAATCTCAGCTCCAGATGGCGCCAACATTGAGTATGCCTTAAGATTCAACTTCCAGGCTTCAAACAACGAGTCTGAGTATGAGGCCATGATAGCGGGCCTCCTATTGGCAACAACTCTGCGGGTAAAGCGTCTTCTACTCCATAGCGACTCAAGGTTGGTTGTTAACCAAGTGTTGGGGGCGTACGAGGCCAAGGATGAGAGGATGGCCAGGTACTTAAAAAAGGTAAGAGGATTGCTAGAGTTTTTCGAAGAGGCCAAACTGAAGAGAGTGCCTAGACTGAGCAATAACCACGCTGATGCATTGGCAAGACTGGCCTCAGCAATGAAGACAGATTTGGGAAGAACCATCCCAATTGAAGTTCTAGGAAAAGCAAGCATCGAGGAGGACGAGGTATGTAACCCTTGTCACAATATAAAAACGGGAGACTCATGGATTGACCCGATTGTCAGATACCTAAGGGAGGGGGAGTTAACCGAGTCCAAGATAGAAAGGAAAAAGTTGAGATACAGGGCTGCCAAGTTCTCATTGATAGGAGACGTCTTGTACAAAAAAGGTTTCCTCTTGCCCCTCCTCAGATGTGTTCACCCCTTGGAGGTACCCCGGATCTTACAGGAGGTCCATGAAGGCTCTTGCTCTAGCCATATAGGAGGAAGACCCTTAGCCAAGAGAATCATCACTCAGGGATACTGGTGGCCAACCTTGTCTAGGGACTCTGCTGATTATGTGAAGAGGTGGGACAAATGTCAGAGGTTCGCCACTATCCCTCATCAACCCCATCAGCCCATGACATCAATCTCTTCTCCATGGCCGTTCGCGGTATGGGGAATTGACTTGGTAGGACCTTTGCCAAGAGTAGTCAACAACTATAGATTCTTGATAGTTTCCATTGACTACTTTTCAAAATGGGTAAAAGCCGAACCCATGATAACAATTACGGAGCAGAAGACCTTTCAGTTCATCTGGAAGAACATCATATGTAGGTATGGCCTCCCAAACACGCTCATCTAAGATAATGGGACCCAGTTCAAGAACGCCTCCTTGGAGAAGTATTGCCAAAGTGTGGGGATTAAATAGTTCTTCTCATCTCCTGGTCGACCTCAGGCTAATGGCCAGACTGAGGTTACAAATAGGACTATCTTGGATGGAATCAAGAAGAGGTTAGAAGACGCGAAGGGGAGTTGGATAGAAGAGGTTTACGCTGTGCTATGGGCTTACAAGACCACAGCAAGGACACCCACGGGAGAAAACGCATTCATGCTGGCACACGGTTCATAAGTCGTCATACCAACGGAGATAGGCCTACCAACTCATCGGATTCAGACCTATGATAATGGCAGCAATGAGGAAAGGAGGAGGTTAGACCTGGACCTTATTGAAGAAAGAAGGGAAGACGCAGAGGTCAGGAAGGCAACCTACCAGCAGAGGGCGGAAAAATTCTACAATCAAAGGGTGAAGACAAGACCCATTACGATAGGAGACCTAGTGCTTAAGAAGACCCTACAGAAAATAAACAAGCTACACCCGAACTGGCATGGCCCCTACAGAGTAACGGAAGAGGTTGTGCCTGGCACGTATAGGTTAGAGAACCTAGAGGGAGAACCCTTCACCAACCCATGGAATGCCGACCACCTAAAGAAATATTTCATATAATGTTGCATCTATTTTGTCAATTGTAAATGTACCATCTTATTGAGAAGAGGTTGTGAATAAAGATCAGTTTCCATGGCAAATTCTTGTTTCATTTTAACATCATTAATTTGGTGACATTATGAGGCTTACCTCGGCCTAGGTGATGACCTCAGACCTTCATAACATCACTCGGTGGTGACGATGTCTGAGCTCCGACACCTCGGCTAGAGGACCTCAGACTCTTAACATCATTCATTTGGTGATTTAACATGGGGCTAACCTCTTAGGTGAGTACCTCAGACCTTTAACATCATTAATTTGGTGACATTATGAGGCTTACCTCGGCCTAGGTGATGACCTTAGACCTTCATAACATCACTCGGTGGTGACGAGGTCTGGGCTCCGACACCTCGGCTAGAGGACCTCAGACTCTTAACATCATTCATTTCGTGATTTAACATGGGGCTAACCTCTTAGGTGAGGACCTCAGACCTTTAACATCATTAATTTGGTGACATTATGAGGCTTACCTCGGCCTAGGTGATGACCTCAGACCTTCATAACATCACTCGGTGGTGACGAGGTCTGAGCTCCAACACCTCGGCTAGAGGACCTCAGACTCTTAACATCATTCATTTGGTGATTTAATATGGGGCTAACCTCTTAGGTGAGGACCTCAGACCTTTCACATCATTAATTTGGTGACATTATGAGGCTTACCTAGGCCTAGGTGATGACCTCAGACCTTCATAACATCACTCAGTGGTGACGAGGTCTGAGCTCCGACACCTCGGCTAGAGGACCTCAGACTCTTAACATCATTCATTTGGTGATTTAACATGGGGCTAACCTCTTAGGTGAGGACCTCAGACCTTTAACATCATTAATTTGGTGACATTATGAGGCTTACCTCGGCCTAGGTGATGACCTCAAACCTTCATAACATCACTCGGTGGTGACGAGGTCTGAGCTCCAACACCTCGGCTAAGAGGACCTCAGACTCTTAACATCATTCATTTGGTGATTTAATATGGGGCTAACCTCTTAGGTGAGGACCTCAGACCTTTAACATCATATTTTTGATAATTTACTATGGGGCTAACCTCTTAGGTGAGGACCTCAGACTCTTAAGTAATGGTTGTGGTACATTATTCAGTAATGACTTCAGAGAGTGCATAGAATTCATGTACATTCATAAATAAAGATGAAGGAAACACCTTGACATTCAGTAGAAGAAATTACAACATTTAAATGTCTCAGAAAAAACAGAGGTACATAACGTTCAGGATTACAAATCAAAACAATTTAAGGCAAAATACAAAGTCAAATACCGGAAGGAGGAACATTTGATGTCTCATCTGGGTTGGCCTGCTCGGTATTGGTCACCTCAGCTACTTCGTTTGTAGGGTCAGTCTCTCCGAGGTCAGTCCCTTCCAGAGTAACAGTTTGACCAGGGGCAGCAGCTTCATCCTCTATCTCCTGCAAGGCCTGGGCAAACTGGGAGTCGGCAAGGCCGAGGCCCACAAAATCTGAGGCCTTAATAGTGCCAACCTTGGCCTCCCTTACCTCGGCCCATTTGGAGGTGGCCTTGATACCCCTTTCAAGGTACTCCAGACCAAAACCTACAAACTCCTCGGAGACCTTATAGTCAGCAATTATTGTCTCCGAGGCATCTGCAAGAGAAGCCTTCACCGCAGCATCAACCTTCCTCTGCAAAGCATCGTCCTTGTCCTTCAGGGCCTTGGTATGGCTCTGAATGAGTGCATAGATGTCCTTCTCTAGAGCTTGGGCCTTATTTTCAGAGGTCTGAGCCTTGGTCTCAGCCTCCTGTAACTCGGACCTCAAACGAGCAACCTCGGCCTTCAGGGTGCCCTCAACTTTCTTAGCAACCTGCCCCTTATGAATGAGAGGCAATTTCCTCAGGGCCCAGTTGGATAGCTGATACATGGCAGCCGCACCCTGCACAGTAAATGAAGAAGTTAGATGAGAGCGAAATCAGACGTTGCACTTTGGACAAGAGAACAAGTTATACCTGGACTACTCTATGAAGGCCAAATTCAACCATCATAGGGGTCTCCATGGCCCTGAAAAAACGCTTGTCGGCCTCGGTCATCATGTTGTTGATAGCGTCCATGGCCTGTCGACTGTGGCCGACCACGCTATCAGAAAGTTTTAACTGGTCCAGACGGGATGATAACGTGTCGGCCGTGACGGGGATCGTAGTTTCTGTGGCCCTCTTTGTCCTGGAGCTCGGCCTCTGATCCTCAGGAGGATGGACCTCGGGTGCCCTCTTCTTGGACTTGGATGTTGAGGGAGTAGGTGGAGGAGCATTCATGCCAGTCCTCTTGACAAGTCTGGACAAGCTTGGAGCTGCCATCTCCCATAACTCGTCTGAAATGTCTGGTGGTTTCTCTGCAAAAGTAAAGAGATATGAGTCAGAAATAAAGTACGTATGATAAGAGGCTACACTTTGGGTCAAAATAAAAATCCTTACCAAAGTCAGCTAGGGGACTTCCGCCCAGGCTCGTCCCCGAGAGATACTGGGGGGTCAGCAGATGCTCAAACTTGACAAACATCCCATGGGCCCCTTGGTCCTGCAGGGCCTTCACCTTTTTGCCATGTTGCACACTTAGTCCAGGGTCGGCCCTGGCAGCCATGGTGACTTTTCCCCATTTCAGGGGTATTCTCGGCTCATAGATGGAAGAGGGAATGGAAGAACCAAATTCCCACGGCCCTGAGACAAAAAAGTACATGGGTTTCCAATTATGGTTGGAGGTCTGAGTGACTAGGAGCATCTTTTTCTCAGGCCTCCGAGCCACAAAGTGATAGTAGCTCGGATGATTTTTGGCCGAGGTAGGGACGTAACAACCAGCAAAGACCTGCACTGGGAGGTCAGAGTGGTGAACCGCCCTCCACAAGATGATGTCCCCTATAATAACCCTCCATGCGTTGGGAGAGAGCTGCGAGGGGGCCAAGTTAATGAATGATAGAATGGACCTAATGACGGGGTGGAAGGGAAGACGAAAACCTAACTTGAACATCTGCTCGTACAGGCAGATTTCACCATCCCTGCCGTGGTAGGCCCTCTCTTCCCTCAGAGGTCTCCTTAAGTGAATAGAGGGGCTAATGGAGTATAAGTAGCTGAAGTGCAGTAGATCCACCTCAGTAATTGTTCTCTCATACTCGGCCGCCTCAGATGTGTCTACATCACTTTCGGCATCCTCATTATTGTCAGACTCAATGTCGGCTGGAGCAGACGTGGACGGGTTACCGGGGAACCTCTGAGCAAACTCGGCCTCGGTGACGACCGACAGGGGAATAGCATTTAGAATGGGAGGCACAGCCACACTTGGCTCTACAAGTTCAACCTCTGAAGAAGAACTAGAGGTACTTGTGCCATTTTGAGACGAGGCACGACTGGAGACCTCGGCATGGTCAGGGTTCTGATCAGCCTGAGTAGTGAAGTCCATGGCCTCTTGGAAAGAGTCCACTGACATCGGGTCAGAGGTGGAAGACTTAGACTCAGACATCGGCAAGTTGTTGGCAGAGACGTCTGTCTGGTAAAAATTTTCAGGTGGACGATGGTATACCACCTTGAGAGGTGGAGGAAAGAGAGGTCTGACAGGGGACTCTTGTGACCTACGAGCTTATTCCTGAGCTCTCTCTATTTGCCTAATTTTTTCTAAGGTCTTTTCTTTTAGAGATGGGAAGTCTTCAAGAAGTTGGCACAGGGGTCTGAGCATCTGGGGACGACCCAAGGCTTTGCCAGACCCTAAACTTATAGAAATATCCTAAAAACTACAAACAAATGTGGCTTGAAAAGTTAAGGGAATCAAATATCAAACCAAGGAACCTATGCAGGAAACCTGGCTCACCGAAAAATTCAAATGTTCACCGGAAAACTCAAATGCTCACCAGAAAACTCAAGAGCTCGCCGGAATATTCAAAATAAAAAGTATCAAAAACGAAGGAAATGGAGAGGGAGGATACCTGAAGGTGAGATTAATGAATAAGGTGGAGAGAATCGCGCAGAAAGTGAGGTGTCCCCCAGCAGAACAATCACTGGAACCAGGGCTAACTTCGGAGAGAAATGGAAAGTCGCAGAAAACAGCTGGACGCTTGAACAGGAGAAAAATGAGGAAGAAGAAGAAGAAGAAAGGGTTTTAACCTTTAAATACTTGGGCATGATTCCCAAGGCTCATCATTTCCTTGGGAAGCCCAAGGGACAACTGACAACATGTGCCAACCAAATAGGCACGCCTTGGCTTAGGACAAGTGTCATGCAGGTGTTGACCTTGGGGTGAATAGACCTCGGAGGCAAGAATCCCCTAGCCACCTACTCTCGCAAATGACTAAGGGCTGGGGGGTGATTGATATACCCCAGTACGACCTCGGCCTAGGGACACCTACCTCGGCCGAAATAAGAGCCAAGACAATGACCGACCCACCAGTGGGTGGAGGCCCGCAATGTCATCCCTCGGCCAGGATTACCTCGGCCACGGCCGACACTACTGCATGCACCTCCCTAAGGACACTTCACACGTCGCAAATATCAACATTGACCTCGAGCATCAAGGAATAGTAACCTCGGCCATTAGTAGGCCGAGGTAACAAGGGGCTCCATGCATTCATCTTCAACATGGACCCTACCTCGGCTCAGGCCGACTCCGGCCTATACCTCGGCTGACATAAGGCCGAGACACCTCATGACACCTCGCGGGTTGAGCGGACGACCAACCATTATAACTCGGCCTCTCCTAGACCGAGGCCATTCACCAACATGACTTCCGAGCATCTGTTGACGATTGGGTAAGGACAACTGGGCATAAATCAGTTATAACAAGATTATTCTCCACATGTGGGGGAATACTTCATCATCATTACCTACATGTGGCCATGACAGGTGGCACACCCCTATTGGTGAGGAAACTACACACATGCACATTACATGCATAGGGGGTACATTACACCCCCTGGGCACTATATAAAGGGATCATCCCTACCTTGTGAAAGGATCCGGAGATAAAAACCCTAGATGAAACTCTGTCTAAAGACACACAGGAGAGAGAGTAAGCTTGAGAGATTGTACCCATGGCCATTAGTGCCTTCTTACAGTGATATTACTCATGCACACTCACAGTGGATGTAGGCCAGATTGGCTGAACCACCTATATTCAGGTGTCATTCTTCTTATCCTCACCCCATTCTTATCTTAGTCATATAGCTATGTTGCCATTGTTAAACCTGTATTGAGCTTGCAAACACCTCACCTGGTGGTGCTGATTCCTAGCATCATCAGGGTCTAGATCAAGCTGGCACTAGAAATTAATCACATCACAATTTTAAAAAGCCAATGAAGACTATGGGGTTTACCCTCTCCCACTTAGAATTTCAAAAAGAAACTTAAGGTCTTCGAAAAACTATTCGTTCAATTCTGATTGCCCGAGTTTAAATCCTAGGTAATTTTGCCAAATTACTTCTGCAAATTAAATTACACAATTTCGATATTTTTTTAAAAAAAATAAAACCATTTTAAAATTAAATAAAACACGAAGGTCAAAATTTAGTTTATACATTTAAATTAATCACCCCATTTAAATTTAATTTGAAAATTAATAAATAAAATGGTTTTCCAAAAAAACGATGCTCTTGGACGATCTCAAAATAAATCCATGATATCCATAAAACGGTTGTTCCTAATTATTCAATTTGAATGCCAAATTTTATAGCATAATAATAAAGAGACATATATGAAAATATAAATTAAATGCAAACGTAGGTAAAATGACAAATTTCCCCTTTCCATCATGATCTAAACTTCCACTTGAAATAAAACTCTTCAAGCCTAAGAAACCTTGTTGTTAAAGACTTCATTTTAACTTAGAGTCTGACTTCAAGGACACATCATAACAAACAGAAGTTATTGGAGATCTTTCTTTTTAGAAAACAATCCAACTTAGCCTGGAAGGGAGATGGGGAAGTACCACCACGATAAGCCTCCATAAAACACCATAAAAACAACCATCTAAGTTTTCCTAACCCAGATCAAATTGATCCATCCTGAAAATGAGATCAATCTAATTTTTAGACTGATTATGCCTGGATTTTGGATTGGTTTGAATCACCCGTGTTGACGGCTTCTTCCCCCAATCATAAATTCATGAAAAAATGGCCATAACTCTTCCTAGTCTTCATAAAACTTCTCCCAACACTCAGATCCATATAAATACATGAGTCTAATTGAAAAAATCACTACATCCCTAAAAAAAGTCCTCTAAATACATTAATAATAAAATATTTACAAAAGCCTAGTTATTATAACCATGTCCAATCTATGAGTAAAAAGATAACTACGGAAAGATGACTGTAGGACCGAATAACAAAAAATAAACATATGTGACCATAACAAAAAGGATATACATAAAAATCTCCATAAAATCACGTCGGTAAGATAGAATAAAAAAAATTATATAATCATACAACATGCCGAAAGTAGGGTTTTGTGGTAGATAAGATGGTCCTTTCTAAAACACGATTAATATCAACCAGATCTTTGGTACCTATTGTTTGGGGAAATAACTTGGGATTGATATTTAAAACGTGTAAATAGTTCATTCCTAAATATATTTTATTAATCATGTATTGAAAAGAAATCAAGAACTAGGTTTAATGAACGAACCTAGGGTTCAATAATGCAGCACCTTTGTGTATCGAGTTGCACTTTGATGGGAAAAAGTATTTTTTTGTGTGACAAAGTGTTTGATTCTTTTGCATATCCAAAACCTTGATTAACCTTCTGTAAATCTCACATCTTCTAATGTATGATCCTACCCAATCCTAAGTAGGTGTGAGGACACCTTATGAGATTAAAAAAAAAAACTTTATTTGGATTGAGATACCGTGGTCTTTCTCTAGGACTCTTCACAAAACTAGAATAGGGTTTTATATCACCCCTATTAAACCCTAGTGATTAATAATAATTTTTAAAACCCAATTCTCATGCCCTTATATATAAGAACAAAAGATGGTATTGGGTGACACAAAGTTTCTTGAGATTTTAGGTTTAACTACTAGGGTATTTGGCATACACTAGGGATGTAAGACATATGAGTAGCTTCCAAATAAATAATCAAAAACCCCAAATTACAATTACCATAATTTCTTTCTTTGGTTTATTTAATCATAATTAATTTCATAGAATAGTTATGACTGCACTCTAATTTAATTATCTCAATAATTACTTAGATATAAAGAGGTCTTATTTTCGAAGTTATTTATGATGCATAATATGATTCTACACATTAAGTGTACGATACCCTCTTTGTCAAATAAATTTATTGTTAATCGATTTTAACCAACATCTAATCAATTTCCTAATTAACAAATTTAATTTATTTTCTACTCTAACATGATTATTAAATAACCCATGAGCTAATATTTAATTAATGGAAATAAATATATAAGTCTTTCAAGGGGGTATCATAATCGACGATATCCCCTCATGCGAATTCCTCCTAATTATGATTTCAGGCCTACTGAAACAACTGTCACCCAATATGTATGGATCATTTGACCTGATAAAATCATATTGCACCCATAGTAATCAAAGTGACATTTGCACATTCCAATCCTTATAATTCTTGTTATTAATAATATTTGGAACCTGTTTCAAATGGTGAGTGATTGCCTGAGTGTAGTCAAGAAAATATCTAGACTTAAATCTCATAGGTAGCCCTCTCCAATATTAACCATTATGTATTACCTCCCCAGAGGAGTAGAATATCAATGTTAAGAGCTCCTCCTAGATGGCTCAAGCATAGAATTGCTAAATTTGGCAACCCTAGGCCCACATGGTGATAAGAAAAACAAATGTGGCAAGAGTTTTGCATCTATAAACACCTTTTATATTGATTCTAAACATCCAACCAAAGATGTTCAGATTTGGACTGGCCTTAGACCCTCCCTCGGAGATGAACTTGTGTAGTCCTTGAGGGGAAAAAAGGATGTCTTTGCTAGGAGTTGCTTCAACATGATCGAGGTGAACTTACAAGACATGTTCCACGACCTAACCATGTATCCAAATCAAATGACATCTTGATAAAAGAAATGGTTATTTATCCCTAAGAGGAACAGTGCTACAATAGAGGAAATTCATAAGCTCCTAGCTTTTAACTTCATCTAAGAGGTGAAGTACCTAGAATTTCTCTCTTATGTGGTATTGTCTCCCAAATCCAATAAAGAATGGATAATGTCTCTTAATTTCAATTACCTCAATAATTCATGCCCAAAGGATTCTTATCTTCTACCTTGGATTTTCACCTTGGTAGACCGATAGTTGATTACACACTCATGTCCTTCATGGATTTGTGTTCTAGGTTCAACTAGATCATTATGTCCCCTGCTTATGAAGAAAATACTTTATTCAACGGAGATAAAGGTACTCACTACCTTAAGGTTACGCCTTCTAGACTAAAACTGCAAGTTCCACTTATCAAATAATGGTGAACTCTATTTTTAAGGATGCCATTGGTAATACCATGGAGGTGTATGTTGACGACATGATTTCTAGAAGCTTGGAGGTATGAAACCATATTCAAAACCTTAGAGAAACCTTTCTGATTTCCTTTGAAGGAATCAAATGAGCCACAACCCATAAAATTGTGCTTTTGGTGTGGCTAGAGGAATGTTTCTTGGATTTATTCTCACTACATGGGGAGTTTAAGACAATCCAAAGTAAATTCAAGGCCTATTGGATATAAGGTCCCAAATAACAATAAAGGAGGTCCAAATCTTGGTTGGAAAAGTTGTTGGCCTCAATCGGCTCAATTCTACGTCCACAAATGAGTTCTTACCCTTCTTAAAAAAATTAAATAAGGCCTTTCTGTGGACTCGTGAGGCTAAGGGTGATTTACAGAACCTTAAGAGGTATTTGGGGTCCACACATGTGATGTCCTGAACGATTGTGGGGGAATAATTGTAGTTGTACTTAGGCGCCTGACCCACTATGATTATCTTATCTCTCATCCAAGAAGAATTAGGGGTTCAATATCCATTTACTAGGCCAGTCAATCCCTCTAGAGGGTCGAGAAAAATAACCATGGATATGAAAAATGTCTTTCAAACTCATCATATTAGGAAAACGATTGAGAAACTACTTCCATTCCCACTCCATTGTGGTTCTGGATGATAAAACCTTCTGGAAGGTTCTTCACATCCCTGAATACTCAGGAAGGTTTGTCATGTGGTCCCTAGATCTAGGAAAGTTTAACATCACGTATCAACCTCTGAGTGTCATCAAAGGGAAAGACCTAGATGATTTCATTGCAAAATTCAATAACTTTAAAGAAGTGGGAGAATAACCTAAGAGTTTCGAGGCTGAAGTCGTGATGCTACCTCAAGAGCCTAGGAAACCCATGTTCTAATAATTAGACCTCAACTCACCTACATGTGTTTTTTATGTGGATAGATACTTAAATAGCTCAGGTAATGGTGTTAGACTCCATATGGACACTCCAAAGGAAGGTAATATCTCTTTCCCCTTCATTTTAATTTCAAAGACTATGATAATGAGGCAAAATATGAAGCTTTGGTACTAGGTTTAAGTCTGGACATCGATTTAAAGGCTCAATAGGTAGAGGACATTAACAACTCTCAGTTGGTGATAAGTTCAATAAAATCTATAAGGATAAATGAAATAATATGGTAGGGTACCTAGAAAGAGTAAAACATATCATCAAGAGGATTCCCATGTTATTCATCAGAAGGTTCCCTCTCATTGATAACTTAGATGCAAACAGCCATGCACATGTGGCCCTATCAAGTGAGATAGACTTAGAGGTACTAGCATTAACTTTGGATCATCCAAACATAACACAACTGCAGATAAAAATTGCAGAGGTCGATTAGATCTCAGACTCGGCCACTCCTATCAAAGCCTACCTCAATAATGGTCAGCTTCCTAAAGAAAAACTCCAAGCTAGATGGGTAAAGTTCATAACCTCTAGATACTACATGAAAAATGGAGTATTATATAAGAATGCATATTTCTTAACACCCCATAGATGACTAGGCCCATCAGAATCTAGTTAAAACCTGAAAGACCTCCACTCAAGTTTTTATAGTGACCACATAGGCTCGAAGACCTTAGCCTATTAGGTCATAAGAAACAGATACTTTTTGTCCAACGATGCGAATGGAGGCCAAGGACCTATAAAGTGTTGTGATAAGTGATAAAAAAAATTTATCTTCCAAAATAAAAAACTGAGAAGATGGATTCGGTGCTAAGTCCATGTCCCTTTGATTAATGAGGTGTGGATTTGGTCAGACCTCCATGCCTCAATAGATGTCAGAATAAATTCTACAAAGTATACACTTATTACTTCACCAAGTGGGATAAAGCTGAACGGATGGACACCGTCTATGAGAAAAAACCACCAACTTCATCTAAAAGAGCATCATTTGCATGTTTGACATGCCTAAAGTCATCATCATGAACAATGACAAGAAGTTTAACAATCTAACGTTCATGATTTCATCCCAAATAATGGCATTAACAACTACTAGTCATATCCATGTCATCCCAAAGCCAACAATCAAGTAAAAATCAACGATAAAAAATCTTTCCAAGTTTGAAAAAAAAGACTGGAAAAAGTCAATGGATTATAGGCCAAAGGATTTTCAAGAACCATGTGATATTATAGGGACACAATCAAAGGTTCGATAGGAAAATTCCATTCTTTTTTTACTTTTAGAAATGGAGGTTATGGTCGCAACTGAGGTTAATAAACCAATACTAAGGGTGTCTTAATTTGAGCTAGAGGCTAAAAAAAATCATGAAGTTGTTCAACGATTACTGAAAGGAGAATAGAGAAGCTACGTTGCTTCGAATTGTAGGCTACAAGTAGAATACAACCTCTTACTTCAGTAAGAAGTCTGCCACCAAAAATTCAAGATGGGAGATTTGGTCGTAACGGAGGTCACTTAGGCATCATGTAAGAATAAGATTTATAATTTCTCATAATTTTATTTAGTTTTGCTTATCCCATTACACCCTAATGAACCACCATTCTCATTCTTAAGACTTCAAGTGAATAATATTTGATGACCAAATCCAATAATTGAAGATGTATCATCACTACATTGATCATAGAAGGTTTATGAGGTTGTTTACGTGAACTCTTTAGTTAATGGGTATTTTTAAAGTGTTTAAAAACTTCAACTATTTTTTATTTATTTATTTTTTTTTAAATTTTGTTAAATCGTTAGAACAACATTTAGATGTCATCTCAAAGAGTTCATATACCTCGTTACAACACTTCCAACTTCGTTCAAACAAGATCAAGTGTTGTTTCTTTTGGCAGGCTCTGTTATCCCGTTGTTAGTCATTCGAACAATGTTCGAACAAGAAAATATATACCCTTGGAACGAGATGTACCTTCATCCGAACTAGATATACATTCGTTTGAACGAGTTCACGAGAATTTATTTTTTAATAGATTTCTAATGTAATGTTTCATACCTAACTCTTGTAGATTCTTCTTTCTTATATGCGAGACTACATTTTTATCTAAGCCTTTTGGAGTTCTTCTTGTGATGAAACTCTCTTATTTTTTAAATTCAACCCCTCGGATGATTTGAGACCAAGAGGAACACATTCCATGTTTCAAACCTTGTGGAGTTAATTATCTACTACTAACCTTTGTGAAGTTTATTCTCTATGCCTAAAAAAGAAAGAAATATCGATTCCTAAGGTTGATTGACGAATCTCGACACATGAGGAGCTTGCTGTTGGATGGTCCTGGATCTTCATTTTTTTTATTATCGAGAACTTAAAGAAATTGGTGCATTAATCAATGGATCTTTATGTTTCTGTAAGTCTCTAATTATCTGTCTACTTAAAAAAATGTTGAATATAGGTTTTGTCTGAAAAGTTTTTTTCTTATCTTCTTCTTGTTTTGGTTTGGTGTTGGATTTTTTTTGCTTCATTTTGATTCAAATATCCTTCATGCTCAAATAATATAATCAAGATAAAATTTGGTTTAAATAGAATTTGGTGTTTCTATGTGTGACCTAATTTACGAATTATTCATATAACCGGGACCTCCTATTTTTCCACTTGGTTGCATAGCATATTTATAAAAGTTTTGTAGTTGAATTGTTTTAGTTACATAGATAAATTTTACTATATGGAACGTTTTTATGGGTCTAATTGTGCCTATTAGAAAGATCGAATAAATTCGGCACTGAAATCGATTAATGAGCGAATCTAGATTATTGTTGAAAGATGGTAGACTCCTTCCACTATGACTAATGTTGATGTTATTAGTCTATAACCAATCACATTATCGCTGAGGATGATTTTATATGGAGTAACTTTAACTCTTGAGACTTAAGTGCAATTTCTTGTTTAGCTACACTCGATAAATATCATCGTATAATGACATATAACTCATAAAAGGAAGCATGGGATATCCTCTAACTCATAAACGAGGATACTAGTACTTTGAAAGATTCAAATATCACCACTCAATTTGAAACCATTTATGTGAATGAATCTAAGATGTTTGACGAATTTTATTCTCTTTTGTCTGATATTATAAATTCATGTTATAATTTGGGTGAGGAAATTTTGAAAACGAGAGTGGTTAAAAAATTTTGAGGTCTCTCCCGTCCCGTTTTTATGTTAAGGTTACTCTTCTCAATTGTTTGGAAATTTTATATACTCTAAGGTTAAAATATATCGTAAAATACCTTAAAACATAAGAAATTTCTTCCAATGATCTTTCCTTATCCGACTCCAAGTTAAAATAAAGAAGAAAGAAATTTTTTTTGACTCTGACTCCAAGTTGGATTTTTGTCCAAATGATCTTGCCTTATCTGCAAAAAATATCAAAAACATTCTCAAATTCAACAATGAAATTTTTTCCAAAATAGAAAATAAATTTTTGAAAAAGACAAAAATGTCAATGTGGGCAATAATGTTTCTGCGAATGATCAAAAGAGAGGTAGATGTGAGCACACTGTGAAGATTAAATCAAATATATGCTATGAATATTGGGGAAAAGGACATAAAGCACATGAATGTCCCACTCTGATGAAGATATAAAGCAATGGAAAATATGTATTTAATGCCATTAAAGCGATAGTTATTTTAAGTTGGTGGATTTTGGGGATGAATCACCACATGACAATGAGGAAATTTTTAAACATGATAGCCACAATAATTTGTCGCACCATTCTAGAGAGAGTGTGGGTGATTAATATAATTTGAGTGAGGTAGATTGTGGCCTCCAAGAGCCTTACATCGAACTTTAAAAAACAAAAAACAAAATAAAAATATGACTCTTAGGGTATTGGATTTAAAAAAATATTTGAAAGTTCAGAGAGAGTGTGAGGAGTTGGTGACTTAACTCGAAAAGTTACAAGTTTTTTTAATGAGAAACTTATTCGGGTTTGTAGGGACAAGAACGAGTTTACCATCAAAGTTTTAGTCTTACAAAAGATATTTAGTCCTCATTGGAGAACCGTGAGAAACTTAAGGTCAATCTTTTCTAACTCAAGAAAGATCTCAAACGTGACCTAGAGGTAAAGGTCACTATAGAGCACATATCTAAGAAGATTGGAATGATGTTCCTTGATCTAGTATTAGGTTTTAATAAGAGATAAAGGATATGTAGACACCCCATCCTAGGACGCCCTAAGAATCTCCGTAGGTCCCTAGAACCCACTCCATCGCCACAAAACCTAGGTCATACACCGAGTACCAATCTGGAGTCCATTGGGCGCTCCCAGACCCTGTTTAACATCGGTCAACTTCCTCATATGAGTGAAAGATCATTGAATACTTGAAGGTCCTTGAATGACCTTTCAAACAGTCTACCCCATAAATGAATGCCTCACGGTTCAGATGAGCGAGATGTTTTACTATCGAAAACTAATTTGGAGCCCACCGAATGCACCCAGGCCTCATTTGACTCCGGTCAACTTCCTCACCCGAGAATAATCTCAATGAGTCTTTGAAGGGAGCCTAATACTCTTTCCAATGGTTTGTCCCATGTACGAATCATCCTTATAGTTCAGAAAAATGGTCTATTTTACTATCAAAAACTAATCTCGAGGCCACCAGACACTCACTATCAACTTCCTTCCCTGATTAAAATCTCAATGAATCTTTGAAAGGCTCTAAATACCCTTTCCAATGGTCTTCTATGGGTGAGAATCGACCTTATTATTTGGACAAAGAGTTATTTTTACCCAAAAAACTGATTTGGAGGCCCCGAGTGCTCTCGGTCCCCTTTCGACCCTAGTCAAATCTTTTGCTCAAACAAAGCTTAATTAATCTCTGAAAAGATGTAAATAACCTTTCCAACAGTCCATCTCATGCACGAATCAGTCTTGGAGTAAGGGAGAAAAACTAATTTTACTCTAAAGGATCACCGAGAACTTTTATGCCACGTTTGACCTAGGTCAACTCTTTGAACCAAACGAAGCTGAATGAAATCTCAAAGGGAACTGAATACCCTTTCTAACAGTCTATCCCATGCATGAATCGTCCTTATGGTTTGGACAAACGGTCCATTTTCCCGTGGGAACTACTTGTCGAGTGACAAAAGGGAGCTTTCGGGCCCCGATTTGACTTCGCTCAACTCCTAAACTCGGGAGTGACTCAATGGATTCTTAAAGGTCTCTACATACCCTTTCTAATGGTCTTCTCCCATTCACAATTTTGAATTATGGTTAACATTTTATATTCTCTTTTTTAGAAAACCTACCTCAAACTGTCGAATGGCACCCCCAGCGCCCTGCCTATTTGTAGCATGTATGGAGTTCTATGCCTATTGGAAGGTCTAGTACCATTACGATCAACACCCCACTTGTCCCTATAAATAGAGTCCATAGCCTCACTTTGAAAATCACCCTTGAACATCCCTCTCAGTAATTTGTAGAACATTCTCTCGAATTTAGAGTTGTTTCCTCCTTAAAACCCCATTCCCCATATTCTTTGCATCATCTTCATACTCTTTTGAGTAAAATCCTATCCATCTCTTATAATAATCTCATTGTGAGATCAGCACATCTACAGTCAAGATGTACTTCAAATCTTCCTAAGGAGGCCTAATTCTTCGCCTTTGTCTTTCAATTATCTTATTTATTTCATTGCTTTACTTCATTGCATCACATATTTGAATTTTAAACTTTTTATTATTACTATTTGCACATACTTTATTTTCATAGAAAAACCCAAAAAATAAGAAAAAGAGGGTCTACTTGTAAATAACAAATGGGAATTTCTTATAAGATTGTTTCACACTAAAACACCTTTTTTTACACACACGCATATAAGCAAAGTCCCCGGTTTGATTTATGGATTAAACCCCACCTCATATCATCTTCGAACTATGTGAACTTTAATGACCCTCAGGCTACATAGGCGTCTTGGGTAAATCCCTAGACTCGATTCCTCCCACATGCATTTGTTACATTGTTCTTAGTATGTATTCTTAATATATATTTTATATTCTTGTTTGCTTGCTTGTGTCTTGTATGATATACGCACTCGTTCTTCTATAACAACTTGTGAATCGAAAGATACTTACATTATAGTTTGAATTAATATTTTGGGAACACTCCTAAGGATAACCTCACTCCACCTTTATCCATGACACGAGTCGATACTTAATATATATTTTGGGAACACTTCCATTTATATCTAGTTCACACTAGTTCATTCCATCCCACATGTTTAGACACATCGATACTATGCTAGTGTGTAAGGCTTATGTGCTTTGTGTTAGTTTTTATGGTTATATATATATATATATATATATATATATATACACACACACACACACACACACACACACACTAGGGTATGCCCGTGCCTGAAGGCATGATGTAAATTTTTTAAAATGTATGTCGTTGATTGAGCCATACGTCGTATTCAGTACGCAACGATAATAATAGTCTATCTTGGACCTCGTATAATACGTCGTAATGGCACGATGAATCTAACTTTACAAAATTAACGTGTCGAGCTGCATAATAAACCAACATAATTTTTCAAAGTACATAACTGTAAAAAACAATCCGTTCCCCAACAAAACATAGTTTAATTTAAAAAACAAACTGGCATGATCTCCCTTGTTTATAGGATTGTCTACCCTAGTTAACAAATAACAAATAGTCCAATGACATTCAAATAGTGTAAACAATTTAGAAAAGTATAAATTTCTCTATAATGTAAATAATAAAATTTATGTATATTATAAGTGTAACTTTTCAAAGTATTGTGTCGTGTAAATTTAAGTAATAAAATTTTCTTTCCACGACACAAATGTGTAAACAATAGTAATAGACAAATACTTGGCAATGATGAATTAAAATGCGCATGTGCTTGAACCAATATACAAATACTTTTATCTGACATCTTGAACAACTCTCTTTAATTAAGCACACAGAATAGACAGATAATAGGGCTACACATCATCAAGATTCTTCTGAAGTAGGGTTTCCTAGATACAGCTAATAAAGATACACAACTCTTGGTCTTATGGATGCTTCTGAATTAGGTTTTAGTATTTAAATTTTGGACGCTCTCTTTTCTATCTATATAGTATAGGTTGTAAACGCTTATAACAGTACTCAAGATTTTCTCCATATTAGTATTCGTTTTCTAAATTTAAATTTAAAAATAAAGGAGAAACAAAATATAATCTTTGAAATTGAGATAAACAACTCAGATGATATATGACAATATTTTGTGATGCTTTTTGTAATTTGCAATTCTTTTAAGTTATATATATCTAACTTTCAGAATATTTCAATTTCCACCTTAACCATCAAATACAACTAAAAACAACTTATGCTATTAAATATATGGAAACTTTGGCGATGGTACATGGTGAATTTTTTTCGGGTTTAAGGGAATGATGAATAGATTTTTTTAAAAGATGGGGAGGTCTCTCTGCCCTTAACTCATACACATAAATAAAGAAAAACCCCCCTTAAACCCACCCAACCCCTCAAGTCACTACCTATCACGTATTACCATCCTTCTTACTCAACATAAAAAAAATTTACCTTTAGCATTGTTAAGTTCAAACTAAATACTATTAACTAAAAATGATTGTTTAGAAACCACCATCTCCCTTACTCCTTCCTATGGAGACGCTGCTTTTCCATCTTAAGCCAGAAAACAAGATATGGAATAAAATTAAAGAATGTTAAAACATGTCATCTAAAGAAATTTGTACATTATCATATAAAATGGACAACCAGATGTCAACAGTCTACAAACTTAATGTTGAGAGAGTATGCGCTTGCGTTAAAATGAGGAAGTTATTTAATTAAACACAGTTTTGGTCAATTAACTCCTAAACATGCATCTATATGTGATTTGAACAAGATGATGAAACATGAAAGATCATTCAAACACACACATATGAGGAAAAATCCCCCAAAGGGGCGAAACCTTTTATTTCTAGAACTTTGAATAATTTACAAGACCATTGACTTACATAAAACCTGATAATCGCCCACAAGTGTAATGCACGGTGTCTTCGGTAAACCTTCAAAGCAATGGCTAGAAACAGTGTCGGCTGGAATCTCTCACAGGAACTCCAAGTGGTCTGTAATGAAGAAGAGAGATGGCTTCTCCACAAGGGTTGAACAATAGCAAATCTTGTGTTCTAGGGTTCCAAAAGATTCACAAAAGTAATTGGAATTTTTGTGTGTGAATCAAAAAGAGTCTTGGGACTCAAAAAGGTGAAGACTTAGAGTATTTAGGACTTTGAAAATCGTCTTGATAGGTCTTAGAAAAAAACTCCCCGAAGTTGGTTTAAATAAGAAAACTTTGAGCCTAAAAAATCTCGAACAGATCTGGCGAATTTATCCCAGGCGGATCGGTCCGTCTTAGGGGCGGATCAGTCCGACCTCGGACCGGTTCTTTTAAATTTTGCCATTATCGGTTCGCAAGCAGTCCGGGGTATACTGGCTTTTCAGCAGGCGGACTGGTCCGGGTAGAGGGTGGACCGGTCCATAGGCGGATCAGTCCGGTAGGGAGGCGGACCGGTCCGACTTCCCAGAAAAAATAAAATTCTTTTAAATGCCTCATTTTGCTTGAAAAAACTTACTTCTTATTTTTATAAAAAATATTTTATAAAAATTTCCCAATACTAAATATGAACTTTAAGGAACGTAAGAACAAAATTTTACCAAGTTCATTCTCGCAGAGGCTATGATGTTGAAGATGCTTTGATATTCGGATCCGCTGATGTAGATGCGATCTTGAGTTTCTTCAACGGTGTAACGGCGTACGACATACAAATTGATAATGGACAAAAATGCCCTTGCAAATATAGGTTATCGTAAATCTGTATCACATAAATCAACAAAATTGTCTTGCAATGTTAAGTTTTTAACTAACAAAAACCTAAAGAAAACAAAAAAAAACATCCAATAAGAGGAGGAGAATTATACCCATACTGAAACTTCATTAATAACACAACCTAAAACAAAAGTAAATTTAAAAGCAAAAACAAAGGACCTCTTTGTGTTAGAATACACAAATCAATCAAAAATACATAGATACACAAAAAACAAAGCAATGGGAACCCAATCAGAAATACACAGAAAAATAAGACTTATGTGTAGTACCCGAGTTTAAGAAGGTCGTATCGGACTCTAAAAAAAGATGTGGGTCGACTTCATTTCACACCAGATTTCGTCGGAGTCGAATTTCGGTGTTAGAATTCTGGGCCAACTTGATTTCTTCATTTGTCATACCTCATATCAATTTGGAACTGCATAAAAAAATACTGCCAAACCCTTATAACGACTTCTCTCCACCGTCACCATATCCCTTCCCCAAGAAAATTAGTTATCGGAGCAAACACCACATACAAAAACATTGAGCCCTAAAATAACAAAAAATATATATATATATAAAGAGAAAAAGAGAGATAACTCATCACCTGCGAAATTTGGGTTCATCTAATGTCGACAATGATCTTTGATCTAACGCCGACAATAATCGTCGGTTTCGATGGTTTAAGTAAGAGAAAGAGATGGGTTTAATTTTCAAACCGACAAAAACAAAAAGACTGATTAGATTCCAGATCTCATAACCCCACAACAAATTAAACAGATCTCATAACCCCACAATAGATCAAAATAGAAGCCCAACTATGTGACTGTACAGAGAGAGAGATGGGTTCAAAGTTCAAACACTCACGGTGGTTTAATCAAGAGAAAGAGATGGGTTCAAAGTTCAAACTGACCACAACAAATAAGAGAGGCTCTAAGATCTGTTGGGTGTGTGTGTTATAGAGAGAGAAAGGGAGAGAGAGAGAGAGAGAGAGAGAGAGAGAGAGAGAGAGAGAGAGAGAGAGAGAGAAATTGTTAACGTTTGTGAGAAAGAGGTAGATATAGAGTTGTTGGGTTGGACAAACTTTAATGGCAGGAAATAATACACAATGGGTGTTGTTTCACGAAAATAGTACATAATGGTTTGAATAATTAAATTACACAATGTTTCAAATTGTACACATGCAACATGGGTGATAGGCTCGAGATGGATTTTTTGGACCATTAGATCTTTGTGAAGTAGCATAGGCGTGAACAAATTCATAGAAGTAATTTTGAACATATTACCCTCTATTTTGAATTAGAATGTAAATTTAATAAGTGAAAAAGAGGGGGAAATCAAATATTTGAGGGATAAAATTGGTAATGCAAAAAAACGTTATCTAGATGACATCATCAGCCAAACTTATGATAGACATAAGTTTTCTACTTTATTTTATATATATATATATATATATATATATATATATATATATATATATATATATATGATGTAAAAATTTATATTTCTTCTAATTATTTAATCACAGATAAATATAAATGAGACAAAGAATTTTAAAGTGGTTCAGCCTTAAAAGAATGGCCTACGTCCACGGGTTTCTGTTATTGCCAAGCGTTTTGGAGTTCTCGATATGTAATTCTATCAAGAAAATCTGGTCCCTTTGAATGAGGGTGATACAATGTATTTATAGCCCTTAGGTTGTACATGTGAAAGGGTAAACAATTAATGCCCTTTAAGAGTATACGTCTGTATGATAAGCATTCAATGAATAGTTGAACTATTGATTATCTGGCAATCAATGCTGTGGCCGAGATGCAGCTCGGACCGCCTTAGTTTCTCGTCGTTCAGGAGTTCCTCGGAGTGTTGGAGTTCCTCGGAGTACACTTGCTGCTCGGAGTGAGTATGACTTGGTCGGGGAAATAAACTTTCTCGTTGCTATTATGCCACGTAGATCAACACGTGTCTTCTTATTATTCGTCTATATAATCATACTAATTTTGGTATCAACAGAAGCCCCCAATGTTTCATATTTCGAACTTTGAGGAATATGGAACATTCTTTCTCGGTATATGGCAATATTAAATGACCTTCCTGGTTTTTAGGAGAATTTTCTTCGTATTCGAATGTCCTTCCAAATTCGCAGAATCCGCCTTTTTGAATTTTTATAAGCGCTTCGATCTTCGCGCACTTTTTGTCCTTTTAGCCGCCGGTAGCGTAATAGTTTCTTTTTTGTAATCATTTCTTTTGCCGTTTCCCAAGGCAAAGTATTTAAGCTTCATAGGCAATCCCATCGTCTTATACCTTTTCCAATTTCGGCTTTCGAGTTTTCCATAGTCTTTCTCTCTCTTGTGCGTTCATCCTTTTCTTCGTTCGTTGTCAACAGATCTCCTTTTTTCCTGTAAGATCTTCTTCCTTTTTCTTCATTTCTTTTATTCGCCATGGTTTATGTTATTGAATCTCTTGAGAAATTCCGTTCTGATTTTTCTATTCCATCTTGGGTAACTCTGGAGGATCATTCTGAGCCTTCAAATTATTTTCGTTTGGCTGAGGGACATTGGTTCCCCAGCCTCTTTATTGTTGAATGTGGATTTTCTTTTCCACTAAACCTTTTGTGCTTAGAGTTCTGTCATTATTTCGATGTTGTTCCTGCAAAAATATCCCCCAACACATAGAGAATAGTTAATGGGGTGTATAGGTTAAATCAAACTCACGGAACCCGTATAGGAATTCCTGAGATTATGTATTGTTATAGATGGGTTGTTCTAGATAATGTTTTTTATTTAAAAACTAGATTTTTTAATAGGGCCTTAGTAGTCAACCTCCCTGATGCCAATATGGATTATTTTGAATATGGGGTAGTTATAAAAAACTGGCAACATGCCCCTTTGATTGGAGATGAAGTATATCAAGGTCCCAGATGCCCTCCATATGGAAATGGGATAGGTTATTTTCATTTTATTTTATTTCTGAAATTATGATTTCATTATGTTTGATAAAATGTGTGACTGATATTTCAATATGTATTTGTTTGCAGTTGACAGCAAAAGAAAGATTCCAAAAGAATCAGAAGTAAATATTAAGCATTTGAAACTTATCTGGAGTTTGCATCAGAAAGTTGCAGACGAACAAATTAGGTATGCTTCATATTTATTGCAGTACAGGAGCTATAGATCATCCTTCACTGCTCGTCATGTGGTCAGCACTAGTGATCCAGTGTCAGTTCCTGAGGACTCTTCTCCAGAATCTCATATTCCTCTGAGTCAGAAAATGGGCAAAAGAAGAGTTCCTACTATTTTTGAAGAGGCTACCTCTGCGGGAGAGGGTAAAAGAAGCAAGACTGACGTCCCAAAGGGGACAAAGAAAGTAGATGCTTCCCCTTTTGTTCCTCCTCAGAAGGCTACCGAGAAGCCCCCAGTGGCTCCGAGCAAGAAAGATTTTCCAAAGGAAGTGATCACAATCTCCCCAACCAAGAGTTCTTCCTTGGTTTAATCTGCTGCAGTACCACCGAAGAAATCCTCCTCGGTCAATTTGGCTGAAACCATCCCCCAACTCCAAGTTAGTGGAGCTGGTGTTCCAACTATTATTCCTCCGATATCTTCTATGAGCTCGGTGAAGACTTGGACCATTCCTGAAGTCCAAGGAATTGAGAAGAATATGTCTAGGGATATGCTTACAGCCCTAGCTACTCGTCACATTGCCTCAGTAAGTTTCTCTTATTCTGAATTTTCTTTCTTTCCATCAATACATGTATTTATTTGTTGACTTATCGTTATCTCCTTTTATCAGCTGGTGAGTTGCTTTAACACCATTGTGAAGAAGGATGAAGCGATCAAGGCTTCTGGCTCCTCATCCGGAGTGGAAGATGCTTTATTGGGATTGACCAAATCTTTGAGGGATTCTCGTTAAAAGTATGATGAGGATAGGGCTGATTGGGAGAAGAAGTTGGCTGCAGTTGAGGCAGAGAAGGTGCAGCTCATTGAAATTTCCAAGGGTTTGGAGAATAAAGTGAAAGATTTAGAGAAAGAGAACAAGAAGTATGCCGAGAAGCTCACGAACTTTGGGGAGCTTGAAAATAAGTTTAAATTGTCTTAGGAAGAGCTAACCATTCTGCGAGAAGTAAATCGCCAGAAGGAGGAGGTGGAAGTTAAACTGAAAGCCACCGAGGATCTTTTATCTGAGAAGCTCTCCTCGAAGAAAATAAAAAGAAAGATGGCAGTAAAGAAGTCCTTCAACACTGGCTAGGACAAAGGATGGAACAAGGGGGTAGCATCCATGATGTCCCAAGTGCAATATGGGAGTCTTAAATACTTCCCAGATGGTTGGGTTGCTGCATTGCAAGAATTGAAGGTTGACGAAGACTCTGAGCTGTTTCAACAGCATCTTCCTGGTCCCCCTCCTAAAATTGAAGATGAGGAAGAAGACGAAGCTGCATCCGAGGAGTCTTCAATGGCAGTGGGTGATCAAGTCCCTGCCTCATAACCTATTCAGATAGTCACCGAGGAGCCTTCGTCTTTGCCTGCTCCACCTGAACAAGTTCCAGCTCCTACAATCTAAATTATTGTTCCCACCGAGCAACCAAGCTCCTCGTCCCAGCCTCCCGAGAAAGTCTTGAGAGACAAGGAAAAGTTGTGAAGTTTGTTCGGTATTTATTTTATTTTCTTTTGTCACTTGTACTCTGTACTCTGAACACTGTACTCCTTTCTATGATGTAATAAAAAATCACCTTTTCTGTCCCTCTATGTTGTTGATGTTCTGTCTGCTTTTTTATTAAATCTTGCCTTCTCTTCTTTACTAGTTTATGACTAGAATGGAATTGCTTTCTGCCCATGACACAACTCTGCTTCGACAATGTAATGATTATTTTAAGGCTGGCCACACTGACTTGGACAATTCCCAGATTGTAGAGATTCTTGGTCGAGATGCTTCAGACCAAGCAGTGGAGGCATATCAATACTTGAAATGTCTTCTTGATCGTGTCGTAGCCAAGAATGTGGCTTATTATAAAATGATTGAAGACTTGCAAGGTACTCTCGATGAACTTCAACAGCAGTATAAAGAGTCTTCATCTCTTTTGCACGAAGGGTATGAGAAGAAAATCAAACAACTTAGTGCTGAAAAAGGCTACGACAAGATGCTCGTTGGCTATGAAGTGAGAGAGAGAACATTGAAAGCAGATGTCGAAGGGCACAGAAAATCGCTAAGCTATTGGAACAAGAAAACAACAATCTGCAAAAAGAACTAGCGCAGTTGAGGTATGCTGCTTCATCTTCCACTGCCTTGGTACCGATCACCGATGAAGGATTCTCATTTTTAGAAGTGGAAAATTCCAAGTTGTGAGAAGAGTTAGAGGCTTTGAGAAGAGCTGGGCCTTCTACTGCTATTCGGGGACGAGGAAGAGGTTCTCGTGGACGAGGAAGAGTTTCTCAGAATGTTGACGAGGAACAAAGTACTCAACCTTCTCGGGGATTACCAAGAGTTCTTCGTCCTACTATTGAAGAATCTCGTACTCAATCAGCATTGGAAAACCAAGCATTCCAATTGATGGCAAAAAATCAAGACTTGTCTGAACTGTCCAAGAAAGTCCAAACTTTGGAGGATCAACTTGCTGCCACGAAGTCTGCTTTGGATCATAAGGATATTTTTTCCAGAAACCTTCATGAGCAGTTAGAGAGACTAATTTTCCAATTCCATAAACAACCTCGTGAATTCTGGATGGCAGGCTACAATGAGGCCCTTTTTCACTTGAATGACCGTATTGAAATTGCTAATAATGAAGGCTACAAACAGGGATGGTTGAACGCCCTGGGTGTATTGAAACTAGAGAAAGCTCATTATTTATGAGATTACCATGCTCCTGGGCTGCTCGATCTATAAATTCTGCCCTTCAAGCTTGACATGAGCTGGATCCCTGCTCGGGCCATTCCTCGTTGTTTGATCTCCAAGTATCTTGGTGACTATGCCCTTTATTCACAGGAAGAATTATCTCGTCCTGAGAATTTACTGGATACACCTTCAATAATAAACGTCAGAATGCTTCGAGATCTTAACTTCATTAATTCTCCCCTTTGCTTGGAAGATCGTCCTGCTGGCGAGGAGCCTATTTCAAAAGCAGAAGGGAAAAGACCAGTAGAATAGGAAATTCTGATGTAATAATTAGTACACAATTTAATATCAATGTAATAAATTTGTGTAATTCATTTTGAATTCAATGAAAGAGTTTCATTTTTGTTCGCAAATTTGTATTGCTATTGTCTTGTATTTGTCAAACACTTTATATTTGTGCTTGCATAACAATATCGTGTGGTTCATCGACCAAAAAAGTTACAAGTATCAGTAATGTTGCTCAATCACCTAATAATAAAGTAGTGAGTATAAAAATGTTGAAATTTTTTCCAACCAACCAAGGTTGTTAAATTGTGCTTGTCGACCAACTACAGTTAGTGGGTTTTTATCCCCGACCAGTCATACTTGGTACAATTTAGAATATTTTCTCCTCGCCGACCAACTACAGTTAGTGGGTGTTTATCCCCGACCAGTCATACTTGGTACAATTTGGAATATTTTGTATTTTCTGGAATAATCTTACCTTTCGACCAACATAAGTTGGCATTTGAGAGCATATCTTGTTTCCTAACCAAACACGTTGGCATTTTTAAGAATGTTGTTCTCGCCCTTTCACCAACTGGAGTTGGTCTGAGTTCGAACTATCATGTCCACTTGCCCTTTTACCAAAATTGGTCTGAGCCAGTGTCAGCCTCCTAACCAAAGGAGTATGGTTTCCTAACCAACCGAAGCTGGTATTTTTAGGAATGTCGCGTTCTCACCCTTTTACCAACCGGAATTGGTCTGAGCTCGAACTATCATGTCCACTCGCCCTTTTACCAATCGGAGTTGGTCTGAGCTAGTGTACGCCTCCTAACCAAAGGAGTATGTTTTCCTAACCAACCGGGGCTGGAATTTTTAGGAATGTTGTTCTCGCCCTTTTACCAGCCTAAGTTAGTCTGATCTCGAACTGTCATAGTTTGTAGTGTGTAACACTAGTATTCCCCGAAACACTTTCAATAAAAGGAGAGAAGATGGCGAAATATCATCGTTTTATTCATATTGATGGAACTGCTTTACATTTTACATCACTGATAATACTTGCGTAGGTGTTCAGCATTCCATGCATTTTTAAATTCCTCTCCTATTAGAGTCGCTATTCGGTAAGTTCCTGGTCGAATAACTTTTGTAACTCGGTAAGGTCCATGCCAGTTTGCTTCCAACTTATTGTGCTTCTGAATGACCTTCTTTAGCACGTAATCTCTTTCTTTTAAGTCGCATTTCTTCACCCTCTTGTTGTAGAACAGAGCTGTTCGTTGTTGGTAAGCAGCATTCCTAATGGCTGCCTCTTCTCTAACCTCCTCGAGCATGTCCAAATCTAATCTTCTTATTAAGTCGCTGACTGGGGAATTGAAATTCAACACTCTGTATGTTGGAAAACCCAACTCGGCAGGTATTACGGCCTCACTTCCAAATGCCAGCATATATGGTGATTCTCCAGTTGCTGCTCGGGGGGTTATTCGGTAAGCCCACAATACTGACTGTAGCTCATTAATCCAATTAGCTTTAACCTCACTTAGCCTCTTCTTCAAACTATTTAGTAATGTTCTGTTCGTCACTTCAGTCTGTCCATTGCTTTGAGGATGGCCTGGTGCTGAATGAAGCTTCAAAATGTTTGACTGATGACAATAGGCGGCAAACTCCTCGTTATTAAATTGTGTTCCATGGTCTGTGATGAAGGCATGAGGGAGACCATATCGGCAGATGATGTTCTTTTAAACGAATTGGTACACCTTCTCGTATGTCATATCAATCAAAGGCTCAGCTTCTACCCACTTAGTAAAATAATCCACTGAGACAACGAGGTACTTGAATCTTCCTCGGGTCGTTGGCAGTGGTCCAACCAAATCAATTACCCACATGGTAAATGTCCAAGGGGAAGTTATGGGTGTCAACAATGCTTGTGGAGTTCGTCTGATGGAGGAAAAACGTTGACATTTATCACATCTCTTAGCATAGGCTATACATTCAGCCCTCATCGTTGGCCTGTAGTATCCCTGCGTCATCACCCTTTGAAAAAGAGTCTGACCTGCTACATGGGCTCCACAGGACCCTTCATGGATATCTTCAATCAATTCTTTCACCTCTGAGGGATGCACACATCTTTGCAAACCTACCATAATTCCTCATCTATATAAAACACCATTAGTTAGTACATACCGAGCAACTTTAAACTTTAATTTCTTGGCAGCGAGCTTATCCTCAGATAATTCTCCCTCCTCAATATATGCCCTGATGGGATCCATCCAAGATGGTCCTAAATCAAGGGTAATAATATTCATCGTCATGTCTTCATCTATTCTCCGACTTTCTAATACTTCAATTGGTATCATTCTTCGTAGCTCGGTACGAGTAGCTGATGCTAGTCGGTCCAGTGCGTCTGCTCATGCATTCTCCATTCTTGGTATTCTGATCAATTGAATGACATCAAATTCTGCCAACAACTCCATCACCTTTGCATGATACTTGACCATTAATTCTCCTTTAACTGCATATGTTCCCATCATTTGATTCACAATTAATTGAGAATCACCGAATACCATCACTTGTTGTGCTTCCATAATCTTTGCTAAATTAAGACTTGCTATCATGGCCTCATACTCAGCCTCATTATTGGAAGCTTTGAATTGGAATCGTAGGGCGTATTCCATGTCAATCTCGTCTGGGGTGTTCAAAATAATCCCTGCTCCACAACTTGTTGTGCAAGATGACCCATCTATATATAATCTCCATGTAGGTAACTCATCTTCAAATTTCTTATCTGACAAAGTTCCTCGGTGAAATATTTGTTGTTTCCTTTCATCCTCCCCTATTATTTCTCGCTCCTCGTCGATCATCTCTTCTCTCCCTTTTACCAACCGAAGTTGGTCTGAGCTCTCGAATTTTATGATCCTTCAATATCTACAAGCCCTTTTACCAACCGGAATTGGTCTGAGCTTGTGTTTGTTGATCCAATAACATCCACAGGTTGATCATCGAGCAACTTTTATTCCTCGGGGGTATCAGGATAAGTAAAATATGCTATAAAATCTGCTACAGCTTGCCCTTTTAATGATGATCTAGGTTCATACACAATATCATATTCAGCGAGCTCTATTGCCCAGTACATCAGTCTCCCTGATTTTTCTAGCTTATGAAGGGCTTGTCTCAATTAATGCCAATGCCAATTTTTCTAGCTTTGGGTACCTGATCTCTGCACCTCGGAAAGCCTTACTTGTGTAATAAATTGGCTTCTGGACTCCGTTCTCCATTCTGATCAATGCCGAGATGACTGCATTCTCTGATACTACCAGGTACAAGTACAACTTTTCTCCCATTACTAGCCTGGATAACAGTGGAGGTGCTCCCAAATATTTCTTCAAGTCTTGAAAGGCTTTTTCACATTCGTCATTCCACTCGAAAGTTTTTTGAAGTTTTTTGAAGAATAGGAGGCATCTATCAGTAGCTCGGGATACAAATCTGTTGAGCGCTGCAACTCGTCCTGTAAGACTCTGCACCTCTTTCTTCTTCATTGGAGATCGCAACCCTAAAAGCGCTTTGATCTTTTCTGGATTTGCCTCAATACCTCACTGGTTGATAATGTACCTGAGGAACATTCCTTCTCGTACTCCAAATGTGCTATTCGTCGGGTTGAGCTTCATTTGGTATTTATCAAGTTGATCAAAGGTCTGACCTAAGTCAACTAGATGATCAACATCTTTCTTTCTCTTTGTCAGCATATCATCGACATAGACTTCCATATTGCAACTGATTTGTTCGGCAAAAACCTTGTTCATCAGCCGCTGTATGTCGTTCTTGCAATTTTTAAACCAAAAGGCATAACATTATAACAATAAGTTCCCCTAGGGGTAATAAAATAAGTACTTTCCCTGTCTTCAGGTTTCATTTTGATCTGGTTGTAGCCAGAGTAAGCATCCATGAAGCTGAGCAGCTCGTGCCCCGAGGTAGCATCCACTACCTAGTCAATTATGGGCAATGGAAAGTGATCCTTTGGGCATGCCTTGTTGAGATCAGTGAAATCAACACACATTCTCCATTTATTATTTTTCTTCTTTACCGTCACCACATTTGTTAACTAGTCTGGATATTTCACATCTTCAATGAATTGGGCTTTTTGGAGCTTCTCGACCTCCTGTTGTATAGCTTGATTCTTCTCGGGACTAAATACTCTTCTTCTCTGCTTTACAGGCTTGATCTCCTTATTCACATTGAGCTCATGACATAAGAAGTTTAGATCTATTCCTGGCATGTCTTCATAGCTCCATTCAAAAGTTTTCTTTCTGTTTCTCAAGAAAGTTATCAACTCCTATTTTATTGAAGCATCCAACGACGAACCTATCTGAGTTGTTCGTTCAGGGTGTTCATCGTCCAGAATAATATTTTCTGTATATTCCACCACCTGTCCTTTTACAAGTTGGGATTCATCTTTGAGATCCAGTGTTTCAATTTCTATACCTTCATCCACCTGGTAGGTAGTAGTCTTTTTCCTTGACTCTTCAAGCTCCTCTTGCTCGGCAGATGAATAATAGCATTCCCGAGCTACTTTTTGATCACCTTTCACAACTCTTACTCCAAAATTTGTTGGGAATTTTAAGAACTGATGTACTGTAGATGGAACTGCTTCGAACTTCTTCAAACCAACTCTTCTCATGATGATATTGTAAGCTGATTGCATATTCTTATTCATAACAAAGAAGCGTATTCTTTCTGTTCGACAAGCAGGCCAAGTTCCAATGAATATATCCAACTTGATCATCCCAAGTGGAAAAACCTTCTCGCCAGCAAAACCCAGGAGAGGTCTGTGATAAGGCTCCAATTGAGATAATTTTAAATTTAGACTGTCAAAGCATGAGTAGAACATGATGTCTGTCGAACTACCATTATCTACCAGAACCCTTGAAATCATTACTTCTTTCATCCTCATTTTGATCACCAAAGGGTCTTCGTGAGGGTAAATAACACCTGCAAGGTCGTTTTTTGAAAAACCAATGACAAGCTTCTCTTTGTTTATCTTCCTTGGGCGATCCTCCTCAACCAAATTTATCCGTTGAATGTATGAGCAAGCCTGAGCCTCACCGAGGTAAGCTTTTCTTTCTGCAGTAAGATCTCCTCCTCCTGCATCTCCACTTGAAATAACATTATAATCAAATGTTCCAAAACGTATTGAAAATACCTCGCGTTCTGGTTTCCTTTTTTTTTGGGAAGATCAGGGTCATCCTCTGTATCATCTTCATGATTTCTTTTCCTGTTTTCTTCTACCCGATGAGGAGATTTGGATCTTTCTCTTGCTCGATCTTCATTTCCTCTTTCATTTCTACGATCAACATACTTTGACAACTTTCCTCATCTAATGAGCGTTTCAATCTCGTTCTGGAGGGCTATGCAATTTTTAGTCATATGACCATGATCCTTATGAACCTCGCAATATTTATCTCTATTTCTTTTGTCAGGGTCCGACTTCAGTTTCTTTGGCCACCTTATCTCCTCGTTATTCTTGATTTCTTCCAAGACATGATTAATACTCATTTTCAAAGGAGTATAATTATCGAATTTCTTCAGGACTTCCCATGACGACTTATTATTTTTGGAATGCTTGTCACCGCCATTGCCCTTATGCTCTTTCTTCTTAGATTTGTCGACTTCCACCTTAGTTTCTTAATCCATATTCTTCTTCGCAGCCATAGCCTCCTCGGCATTCATGATTTTGGCCGCTTTTGCCATCAACTCTGACATAGTTGTAGGTGGATCTTTGGCCAAACTATAATACAATTTTTTAGGCAACAACCCACTCATCAAGGTGGTGATTGTTGTCTTTTCTTCATAATCTATGACTTCCAGCTTCTCGTTATTGAAACGAGTTATGTAATCTCTAGTACTCTCACCAGATTTTTGTCTAACACTTAACAAGTGTGCTACCCGTTTTACTGGCTTTGCTCCAAAACAGAAATTATCGATGAATAACTTGGCAATTGAAAGAAAGTTAAAATCTTACCCCGAGGAAGATTGTTTTACCATATCTGGGCAGATCCAGTAAGAGTTCCTGAGAATGCTTTGCATCTCATCTCGTCGGGGACAGCATAGATGTCGGCAGCAGCTTGATATTGCTCTATGTGCAGAACAGGATCTGTCTTTCCATCATATTTGGGGGTTACCACAGGGGCTTTAAACTTTGACGGGGTAGGAAAATCCACAATGGCTTAGACAAAAGGTGTCCCTTGAACAAAAGTTCGTTGTAGGGGATTCTTCGCCTTAGCCATTTCTCCCAATCTATCCTCCAACCGCTGAATGGAACCTTTCCACGCATCATTTCCTTCCTCGAGCTTATTAGTTAGAGCAATTGATTGTTCTGACATGGCCTCCTGAGATCTATCTTGATGAGTAACCGGTCGTGATTGTGAACATCCCTCTTTTAGATCTGATGGTTGTCGAAAACTCCTCGACATGGTCTTAGGTGGACTCCTATTCCTCCTAGGGCCTAATCGGCTGAAAGGAGATACCCTGCTCACTCTTTCCAAGGCATTGGGTCTCTCTGGAGAGAGAGTGATATGTTGCTCAGTATCTGTAGCCCGTATTGATAAAGTTCGCCCAGGTTGATAAGAGAAATCATCAGATTCCTCATTACAATATGACTCAGTACGCCTGGATCATGAAGAAAGTAAATAAGTTTGTCTCTGACCACTTCTCTGTCCTGAATGTGCAGGTACTTCACCATGAAGGGTTTGTATGAGTTTTCCGCATTGTTTCTTGCATGGCAGTTTGTCCTTGAGCCAGATTCGTTATAATTCCAGCCAGATCTGGAGCAGTTGATGGTGCAGAGGGATTTGGAGGATTCCCAACGTTCCCAATGTTTCGATTGCTGGATTCCGAATTATCTACTATTGATGATGAATGATTTTTGGTGAAAAACGATAACAACAGTCGAGCCCCACAGACGGCGCCAATCTGTTGATGTAAAAAATTAGATTGCTTCTAATTATTTAATCACAGATAAATATAAATGAGATAAAGAATTCTAAAGTGGTTCAGCCTTATAAGAATGGCCTACGTCCACGGTTTTCTGTTATTGCCAAGTGTTTTGGAGTTCTCGATATGTAATTCTATCAAGAAAATCTGATCCCTTTGAATGAGGGTGATACAATGTATTTATAGCCCTTAGGTTGTACATGTGAAAGGGTAAACAATTAATGCCCTTTAAGAGTATAGGTCTGTATGATAAGCATTCAATGAATAGTTAAACTATTGATTATCTGGCAATCAATGCTGTGGCCGAGATGCAGCTCGGACCGCCTTAGTTGCTCGTCGTTCAGGAGTTCCTCGGAGTGTTGGAGTTCCTCGGAGTACACTTGCTGCTTGGAGTGAGTATGACTTGGTCGGGGAAATAAACTTCCTCGTTGCTATTGTGCCACGTAGATCGACACGTGTCTTCTTATTATTCGTCTATATCAGCATACTAATTTTGGTATCAACATATATATATATATATATATATATATATATATATATATATATATATATATATATATATATATATATGTGTGTGTGTGTGTGTGTGTGTGTGTGTGTGTGTGTGTGGTATTTCTTTTGTATAATTTGCATATTTATATATTTAGTACCATTTTTTTATTGAGCTTTTATGATTTTCATTTAATCCATGTCTGCCATAGGCTTACCTTAGGATTATTTTAGGCATAATATATGATCATATTGATATCTCTCATTGTGTGCATTGAAATTTCATATCTCAAAATTGGTAATTTCAAAACTGGTATCATACTTCATTGCTTATTCATATTGGTATATTTTTTCATTGAAATTGATATTGGATTATCATAGTTTGGATTATTTATAATTGAGTTTCCATATTGTGTTTTGTTTCACTTTATACCATTGAACGATTTTATTGCTTTCTCCCTCTTTCTCTTAGTATTATATGTTCACACATTTAGGGGAAATTTTGGTTTATGTGAGAGGAAATCTTTTATATCTCTCCTGCTTTGTCTATTCTTGAACAAAAATAGGGAGATATTGTATCTTTCCTTTCATGATTAGGATATCTTTATCTTAAGGGGAGGCATTTGTCTACATTGATATTTTTTAGACATTATTAGAAGTTTATTCTCATGTGGATTTTATGTTTATTACATTATCTTTGCATTTGAAGGTGTGTTTAAGTTTGTAGGTTTACGACATGCGACAAAGTTTTGAAGTGTGCAAAGATACTCAAGTTTGTTAACGTCTGTCGAGTGTATGTACTCTTTTCACTTTTGGGGTTGGGTATTGAGTATTTTTAGGTATCCTGATGACAAATAGGATTTTTGTTTTAGTTTTGTCCCGGAATAGCCAAAGTGGGAGATTTGTAAGGACAAATTTCCAATCAAGTCCATTTTTTAGTATTTGGTATAATTACAAAAAAAAAAGTTTTAGTAATAGGTTAGGCTTTGTATTGTTGATCTCGTAAGCCTATGACATGTTTAATGAAGACGTAACGACCAAGATTCAAAGTTGATACATATCGTGTCGTATTTTTTCTTCTAAGTTTCTCTTCACTTTTATCGAGGATATCGGAAGGTATGGATGCATTTTGAATATGATCCTTGCAGTTAGTTTTGGGTGTTTATTTTTAAATAAAATTATTTGGAACTATTTTTAAGATAATAATTTTTTATGAAAATAATTTTTTATTTCTAAGTTCGTTAGAATGAGTTTTGCATCTGATTGTACGAAAAGTGATTCTTATTGGGACGATGTTTGACCTCATCAGAACAACCTTTGTAACCTTGTTAGAATGGGCATCTACTTAATATCAAATGAGCATTCTCTATTAAGAAAAAAGAGTCTCTTTAGAACAAGAAAGAGTTTTGTTAAGAAAAAAGAGTCTCTTAAGAAAAAAGAGTTTTGTTATAACGAAAAGATCTTTTGGTTCGAACGAACAACGTGTTTTCATTCAAACGAGTTCTCCACCTCTAAATTCATTTTTATCCGAGTCAAAACGTGTTTGACTTAGATTTTTTAAGAACTTTTGGTAGAAATCAAATTCCTATATGTTTTCTAAGGTTCCATAACCCTAGTTTCACCCATTCAATTTAACGATCCAAGTTTCCGTATTTTTATTCTTTAAGATATTTTTGTTGGGCACCAAAGTTTATTTTATCTTCATCTTGAGATCAGTGATTTCGTGCGGTGGACTCTGTACTTTTGGTTTATTGTGTTAAGGTTAAGAAGCGGTGTTCTGTGTTTCGATTCTATAGATGGTTACTAAGCCTCATCGGTGGATACCGAGGTATGCGTGGATTCATGTGTTGTGAAAGATTACACGGGTGGACTTCTACATTGCACTGTCGAGTATAGATTAAAGACATAAAATATTTCTAGGGAGACAAGTTGTTGAATAAATATACTATCTAGTCTTTGTAAGACCTTATTATAGTAATTTGTTTGGATAGGCTATCCGAGATTTTTTCCTTTGTTATTTTCCTCCCACGTCGGCATGTTGTGAGTTATATATTTATTTTATATTCCTATCACCTAGATGCATATTTAGGTTAAAAATATATTTTTTGGTAAATCGATTTTTTACAACAAATGATTTAATTTTAGTGAACAAATTTTATTGGGTTTATTATGTTTAAAGTTTTGATCTTTAAAATTGAAAAAAAAAAGAAGATTTTTGTTTGCCAATTTTCTTGAATTAAGACTATTGAAGTAGCAGTTGTCTTTTGACCTACAAGATAAACAATTTCCCACAAGGGAACAATATTAATGAGAATTTAGAATTTAAATGAGTATGTTTTGGGTATAAATATAATAGTTTTGTGTGCTTATCATCAATAAAAAAACACATTTCCTATCTTCAACGGTGAATGATGACTTCCACAGTGATATGAACATGTGGTATGTTAGTCAAGGTTTGAAAAAGTTATCATAACATGTCCAACGGGTTTGGATTTGAACAACCAAACTGTTTGATAACAAAAAGATGTGTAAAAGGTTTGAAAAGAAGTGTAAGCTCATAAGTCTTATATGGAGAGAAAAATCTCCAACATATAGATTTGAAAAGATTGCTGTAATACCTCATAATTTTAATGATTTTATATTGGGATCTATTAAATTAAATTGAGAAATTAATTCATATTAAAATAAATATTAATTAGCGAGACAAAGTTTAATATTTATATGTATTGAATATTACTTTGTGAATAAGTAGTGAAATTGAAAAGAACATATTATGATTGCCATGAGTGAGAAATATGACTGCTATGGTAAATTTAGTCGGGACATGCGTGTCTGGCGTGTCGGGACTTAATTTTGGGAAATAAAAATTAATTTCATTTTAAATGATTTAAGTGGTCATTTCGAGTGCGCATGTGTTTTCGGAAGGGTTAATAGTTAGAAAAGTGTACTCGGGGGCTTAGTTTGGTCCCGGGGCATTGTTAGGTCAAACTGACAGCCCAGAGGGGTATTTTAGTCTTTTGAAATATTGGGGAAAAGAGACCTACGAAAATTGGAGAGTTATATCAGCTGGTAGGTTAAGGTATCTAGGGTGAGAACTTATATAAGAAAAGAAAGGCAACTAGAGGAGGAAGAAGAAGAGTCCATAGGCTTTCCCACACCATTCTGGCACCACCACCACTACCGTTACGTAGATTAGGAAGAGAAGAACCCAATCCTACCATTCTTATGAATAGATTCAGACCTACTAACCGAGGAAAGTATTTATCTTTCTAAATTATGAGCATATATATCATCCATGATAGTGTAGGATGAATAAATTCATGAATACATAAAGATTTAGGGTTAATTGGGACGGTTTAATTAATGTTCTTGGGTAGGAACCATGATAGTTGGATATCTTTATGCATGAAAAATGAAATTGATGAATTAATAACGTTAATAAGTGAACAAATCTGGGTTTTATTGAGGATCTTGAATAAAAATGACAAATAAGTTTTTTTGGGAATTTATCTTGAATTAATTTGATTCAGAGGTGTTCTTTAGCAATTTAATGATTCTATCACGTTGGAAATCATGTATTCGCATTAGTATAATGTTTAGTATAATTGGTTGGGAGTTTGGGATCGTGTAATGAATGATTTGGGCTTTGAAATTGGTGAAAATCTTAGCTGTGGAGAAGATTGTAACAAGCCAAAATTTTAATTCAGTAATAATTTAAATTAATTCAGAATTTGAAAAAATAAAATTTTTGGACCTATTTAATTTTGGTATGGATTGATACCAAATTTAGTCTGCTGACATAGCACAATTAAGTGGAGACATGTGTCAATCTACATGGAACTAACAAACATTTCTGAACAATACCTTGATTTCGAGGAACCCAATTTCCCTGACCAATTTAGATACTCTAAGCAATAGATGCTCACCGAGGAACTTTACTGCACCGAGAAACTCATGGGTACCGAGATACTTAGGCGGTCCGAGCATCTTAGGCGGTCCGAGCATCTTAGGCGATCCGAGCTGCACCTCGATCAGAGCATTTATTATCAGACAATTAAGAGGATTAAATGCGCATTAAATGTTGATACGGATGTATACGCTTATTTAACAGCTATGTATTACCCATTCACATGTACAACCTCATGGTTATAAATACATTGTATCATCCTCATTGTAAAGGGACCGAATTTTTTTGAGATAAATCCTCCCTTGAGAATTCCCAAACAACCAATAATAACACAAACAGTGGACGTAGGCCATTCGTTCAAGGCTGAACCACTTTAAAATCTCTTGTCTTATTTATTTTTTATCTGTGATTAAATAATTAGAGATAATCAAATTTTTTACATTAACATATTTTAAATCCTCCCTTGAGAATTCCCAAACAATCAATAATAACACAAACAGTGGACGTAGGCCATTCGTTCAAGACTGAACCACTTTAAAATCTCTTGTCTTATTTATTTTTTATCTGTGATTAAATAATTAGAGATAATATAATTTTTTACATCAACGGATTGGCGCCATCTGTGGGAAACGACTGTTATTATCGTTTTTCACCAAAAACAATTCATCACAAATGGCTGATAATCCTGAATCCAGCAATCGAAACGCCGGAAACCTCCCAAATCCATCTTCTCCGCCAAACGTCCAAGATCTGGTCGGAATAATGACAAATCTGGCCCAGGGCCAGACAGCCATGCAAGAAACTACACGACAACTCATACAAACTATCCAGGGTGGAGTACCGACCCATTCAGGACAACTAAGTGTTCAAAGAAACACCCGTTTACTTTCTTCGCGTTTTAGGCACACCGATTCATATCGTACTAAGAGATTTGATGATTTTTCTTATCAACCAGGTAGAACTTCATCTGTGCGAGTCACAGATACTGAACAAAAGGTCACTCTCTCTCCAGAAAGAACCAGTGCATTGGAGAATTTAAGTAAGGTTTCTCCTTTTGATCGATTGGGCCCTAAGAGGAACAAAAGTCCTCCTAAGGCTGCATTGAGGATCTTTCCACAACCATCAGACTTAAGGGAAGGATCTGCCCAGTCGCGACCAACTACTCGTCACGATAGATCCCAGGAAGCCACATCAACGCGATCAGTTGCTCTAACCAACAGGCCCGAGGAAGGAAATGATGCATGGAAAGGCTCTATTCAGAGGCTGGAGGATAGATTAGGGGAAATGGCTAAGGCCAAGAACCCTCTACAATGAACTTTTGTTCAAGGGACACCTTTTGTCCGGGCCATTGTGGATTTCCCACACCGTCAAAGTTCAAAGCACCTGTTATGACTCCCAAATATGATGAAAAAACTGACCCTGTCCTTCATATAGAACAATACCAAGCTGCATCCAACATCTATGCTATTCCAGATGAGATGAGATGCAGAGCATTTTCGATAACTCTTACCGGATCTTCTCAAATATGGTACAATAATCTTCCTCGGGGTAAGATCTCAACTTTCTTTCAACTGGACGAGCTATTCATTGGAAATTTATGTTTTGGGGCAAAGCCAGTTAAACGAGTAGCGCATTTGTTAAGCTTTAGACAAAAAGCTGGTGAGAGTACCAGAGATTATATAACTCGTTTCAATAACGAGAAACTCGAAGTCATTGATTATGATGAAAAGACAGCGATTACCACCTCGATGAGTGGGCTGCTGCCCAATAAGTTGTACTACACTTTGGCCAAAGATCCACCCAGAACCATGTCAGAACTAATGGCAAAAGCGGCTAAGATCATGAATGCCGAGGAGGCTATGGATGCAAAGAAGAATATGGATACCAAAGAGAGCAAGGTGGAGGTTGATAAGGCCAAAACGAAATAGTTTAAGAACAATGGTGGTGACAAGCACTCAAAAATAAAGCCGTCATGGGATGCATTGAAGAAATTTGAGAATTACACTCCTTTGAAGGTAGACATCAACCACGTTCTAGAAGAAATCAAGAATAGCGAGGAATTAAACTGGCCAGAGAAAATGAAGACAGACCCTGACAAGAGGAATAAGGCCAAATATTGCGAGTTTCACAAAGATCATGGCCACATGACCAAAAATTACATAGCTCTTCAGAATGAGATCGAAGTTAGACGAGGAAAACTAGTAAAGTATGTTGATCACAGAAATGAAAGAAGAAACAACGACCGAGCAAGAGAGAGGTCTAGATCTCCTCGTCGAGCAGAGGAGAACAAGAAAATAGACCATGAATATGATCTAGAAGACGACCCTGATCTTCCCAAAAGACCAAGGCAGCCAGAATGTGAGATATTTTTAATTCGTTTTGGGTTATTTGATTGTAATGTTATTACAGGTGGAGATGCAGGAGGAGGAGACCTTACTGCATAGAGAAAAGCTTACCTCAATGAGGCTCAAGCTTGTTCATACATTCAACGAATAAATCTAGCTGAGGATGATCGCCCGAGAAAGGTAAACAAAGAGAAATTTGTCATTGGTTTCTCAAAGAACTGCCTCGTAGGTGTCCTATATCCTCATGATGACCCATTGGTGATCAAAATGAGGATGAAGGAAGTGATGATTTCAAGAGTACTGGTAGATAATGGTAGCACGGCAGACATCATGTTCTACTCGTGCTTCGATAGTTTAAATCTAAAGTTATCTCAATTGGAGTCTTATCACAGACCCCTCCCCGATTTTGCTGGCGAGAAAGTTTTTCCACTTGGGACGATCAAGTTGGATATGTTCATTGATACATGGCCTTCTTGTCGAACAGAAAGAATATGCTTCTTTGTGATGGATAAGAATATTCAATCATCCTACAATATCATCATGGGAAGGGTAGGATTGAAGAAGTTCGAGGAAGTACCATCTACGGTACATGAATGCCTAAAATTTCCAACCAATTTTGAAGTAGGAGTTGTGAAGGGTGATCAAAAAGTAGCTCTGGAATGCTACTATTCATCTACCGAGCAGGAGGGACTGGAGGAATCTAGGAAAAAGACTATTACCTATCATGTGGATGAAGGTGCAGAAATTAAAACATTGGATCCTAGAGATGAGTTGCAACTCGTGAAAGGTAAGGTGGTGGAAGCTACTAAAAACATCATTCTAGACAAAGAGCACCCTGAACAAATAACTCAAATAGGTTCGTCATTGGATGCCTCACTAAAATAGGAATTGATAACTTTCCTAAGAAGCAGAAAGAAAAATTTTTCTTGGAGTCATGAGGATATGCCCGGAATAGACCCAAATTTCTTAAGTCACAAGCTCAATTTGAATAAGGAGATCAAGCTAGTGAAGCAGAGAAGAAGAGTGTTCAGCCCCGAGAAGAATCAAGCTATACAGGAGGAGGTCGAGAAGCTCCAGAAAGCTTGCTTTATTGAAGATGTTAAATATCCAGACTGGTTAGAAAATGTAGTGATGGTGAAAAAGAAAAATAATAAATGGAGGATGTGTGTAGACTTTACCGACCTCAACAAAGCATGCCCAAAGGATCTCTTTCCCTTACCCCGAATTGATCAACTAGTGGATGCTACCTCGGGACACGAGCTACTGAGCTTCATGGAAGCTTATTCTGGTTACAACCAGATTAAAATGAAACCTGAAGACAGGGAGAGTACTTCTTTCATTACCCCTAGGGGAACTTATTGTTATAATGTTATGCCTTTTGGTTTGAAAAATGCAAGTGAGACATATCAGCGACTAATGAACAAAGTGTTTGCAAAACAAATCAGTTGCAATATGAAAGTCTATGTTGATGATATGCTGACAAAGAGCAAGAAAGTTGTCGACTATCTAGTTGATTTAGGCCAGACCTTTGATCAATTGGATAAATATCAAATGAAGTTGAACCCGACCAAGTGTATATTTGGAGTACGAGAAGGTATGTTTCTCGGGTATATTGTCAATCAGCGAGGCATTGAAGCAAACCCTGAAAAGATAAAAGATCTATTGGGACTACGATCTCCAACGACGAAGAAAGAAGTACAAAGTCTTACAGGGCGAGTAGCAGCACTCAACAAATTTGTATCGCGAGCAAATGATAGATGCCTCCCATTCTTCAAAATGCTCCGAAAGTCTTTTGAATGGAATGAAGAATGCAAGAAAGCTTTTCAAGAATTAAAGAAATATTTGGGAGCACCTCCACTGTTGTCCAGACCAGTGATGGGAGAAAGGTTGTACTTGTATCTGGCATTTTCTGAAAACGCAGTTAGCTCGGCATTAATAAAAGTAAAGGATGGAGTACAAAAACCAATTTATTACACTAGTAAGGCCTTTCGAGGAGCAGAGATCAGATATCCTAAGCTGGAAAAGTTGGCACTGGCGCTGATCGAAGCGAGTAGAAGAATGAAGCCATACTTCCAGGCTCATACCATAATGGTATATACTGATATGCCATTGAGGCAAGCTCTTCATAAACCAGAAAAATCAGGGAGATTGATGTATTGGGCAATAGAACTTGGTGAATATGACATAGTTTATGAACCCAGATCGTTGCTTAAAGGGCAAGCAGTAGCAAATTTTATAACAGAGTTCACCTATCCTAATACCCCCGAGGAGCAAAAGCTGGTCACCGATCAACCTGTGGATGTTACAGAATCATCAAACCCAAGCCCAGACCAACTTAAGTTGGTAAAAGGGCAAGAAAAGTTGGTCGACCAGCAGGAAGAAGTATTAGGAGAGGATGAAAGGAAGCAACAAATATTCCATTGAGGAACTCTGTCAGATCAGAAATTTGAAGATGAGGTACCTATATGGAGTCTATATGTGGATGGCTCATCTTGCACTATAGGCTGTGGGGCAGGGATCATTTTGAATAGTCTGAACGAGGTCGACGTAGAGTACGCCCTACGGTTCCAATTCAAATCTTCAAATAATGAGGCTGGATATGAGGCCATGATTGCAGGTATTAGTTTGGCAAAAACCATGGGGGCAGAGCAGAATATTGTCTTCAGTGACTCGCAATTGATCATAAATCAAATGTTGGGAGTATATGCAGCCAAAGGAGAATTAATGATCAGGTATCATGCAAAGGCGAGGGAATTGGTATTAGAATTTTCTGCTATTCAGCTGGTCTGAATACTAAGAATGGAGAATGCGAGAGCAGACGCCTTAGCTCAATTAGCATCAGCTACTCGTACCGAGCTACGAAGAATAATCCTAATTAAAGTTTTAGCTGGTCGGAGTATAGATGAAGATCTGACAATGAACTTTATTACCCTTGATTTAGGGCTATCCTGGATGGATCCCATCAGAGCATATATTGAGAAAGGAGAATTACCGACTGACAAACTTGCAGCCAAGAAACTGAAGTTTAAAGATGCTCATTATGTACTGACTAATGGTATTCTATACAGACGAGGAATTATATCAGGTTTGCAAAGATGTGTGCATCCCACCGAGGTGAAAGACCTGATTGAAGAGGTCCGTGAAGGGTCTTGTTGAGCCCATGTAGTAGGTCGGACGCTTTTGCAAAGAATAATGACTCAAGGATACCACTGGCCGACGATGAGGGCTGATTGTATAGCCTATGCCAAGAAATGTAACAAGTGTCAATGCTTATCCTCTATCAGAAGAACTCCTCAAGCATTATTAGCACCCATTAATTCTCCTTGGCCATTTTCCATGTGGGGAAGAGACTTGGTCGGGCCATTTCTAACGACCAGGGGAAGATTTAAATATCTCGCGGTCGCTGTGGACTACTTTACTAAATGGGTTGAAGCTGAGCCTCTCATTGATATGACGTATGATAAGGTGTACTAATTTATTTGGAAGAACATCATTTGTCGATATGGTCTTCCTCATGCCTTCATCATAGATCATGGAACCCAGTTGGACAACGAGGAGTTCGCGGCCTATTGTCATCAGTCAAATATCTTGAAGATTCACTTGGCACCAGGCCACTCCCAAAGCAATGGACAAACTGAAGTGACGAACCGAACACTGCTAAATGGCTTGTAGAAAATACTGAATGACGTGAAAGCAAACTGGATCAATGAGCTGCATTCTGTATTGTGGGCTTATCGAACTACTCCCCGAGCAGCAATATGAGAATCTCCATACATGCTAGCATTTGGAAGTGAAGCTGTTATACCTGCCGAGTTGGGCCTCCCAACACACAGAGTACTGAATCTCAATTCCCTGTCAGTGATTTAATGAGAAGGTTAGACTTGGACATGCTCGAGGAAGTTAGAGAAGAAGCAACCATCAGGAATGCTGCTTACCAGCAACGAATAGCTTTGTTCTATAACAAGAGAGTGAAGAAGTGTGACCTGAAAGAAGGAGACTACGTGCTAAAGAAAGTGATTCAAAAGCACAACAAACTGGAAGCGAACTGGCATGGACCTTATCGAGTTATAGAAGTTGTTCGACCAGGAACCTACAGAATAGAAACTTTAGAGGGGAGGAGTTTAAGAATGCATGGAATACAGAGCACATGTGAAAATATTATCAGTAATGTAAACCCTCATGTAATGCAGTTTCATCAGTATGAATAAAATGTGAATATTCCACCCAATTCTCTCCTTTTGTTGAAATTTTTTAGCGGAATACTAGTGCTACATACTACGCAACCCAAAAGTACCAACTAAGGTTGGTTAGGAAGAAAAAATATTTCCTAAAAGTACCAACTAAGGTTGGTTGGGAAGAAAAAATATTTCCCAAAAGTCGTAACTAAGGTTGGTTGGGAAGAAAAAATATTTCCCAGAAATACCAACTAAGGTTGGTTGGGAAGAAAAAATATTTCCAGAAATCCCCCAACTAAGGTTGGTTGGGAAGAAAATCCACCAACTCAGGTTGGTCGGGAATAAGAAGTTGTCAACTACAGTTGGTCGGGAACATTTTTATTAAACAAAGCATGAGTATGTGATAAAAGTCAGCTAATGGCTTAGAATTAAAAAGTGATCAAGCAAAATTTTTGATACTCGTAACATTTTAAATTACCACCAAGTTGGTCGAGAAACAAAACATCATCAATTTTGGTTAATCGTCAAATGATTACCACAAATTCAGGATAGTCGACAATAAGTTTTAACCATCTTTAGTTGATCGGCAAATAACACAATGTTGTTATCTTTGAACAGATATACATACACATATGTAAAGTGTTTTACAAAATATCTACAAGACAATGGCAATCGAGATTGCAAAGAAAAATAAAAGTCTTTCATTAAATCTAAAGCAAAATACATCGAGAATGAAATACATATTAATTATTACATCAAGATTCCTATTCTATTGGTTTCTTCCCCTATGCCTTTGAAACAGGTTCTTCACCAGCAGGAGGATCGTCTAAGGAATAAGGGGAGTTAATGAAGTTCAAATATTTAAGCATCCTGATGTTCATAACTAATGGCCGATCAAGGACGTGCTCGGGGCGAGATATCTCAAAATTAGAGTGAAGACTGTTTTCGTCGAGATACTTTGAAATTAAGCATTGTGGAATGGCCCGAGCAGGAATCCATCTCATATCAAGCTTGAAAGGAGGCACTGGTAGGTCGAGCAACCCAGTATTGTGGTAATCCCACAAGTAATGGCCTTGTTCCAACTTCAGGACGCCCAATGCATTTAGCCATCCTTGCTTATAACCTACATTATTCGCATTTTGGATTCGATCATCTAGATGGTAGAGGGCATCATTATAACCAGCCATCCATAACTCCCTAGGTTGTTTATGGAACTGGTAGGTTAATCTTTCTAACTGCTCGTGGAGATTCTTCACCAAATTCATTTTATTCTCCAAGGCAGAATATTGGGCAGCCAGTTGCTCGTCTAAAGTTTGGATTTTCTTAGACATCTCACCCAATGCCTGATTCTTTGCCACTAACTGGAATGCTTCATTCTCCAAGGCTGCCTGCGTTCTAGCTTCTTCAATAGTAAGTTGAGGAGCTCTTGATCGCCCCCAAGAAGCCCTTGCTCGTCCGTGAGCAGAGGTAGAAGGACCATCTCTCTTTAAGGCTTCTAACTCATCTCTCAGATTTGCATTTTCAACTTCCAGGAATTAGAACGCTTCGTCGTTCACAGGGACCAAGGCATTTGAGGTAGAAGCTGCAGACTTCAACTGAGATACCTCTCTTTGCAGGTTATTATTTTCCTACTCCAACAATTCAGCTATCTTCCTGTGCTCTTCGATCGCGGCCTTCAAAGTTCTTTCCCTCATATCATAAGCAGCGAACAAATTATCATACCCCTTATCAGCACTGAGTTGCTGATACTTCTTCTCGTATCCCTCGTGCAAAAGGGTTGTAGATTCCTTATATTGCTGTTGAAGCTCTTTATAATTTCCCTGGAGGTCTTCAATCATTTCATAATATGCTACATTGTTAGCCACTGCACGATCGAGTAGGCACTTCAAATACTGGTAAGCTTCAACTGCTCGTTCTGAAGCATTTGGACCGAGTATATCAACGATTTTAGCATCGGTCAAATCTACATGACCAACCTTGAAATATTCGTTGCACTGTTTCATCAATTTTGTATCATAATATGACAAAAATTTCATCCTGGCCATAAACCAGTAAAGGAAGATAAAGCAAGAATAAATAAGAGTGCAAACAGAGCAAGAAGAAGAGAATCTACAGTATGCATAATCAAAATGTCAAATTTTATCACATTATAAAAGAGAAGTACATAGTTCAGAGTTACAATTGACAAAAATAAACAGACAGATAATCCAAAAAACTCTACACCTTCTCCTTGTCTCCCAAAACTTTCACGGGAGGCTGCGACGAGGAGGTAGGTTGCTCGGATGGCACAGATGGTTGCTCGGTGAGTGCTGGAAGCTGCTCGAATGAAATAAGGGGTGGTTAAAGTTTCTCGCAGGAGGACTGGATGATTGGGGGAAGAGCAATTTGATCCCCTATCATCATGGAGGATTCCTCATAGGCAGCTTCATCCTCTTCTCCTTCTTTAGGAGTTGGAGGGGGGCCAGGGATGTGTCGCTGAAACAGGTCAGAATTTTCATCAACTTTCATCTGTTGCAGAGCAGCGACCCAGCCATCCCTAAAGTACTTAAGGCTGCCATATTCCACTTGTGACATCATGGAAGCCAAACCCTTATTCCAACCTTTGTCCCAGCCAGCACTGAAGGACTTTTTCACAGCCAATTTCCTTTTCGCCTTCTCTGAGGAAAGCTTTTCGGAAAGAAGTTCCTCAGTAGCCTTCAATTTATTCTCCACTTCTTTCTTCTGACGACCTACTTCACAAAGCTTGTTTAGCTCTTCCTCAGCATCCTTGAGCTTATTTAAAGCTCCCTAGCATTTTGGAGCTTCCCTTCGAGCTCTTTATTATTACTTTCTAATTCTTGTATTTTCTTATCCAATCCCTTGGAGACTTCAACAGCTTGATTCCTTTCCTGCTCGGTGGAATTAAGTTTCTTCTCCCAAGCAGCTTTATCATCAACATACTTCTGACGAGAATCCTTCAGAGACTGCATCAGACCCACCAAACCTTCCTCTACACCTGACGAGGAGCTTGAAGCTTTAATAGCTTCATCCTTCTTTAAAATTATATTAAAACAGGTTACCAACTGGGAAAAGAAAACAATAGCAAGTCAGTGCAAAGATATAACAGTGGAAAAATGAAAGTTTAGGACAATAATACTTACAGAAGCAATATGACGAACAACCAATGTGGAAACCATATCCTGAGAAAGATTTTCTTTAATACCTTGGATCTCGAAAATAATCCAAGACTTTACCGAGCTCATGGCAGAGCTCGAGGCAATAAAAGTGGGAACACCACCTCCAGTAGTCGGGGGCTGAGAAATGGATTCAGCCAAATTAACCGAGGAGCTCTTCTTCAGCCTCCTCGAAGGAGCATCAACGATCTCGACCAAAGATGTACTCTTAGTCGGGTATAGGACTATAACCTCGCTTCGAGCAACGACCTTGCTCGGAGCCACTGGGGGCTTCTCTGCAACCTTCACAGTAGCAGCCGGAGGAGGTGCATCGATTTTTCTTGTCCCTTCTTCTGGGACATCATGCTTGATTTTCTTTGCCTCTCCAGCAATAGAGGCAGATTTCTCGAAGAGGGCAGGAGCTCTTCTTCTCTTCATCCTTTCACTCAGAGGAATATGTCACTCCGATGAAGAACTTGTAGAAGCTGGTACTAGGTCTACGTCACTTATCACTGGACGAGCAGTAAAATACGATGTGTAACTTTTATACTGAAGAAAATATGAAGTTGATCTGATATGCTCATCGACAACAGTCTGATGCAAACCCCAGATAAGTTTCAAATGTTTTAAGTTAACTTCTGTCTCTTTTGGAGACCTTCTTCTGCTATCAACTGCAAATAAATGAAAATTAAAATATCAGTGACACATTTTATCAAACACAAAGAAAGCATAATTTCAAAAATAAAGTAAAGTAAAAACAACATATCCCATTGCCATAGGGAGGGCATCTTGGACCCTGATACACATCATCTCCGGTTAGTAGAGCATGTTGCCAATTTTTCATAACAACACCATGTTCGAAATAATCCCTATTCGCATTTGGGAGATTGACCACTAAAGCTCTATTTAAAAATCTAGTTTTCAAGTAAAAAGTACTGTCGTTGACAGCCCATCTATAGCAAAACATAATTTCTGGAATTCCTATAAGAGTTTCATGAATCTGATTCAATTTATGAACTCCATTAACTATTCTCCATGTATTGGGGGCTATTTTTGCAGGAACCACATCAAAATATTGACAAAATTCCAGACACAAAGGGTTTGGGGGAAAAGAAAAGCCACATTCAGCTACAAAGAGATTGGGGAACCAATGTCCCTCAGCCAAATGAAAATAATCTGATGGCTCAGAAAGTTCCTCCAAAATAACCCATAAAGGAATAGAGAAATCAGAACGAAACTTATCAAGAGAATCAACAAGGTAAACCATGGTGAATAAAGGAAATAAAAGAAAAGGAAGAAGATCTTACAGAAAAAGGATGGATCTGTTGACAATGAACGATGAAAAGGATGAAGGCACAAGAGAGAGAGAAAATGGAAAACTCAAAAATACAGATTTAAAAAAGTAAAAGACGATATGATTTTTTGCAATGCTTAAATACCTTACCTTGGGAAAAGGTAAAAATAATGATTACAAAGGGATACGTTTACTCTATCGGCGGCTAAAAGGACAAAAAGGGCACGGAGATCGAAGCAGTTAGAAAAATTCGAAAAGTCTGATTCTATGAATTCAAAAAGAAAAATAAATGCAAAGAAAACGCTCCTAAAATTCAGGATGACCATTTAACCCCGCCATATTTTGAGAAGAATATTCCACACTCCTCAATATCGAACTGTGAAACATTGGGGGCTTCTGTTAATACCAAATTTAGTTTGCTGACATGGTATAATTAAGTGGAGACACGTGTCAATCTACATGGCACTAACAAACATTTCTGAACAATACCTTGATTTCGAGGAACTCAATTTCCCTGACCAACTCAGATACTCCGAGCAATAGATGCTCATCGAGGAACTTTACTGCACCGAGTAACTCATGGATATCGAGATACTTAGGCGGTCCGAGCAGTTTAGGCGGTCCGAGATGCACCTCGATCAGAGCATTTATTATCAGACAATTAAGAGGATTAAATGCGCATTAAATGCTGATACAGATGTATACGCTTATTGAACAGTTATGTATTACCCATTCACATGTACAGTCTCATGGCTATAAATACATTGTATCATCCTTATTGTAAAGGGACCGGAATTTTTTTAGATAAATCCTCCCTTGAGAATTCCCAAACAGTCAATAATAACACAAAGAGTGGACGTAGGCCATTCGTTCAAGGGTGAACCACATTAAAATCTCTTGTCTTATTTATTTTATACCTGTGATTAAATAATTAGAGATAATCTATTTTTTTACATCAACAGTATGTAAAAATGTTGGTTATTATATATAAAATAATATTTTAAGTGGAATTTAAAAAGAATTAAAATTTGGAAATTATAACTTTTTGTATAAAAATCGGGGGAGGATCCAACCTAAACACGAAAAAAAAATCCAACCGTCCGATTGAGCTAAATTTTTTGCAGCAGCTCTGTCTCGCCGTCATCTACAACAATCCAAAATATTAGTCAATTCTGATGCTCGATCATCGGTAATAAATTTTTGAGTGTTTGTATTTGATTATGACTCAAACTATTTATGGTATATAAACATAAAGTGACAGGTTTAGGACTTTTCCAATATATATTTTAGCCTTCTAAAAAATCATTAGCCTGCTCTAGTTCAATATTGTTTCATCTACAAAATCCTAGCCCCATTTACAGGTAAGATTCAACCCATATTTTGAAGGTTCAAATCGGGTTTTCTCAAGTTGATCCTCGAACGAAACGTTATCATCTTTTGGCAAAGAACACATTTTCATAATCATATTTCTTCAAACAAATCTCAGTAATGGTAACCTCTATTACTTACCCTTAGTATCATGCGTAGTAATTATAGCCTACACACTAAATACATATGTTTTCGTAAAACAAACTAGAAATATCAATTAGGAAAAGTGGAAGATAATTCAAGAATGTTTTTATAAAAAATTGTAATATGAATGAAGACTCAAAACCTTGCATGTTAGGGTAGGGTTTTGGGTGTCGTAGACATTAAGATGTTCACACGTAGATTCTTACGTGTGAATGCCATTTAATAATTCGTATGATGCTAAATAATGGAAATTTTATGGATGTCGGAGAGTAGAAAATTCTTGTTATATAAATTTTATGCATGGATGTGATTATAAATTGAATAGTTTGATTAGAAAGTTTGGTCTAATTAATATTATGATTTAATGGAGATTAATTGATTAATTAATGGTGGGTGGATTAAATTGGTAAAATTAGTGTGATGAATGGAATTTTAGTCTTATGCGACTTATTTATTTATTATGTTCGACCCCACGAGAACAATGGGGTTATGTGTTAGATAGGGTGCACACCTTTATTTGAGTTTCTTTCTAGGTATGGTACTAGTTAGTAGATCTTTGGGTAGTTATCTCTTTCTAGGTATGGGACTAGATAGTGGTGACGATTTACGGATAAGTATTACAGGGTGGGGCTGATTTTTACGTTGTTCTTTGGATTAGCAAACCTAGGGGTGAGGATAATTGGTACTGGTTAGTTCGTTTTCTTTCTACACGATAGGCTAGAAAATATTGTTATCTTAGAGACCTTTAGGTATAGTACTAAGGGTGTTTTGAGGATTTTATGGCGATAAAAATGATGGGGCTAATTTGAGATAAATGAGAAAACTTGATAAATTGAGAATTAATTACTAAGATAATAAACAGGTATTAAAATATATTGGCGATGCGAGTATGTTCATGACTGACAGTTAAACTGGACAAGTGACTATAGGGACGTGGGTGTGCATGGCGTCACTAGTATGTGAAGGATGACAGTTAAACGGGGGGTTGACGGGATATAGCGACGTGTCATGTATGGAACCTCACAAGTGTCTGCAAAGCTGACAGTGAACCAAGTTGATTGGCCATAGTGTGGGGAATTGGTGTGGTGTAGAATTAGCGGGAGTGACGCAACCAAATGATGTAAGACTTTAAGCGAGAGTCCCGCAACTGATATTAATGATGAGTAAAAATAATCATCGACTTAATGAAATTAAATTAAATAATTAGTTGTTGTTAATTGTACACAATTGGACTTGGACCTCGAGGGTGGTTTAAAAGTAGTTAGATGACAGTTTATTTTTATTCGTCGATTAATATATCTCGTTTAATTTAAAATATTCTACTATTGTGTTTATTGTGTATAATGTTATTGTCTGGGTTCAAGGACCCTATTTGAGAGGAGTAGCTGGTATCCAGGCGGTGGGTTATGACCCATTCTATTGACTAATATTTTAGGTTGTGTGTTGGAGTAGCTGCATAGGAGTTATTAGAGGTCGATTTGGATGAGCAACTGGAGTTCTATTTTATTTATTTCATTTATTAGTATATGTTTCCTTTTATTCAGTTGCTTTACATTATGAGACTTCGTTATGGATTCTATTGGGCCATTCGGTTCCAAAGTTGTCTATAGTTTTAGTCATCTATTTTATTGGATTATTTCATTTGGAATTTTAATTAAATTATGGAGTTGAAATATTTTTGGAGTTAGTATGGTGATGGATATTTTTTGCATGGATGACTATTATTTATTGGGATCATTTAATTATTATCTTGTGGAATGAAATTTGTGTATGTCTCATATCTGTCACATGCTAACAATGATATTTAATTTAGTGACGCCCCATATAGTTTTGGTGGCGGTCGACGCCTGAATTACGCGGGGTATTACAGATGGTATCAGAGCATGGCCTTAGGTCTCGTAGGTTTTCAGTCCATTTAGCTTCCGCATTACCGATCTTTGATCCCATTTGATGATTCGTAGTCATTAAGGTATTAGGTCTAGCATACGTGGTAGCTGTGTTTATTGGAGATAGGGAGTTTTATGTTAAGGACGTTGTAGGCATTAAGGTTAGAAATAGTAATCTTGATGTGAGGATCCTTAGAGTTGATTTTGAAAACGATATTTATTTGGCAAATCGTTTGTATGAATTTTGGGTATATCTAATATCGACGCAGTGATATGATTTAATTTGAGGGTTTAAGCTTGAGATTTCTTTTGGAGATAGAATCGAGCGGTGCTTAGTAAGAGGGCGTGATACGCCGTTATTTTCATAGTTATACGTGTATACATAGTTAGGATATATATTGTATCTTTTTTCAAGGGGTATGTGTGGGTAGGATTGGGTGTATAGGCGCCTAATCATGGTATCCTATGGGTATGCATATGTGAACCTTATTTTATTTTGTGCATTTACGCTTCATAGAATTTCGAGGTTGAAATTCCTATGCTAGTGGGGAAGTTTGTAACACCCCGTAATTTTAATTTGGTAATAATTTAAATTAATTTGGAATTCGAAAAAATAAAATTTTTGGAATTTATTTTATTTTGCTATGTAAAATTATTGGTTTTTATATATAAAAATAAGGTTTTAAGTGAAATTTAAATTAGAATTAAAATTTGGAAATTATAACTTTTTGTATAAAAATTGAGGGAGAATCCGACCTAAGGAGGAAATTTTTTAAAATAAATAAAAACCCACCATTCAATCAAGCTGAATTTTTTACAGCAATTCCGTGTCGCCGTCATCTACAACAATCCAAAATTTTATCCAATTATAATGCCTGATCGTAGGTAATAAATTTTTGAGTATTTGTGTTTGATTAGGACTCAAACTCTTTTTGGTATATAAACATAAAGTGACGGGTTTAGGACTTTAAAAAGATAATTTAGCCTTCTAAAAAATCAGTAACCTCCTTCATTTTAATCTTCTTCCATCTACAAAACCCTACCCCCATTTAAAACCAAGTTTCAACCCAACTTTTAAAGGTTCAAATCGGTTTTCTCATGTTGATCCAAGAACAAAACTTTGGCATATGTTTACAAGAAACACATCTTCATAATAAAATTTCTTAAAACAAATATCAGGCATGGTAACCTCTATTAGTTTCCCTTACTATTATGCGTAGTAATTATGGCCTACACAGTCAATACATGTGTTTTCGTAAAAAAAAAAACTAGAAATATTAATTAGGGAAGTGGAAGATAATTAGGGAATGTTTTTATAAAAATTTCTAATATGAATGAAGACTCAAAACCTTGCATCTTAGGGTGGAGTTTTGGGTTCTGTAGACGTTAAGGTGTTCACATGCAGATTCTTACATATGAATGTCATTTAATAATTTGTTAATATTAAATACTGGAAATTTTGTGGATGTCGCCGAGTAGAAAATTCTTGTTGTATAAATTTTATATATGCAGATGATTATAAATTGAATAATTTGATTAGAAAGTGTGGTTTAATTAATACTATGATTTAACGGACATTAATTGATTAATGAATGGTGGGTGGATTAAATTGGTAATATTGGTGTGATTAATGGAAATTTTGCCTTATGCGAGGGCGCTGACCTTTATTTGGGTTTCTTTCTAGGTATGGAACTTATTAGTAGACCTTTGGTAGTTATCACTTTCTAGGTATGGGACTAGATAGTGGTGATGATTTACTAAAAAATATTCTAGGGTGGGGGTGATTTTTACGTTGTTCCTTGGATTAGAAAACCTAGAGGTGAGGCTAAGTGGTATTGGTTAGTTAATTTTCTTTCTACATGATAGGTTAGAAAATATTTCTATCTTGGATACCTTTAGGTATGTTACTAAGGATTTTTTGAGGATTTTATGTCGATAAAAAGGGTGGGGCTAATTTGAGATAAATGAGAAAATTTGATAAATTGAGAATTAATTTCTAAGATAATAAGTGTGTATCAAAATATATTGGTGGCGCGAGTATGTGCAGGGCTGACAATAAACGGGTTGACTTACTATAGCGAAGTGGGTGTGTGTGGTGTCACGAGTATGTGCAGACTGACAGTTAAACGGGATGACGATCTTAGTGATGTGTTGTGTGTGAAATCTCACGAGTGTGTGTAGAGCTGACAGTGAACCAGGCTGAATAGCCATATAGTGGGGAATGGGTGTGGTGTAGAACAAGTGGGAGTGCCGCAAAGAAATGATGTAAGACTTTAATTGGGATTCCCACAACTGATATTAATGATGAATAAAAACAGTAATCGGGTTAATGAAATTAAATTAAATAATTAGTTGTTGTTAATTGTACATAATTGGACTTGAACCTCAGGGGTGGCTTAGAAGTAGTTAGATGACAATTTATGTTTATTCATCGATCAATATATGTCGTTTAATTTAAAATATTTTATTGTCGTGTTTATTGCGTATAATACTATTATCTGGGTTTAAGGACCCTATTTGAGTGGAGTATCTAGTATCCATGCAGTGGGCTCTAACCCATTGCATTGACTAACATTTCAGGTTGTGTGCTGCAGTAGCTACTTAGGTGTTATTAGAAATCGATTTGGAGGAGCAGCCAGAGTTCCATTTTATTTATTCGCTTTATTTGTATAGTTTTACTTTTATTCAGTCGCTTTACATTATAAGACTTCAATATGGATTCTATTAGTCCATTCGGTTCCAAAGTTTTATATGGTTTAAATCACTTACTTTATTGGATTATTTCATTTGGAGCTTTAAATAAATTATGGAGTTGAATTATTTTTGGAGTTAGCATGGTAATGGATATTTGTTGCATGGATGGCTATTATTTACTGTGATCAATTTAATTATTATCTTGTGGAATGAAAATTTTATATGTCTCGTATCTGTCACAGGCCAAGAATGGTATTTAATTTAATGATGCTCGACGTAGTTTTGGTGGCAGCTGAAGCCAGAATTATGTGGGATGCTACAAAGATGATCTGCAAGGTACCTCAAACCAGTTCAGCAAACCCCTCAAACTAGTTCAGAGGTACAACCGAACCGGTTCTCTTCTACACTCAAACTGGTTCAGGGGACCTGACAGTCCTGGCCTTAGTTTGCTTTAATTTTAAGAGGTTAGGGTTGGAATTTTTACCAATTAAAGACAATTAAGATTAACTATTTGGGTTATATTGCCAATATTAGTGGCCATAACGAGAATTAGAATGGGTCAGGGGAAAAACGAGTGAAGCAAGGAAGCTCATTTGATATTAACTAATACCATGAGAATTAGAATGGGTCACAGAGAGTATGAGTGAACCTAAGACCGGACCAGAAGTAAAGGGATATGATGATTACTGAAATAATCTTATGGGGTAGTTATAACCCTTCGAGTGGTGGGAAAACGCTCGAGAAAATATGTGTAGTATAATGAAAAATTATTTATACGTAGGATATTCGGGAAGTTATATATACTATTTGTGAGACATGTATTTTAGGTTGATTATATATATATATATATATAGGTGATGTGAATACCTTTTGGTTGATTTATTATGTGTATACATACCTAGGCCACTTGCTATCACGGGAGGTTTTGCATCGTCGACAATATTATCCTAATGAGCCCATTGGGGGGATTTTGACTCGTACCTTAGAAAATAGTACTTAGGGATTGAACACCACTTGTGTGAATAAGGGTGTAACCGGTTGTGGTTACGTTTTCATCTACCAGGCCCATAAGAGTAGTCGGCCATAAACAAACGAGCATGAAAGGTGCCCAGCCCAAATTATGAGTTCTAGATGACGGTTAGAATAAAAAGACATGGTCAAGTCCATACCTAAAATCTCGGATGAGATATTCAGGGGATACCGGGCTAATGAGTTAGTTACCAATATCTATTTCCTTTCTTTGAACAGATATATATTGTACCCCTGGTCTAGGGAAAGGACATCTAATAAACAATCTCGACAGTTACTTAATACGAATAGTAGACCTTTCGGTGGATGTAGGTAATTTATCGAACCACATATATTCTTGTGTTGTGTGATTGTGATTAAGATTCCTACAGTTTCTTTCATACTGTTGATTGTTTTCCTTTTATAAATTATTTGCGTTGAGATTTTCATCACCACAATTGTCACAGTCTATGGGAAACGATTTTTTTCCCTATGAAAACCTTCACCAACAAGAACTAGCAATGTCCCATCACATCAGTAACATTCCTCAAGCATGGGATATTCAGTAAGAGTCAACCCCCTCAAGGGTAAGGTCTAAAGTGCGCCATTAAAACCCAAGACTTTGCCAGGAGAGGCAAGTCTCTAAAGAAAGTCAAGGGCAACCTAGGTCCACACAAATTTCTATGTTAATTGATGCCCATGAGGACAGATTCCAAGAACAGGAGGAGGCCACTCGCCAATGGGAAAGTTAGACTGCTCACCTATAAAGGCAACTGAAAATACTAGAGAGAGAACTCCATCAAAATACAAGGCGACGCCACAACAGAACTCCTAGACCTCAGGAGAGCAAATCTCGCAGCCAATAAAGAAGTCCAACACACGAGTCAGAAAGAATGGAGAGACCTAGGTCGGGTGATCACCATTCTAAATACTTCCAACCATCTCACCGGTATAGGAGTCCTGATCGGCAGGATGATGAAATACGAATTCTAGTTCGGAGAGACATGGACCAGCACCCAGCTCACCGCGATACTAGATCAACAAGGGAACTAGAAAGACGAGCTCTGAAAATTCAGATGAAGTCCCCCATTTCAAGGGCAATAGAAGAAGAAGAAGAAGAAGAAGAAGAAGAAGAAGAAGAAGAAGAAGAAGAAGAAGAAGAAGAAGAAGAAGAAGAAGAAGAAGAAGAAGAATAAGAAGAAGAAGAAGAAAAAGAAGCCCCAAATAATTTAGTGATTCCCAGGTTCAAGATTTACGATGGAAAAACTGATCCCATCGACCATGTTAGGCAATACAGGCAAGTAATTACTCTATGGAGTCACAACGATGCGCTCATCTACCAAATATTTCCCTTGATCTTGCATGATGTGGCCCCAAAGTAGTTGGAGAAGCTACCTCACCGATCCATCAAGAGTTTTAAATCTCTGGACGAACTGTTTATAGCTCTCTTCATTACGAGTAGTTCCCATCCGAAGAGGATGGATGTTTTCTTACTATGAAGAAAAAGACACAGAAGAACCTCAGAGAGTAGACGATAAGCACAGGGGAAGTTTTTAACGAAATCGAGGATTGCTCAGAGCAGGTCTCCATAGCATCCTTCAAAGGATTGCCTAGCTCCTTCCTCTTACACCAGTCCTTAACTAAGAAGGAGGCCACAACCATCGACAACTTAATGGACCATATTGAGAAATATGATAAAGTCGAGGATGTGACCCATCTTAATGCAAGAGAAAATGGTCGCACAAAAGCTAGCAAAGGGGGCGATAAGGTTAAACTACAAAATAAGGGGAATAAGAATGAGGGCAAGAATGAATCCAAGAATGGAAATAAGAATGATGCTTCAAAGGCATTTCAGGCTGTAAACACTATTTTTAAGAAGTCGATCTATAAAATTCTAGCAAAGATCAAGAAAAATGGGAGGATATCCTTCCAAACGGAATGACGCGCTAAGGTGAGCATTCCATAAGGAAGACTTATATAAAACTGATCATTGTAAAGCCCTGAAGTCTCACCTGGAGGAGTTAGCCCACGTCGAACATCTTAATGAGTTTGTAGAGAAGAAGACGGATAAAGCAACAACGAATGGCGAGCAGAGGCCCGATAATGTCCTCGAGGAGGATGTTGGCTATGAATTTGCGATAATACATGGGGCGTCATACCTCAAACAAATTCAAGGTAATGCAGATCAAATGGAAGTTAAGAAGCTTACCGTAGTCATATAGGCATTCTAGATTGACCCAACCAAGTCTCAGGCAGGGTAGTGGTGACGACCAGAGGATGTCAATTACAATAAGCATATTGTTTTTATAGATAAAGATTTGGTAGGAGTGAGAACCCCTTATAATGACGCACTGGTCATTACACTCAGGATAGACAATTGGAACGTCGATAGGTTGCTCGTTGACCAAGGAAGGTCATCGAAGGTAATGTACCTCAAATTATTCAGGAAGCTAAAACTAAGCATAAAAAATCTCAAGGAATCCACTGTCCCATTGGTCGGCTTTGCTGGGAAGATCATGATCCCTTTGGGAAATATTCTCCTACTAGTCAGGGCACGAAACATCTCAAAATTGATTGAGTTTCTTATTATTGATATTAAATCACCATATCAATCCATCCTAGGTCGGGGATGGATCCATGTAATGAAGGTTGTTCCATCAACCAATCACCAGAAATTGAGGTACGTAACTGATCGAGGAGTAGTTGAGATATATGGAGACCAGGCTATGGAGAGGAAGTGTTTCATTGTAACCATACACCCCAAACATGATAAGAAAGTGGAAAAATCAAAAGGCAATGAAGAAGCCCAGGAGGGGTTGATGCCCTCTAAATAGAAGATAAGGTATGGTTGACTAATAATGGAGGTGGCCAGGTTCTTCCCCTTTAAAAGGGTCATTAAAGACATAAAAAAGATCGCAGCTGGGAGTAGCTCGACTAAAAAGAAGTTTTTGATTGGCAACTCCTTGAATGATAGCGAAAAGAAAGAACAAGTTACCCTTCTCTGGAGAAACTTGGATGTTTTTGCATGGGAGCCCTACGAGCTGCCTGGGATTGATCCCAGTATTGCTTGTCATAAATTACAAGTAGACCCATCCTTCAGGCCAGTTACATAGAAGGCTTGCTGAACAGACCTGGATAAGGCTAAAGCATTATAGAAAGAGGTCGAGAAGTTATTGGATGCAGGGTCCATATGGAAGTTTAGTTCCCCAACTGGTTATCCAACCTAATAGCGGTTACTAAGAGTAATGGAAAGTGGAGAGTTTATATCGACTTCACCTACCTCAACAAAGCCTGTCCCAAAGATAATTTCCCCCTTCCAAACATCGATCAACTAGTCAATGTTATGGTTTCACATGAGAGGATGAGCTTCTTGGATTCATATTCTAGATACCATCTGATCCCCCTTCACGTACCAGAGCAAGATAAAACCTCCTTTATAACCACTATTGGTTTATATTATTATAGAGTTATGCCTTTCGGCCTTAAGAATACAGGAGAAACTTATCACTGGCTAGTCACAAGGATCTTTAAAGATTAGATGGGAATACCATGGAGGTTTACATAGATGACATGCTCGTTAAGAGCAAGATCGAGGATGAACACCTTTTTCGAACTAAAAAAGACCTTTGAAATCCTTAGGAAGTACTGAATGAAACTTAACTTAAGTAAGTGCTCTTTCGGCATCCAGTCAGGAAAATTCCTAGGATACTTGGTCAGTAAGAGAGGAATAGAGGCAAACCCCGACCAGATCAACGTTATCAATAAAGTTCAGCCCCCAAATAGTAAGAGATAAATAGAAGCTCACATGAATGATCATCACGCTCAATCGGTTCGTTTCTAAATCTTTGAAACGGTGTCAACCGCTCTTTCAACTGTTAAAAAAAATAAAGGAGTAACATGGAACGAAAACTTCTCGAGATCTCTAGAAGAACTAAAGGTTTACCTTAGTAGAACACCTTTTCTTATAATTCCTAAGCAGAGTGATCTGATATACCTCTACCTAGCAGTGTCAGACCATTTCGTAAGCTCTTCCTTGGTATGTGAGAGAGAGGGAAGCCAGCATCCAGTATACTACATAAGAAAAACTCTTTTAAAAGACGAGCAGTGATAGCTTCCACTGGAGAAGTTTGCCTACACACTTGTGATAGCCTCAAGCAAGCTGAAGCACTATTTTGAGGCTCACTCCATCATCAAAGTTACTTCACACCCCCTTAAGGTTGTTCTATGGAAAGGAGATCTCTCTGGCTGACTATCTAACTGGTCAGTCATGCTCAGAAGGTTAGACATTCACTTTCAACTAAGAACAACCATCAAGGGCAAGTCCTTGTCGATTTCATTGTTGAGTTCATAGGGTAACAACCTCACGATCACCCCGAAACCAATCACTCAAGGGAAGGATTAAGTGTTTGGACATTATACATTGATGGAGCCTCCAACTCAATGGGGTAGGAGTAGGTATTGTTCTAGTAACTCATGAGAACACAATACTCGAGCAGGGAATAGGACTTGGATTTGAATCCCCCAATAACGAGGCAGAATATGAGGTGATAATCGTGGGACTACATAAAGCATAAATGCTAGGGGAGAGGAACCTTCAGGTCTTCAGCGATTCATAGCTAATTTCCAGCTAAATAAGAGGTGACTTCAATGCAAAGGATGAAAGGATGTATCTTATCTCGCCATTATAAAGGGATTATGTAATAACCCGCGTAATTTTAGGCTATTTTAATTAATTTCTGGAAAATGGAGGAAAATAAAGTTTTTGATAAAATTATTTTTATTCCTCAAATATGTTGGTTATTATTTTTAAAGGCGAGAATTTCAAACGGTTTCGAAATCGGAGTTAAAATGGAATTTAAAATGATTTTTAAATGTTTTTAACTCTTGGAGTTGTTTTGACTTTCAACTCTTCATTTCTTTGCCTTATTTAAACGAGACTTTTGGATTCCAACTCTTCATTTCTTTGCATTATAAAAGGAAATCGTGGGAAACCTTTTTAACATACTTTTGGAAAAAAATTTGGCAGCAAATATATTTTATATTCCTCTTCTTTTTATATACACATTGGCCCTTGAGATTTGTGAGTTCCAGTCTTAGATTAGAGGTGTTATTGGGGCTATTTCGTTGGAGGATCTTTTGTAGATCTCTTTTGTTGATCTTGAGGATGTGATCATTGGTTTCTCATCATGGTTTGAGGTATGGGGTTTTACACAATATGCTCCTTAAATCTCGCGAGTGTCATTCTCTTTGAATTCTTGTTAATTGAACTCATATTTGAATTGATAAATTCATTGAAATCTGGAAAATAATTGTTGAAATTATTTTGATTCATGTGGTATCAATATATTGTACTGAGCACATTTCCATGAGATTTTAATATGGCACGGATGTTGGGCACCCGCCATAATTCCTGTTTCTTGGGCTATCGCTTTATAAAGCATATACGGATGTGGTGAGGCCTGGTGACCCGATTAAAGTGTTGTTGAGAAATTATATTGATAAATGCATTGAGATTTGCATTTTGATTTGAATATTTTTACTCGTGTTGTTACTTTTTATTCATCGCTAACATATATTTGTTGAGCATCTTTATTGTCGTATTGTGTACTTCCCCATATTTTCTTTTAGTTGACAAGTAGCGTGGATTTGAGCACTATGGACCAATTGGGATGATTTTAGCATGAATTATTTTGGGAAGAATATTTTTTGGAAGATTTGTATTATTTTATTGTGTTGTATAGAGCATTGGTGATTTATATTATTTCGAGAGATTTTGTTGTATTGAATTTGAAGAATTGAGATTAATGGGTTCGTTTATATTGTGGGATTTTTTTTAGATGCTCTCTACCTTGTCACTTGTGGATTTGTATTTATTTTATCGCATTAGCGCTCCGTTCGCTCTCCCCGGGGGGGCGGGGTGTTACAAATGGTATCAGAGCTTAGGTATACGGCAACCCTCGGGCCTTGGGTTTTGGGTTCATTGTGTGGTTAGCAATTTTTGGAGATAGAAAATTTTAGATGATATTCGTGATAAGTTTTGGAATTGGATGTGAGGAATTTATTTTTGGTGACGTGAATTATTTTTGGAGATTGTTAGCCTGATTTTTTAGAGTTATGCATTCGGCAAATTTTGAGGGCGAAATTCCATTGTTAGTGGGGAAGTGTAATAGCTCGCGTAATTTTGGGCTATTTTAATTAATTTCTGGAAAATGGAGGAAAATAAAGTTTTTGATAAAATTATTTTTATTTCTCAAATATGTTGGTTATTATTTTTAAAGGCGAGAAATTCAAACGGTTTCGAAATCGGAGTTAAAACGGATTTTAAAATTATTTTAAAATGTTTTTAACTCTTGGAGTTGTTTTGACTTTCAACTCTTCATTTTTTTGCCTTATTTAAAGCAGACTTTTGGATTCCAACTCTTCATTTCTTTGCATTATGTATGTAAGTCGTGGGTAACCTTTTTAACATACTTTTGCACAAATTTTGGCAGCAAATATATTTTATATTCCTCTTCTTTTTATATACACATTGGCCCTTGAGATTTGTGAGTTCCAGCCTTAGATTAGAGGTGTTCTTGGGGCTATTTCGTTGGAGGATCTTTTGTAGATCTTTTGTGTTGATCTTGAGGATGTGATCATTGGTTTCTCATCATGGTTTGAGGTATGGGGTTTTACACAATATGCTCCTTAAATCTCGCGAGTGTCATTCTCTTTGAATTCTTGTTAATTGAACTCATATTTGAATTGATAAATTCATTGAAATCTGGAAAATAATTGTTGAAATTATTTTGATTCATGTGGTATCATTATATTGTATTGAGCACCTTTCCATGAAATTTTAATATGGTATGGATGTTGGGCACCCGCCATAATTCCTGTTTCTCGGGCTATGGCTTTATAAAGCATATACGGATGTGGTGAGGCCTGGTGACCCGGTTAAAGTGTTGTTGAGAAATTATATTGATAAATGCATTGAGATTTGCATTTTGATTTGAATATTTTTACTCGTGTTGTTACGTTTTATTCATCGCTAACATATATTTGTTGAGCATCTTTATTGTCGTATTGTGTACTTCCCCATATTTTCTTTTAGTTGACAAGTAGCGTGGATTTGAGCCCTATGGACCAATTGGGATGATTTTAGCATGGATTATTTTGGGAAGAATATTTTTTGTAAGATTTGTATTATTTTATTGTGTTGTATAGAGCATTGGTGATTTATATTATTTCGAGAGATTTTGTTGTATTGAATTTGAAGAATTGAGATTAATGGTTTCGTATATATTGTGGGATTTTTTTTAGATGCTCTAATACCTTGTCCCTTGTGCATTTGTATTTATTTTATCACATTAGCGCTCCGTTCTCTCTCCCCGGGCGGGCGGGTTGCTACAAATGGTATCAGAGCTTAGGTATATGGCAACCCTCGGGGCTTGAGTTTTGGGTTCATTGTGTGGTTAGCAATTTTTGGAGATAGAAAATTTTAGGTGATATTCGTGATAAGTTTCGAAATTAGATGTGAGGAATTTATTTTTGGTGACGTGAATTATTTTTGGAGATTGTTAGCCTGATTTTTTAGAGTTAGGCATTCGGCGAATTTTGAGGGCGAAATTCCATTGTTAGTGGGGAAGTGTAATAGAGAGCATAATTTTGGGTTATTTTAATTAATTTTTGGAAAATGGAGGAAAATAAAGTTTTTGATAAAATTATTTTTTATTGCTCAAATATGTTGATTATTATTTTTAAAGGCGAGAATTTTAAACGGTTTCGAAATCGGAGTTAAAACGGATTTTAAAATGTTTTTAACTCTTAGAGTTGTTTTGACTTCCAACTCTTCATTTCTTTGCCTTATTTAAAAGAGTCTTTTGGATTCCAACTTTTCATTTTTTTGCATTATAAAGGAAAATACTATGTGTCCCAAACAACTCCCCCAAATCATCCCCCAAATAGCTTTGAGTGTTATACCTTATGGTATGGGTCCCTCCAGGGCACAACTCATCAATGCTATTTGGGGGAGTTATTTGGTACCCATAGCACCACTCCATTATAAATGTAAGTCGTGGGTAACCTTTTTAACATACTTTTGCACAAATTTTGGCAGCAAATATATTTTATATTCCTCTTCTTTTTATATACACATTGGCCCTTGAGATTTGTGAGTTCCAGCCTTAGATTATAGGTGTACTTGGGGATATTTCGTTGGAGGATCTTTTGTAGATCTTTTGTGTTGATCTTGAGGATGTGATCATTAGTTTCTCATCATGGTTTGAGGTATGGGGTTTTACACAATATGCTCCTTAAATCTCGCGAGTGTCATTCTCTTTGAATTCTTGTTAATTGAACTCATATTTGAATTGATAAATTCATTGAAATCTGGAAAATAATTGTTAAAATTATTTTGATTCATGTGGTATCATTATATTGTATTGAGCACATTTCCATGAGATTTTAATATGGCACAGATGTTGGGCACCCGCCAAAATTCCTGTTTCCCGGGCTATGGCTTTATAAAATATTTTTTTTACTACTTTAAAAAAGTAATGTGCAAACTTAGTGTGCAAACTTAGTATGCACAGGAGGCTGCCTCTCTCTCTCTCTCTCTATATATATATATATATATATATATATATTGGATCCTGAGAGGGACTAGGTCGCTAAGTAAGGTAATCAGCCACTCGCGTCATTGACCATCATCTAGATAAGGAGCAAGGGCCTCCTCAACTTCCTCCGAGATTAACTTTAAGAACTTCCTCGGAATTGCATCTATTAGGATCAAGCAATCATCCTTTCTAAATGGATTTGGATCTAAAGATGAGGGAGTAATCTCATGCCTATACTAAAGGACAGAATTCTTAAGCACCTCTAACTCTCCAAGGGCACTCAACCACCCTCTGATAAAGGCCAACTCCTTGACTTCCTTTAACTTTATGGGAGAATTTATCCATCTACCCACACTTGTCGAGGAACCTTTTTGAATAAGTGCCTCGGCCTGGTAATGTCCCTCTGAAGACCAGCAACTATGACATACGCTTTGCACACATCTCCCCTCAGTTCGACAATCTCCCTTACGAAACCACTATTGTCGATCCCACCTTGTTGCCTTATTGATGACTAAGAACCATGTATAACTAAAGGAGCAATGCTCGGTGCATTCTCCCAGAGACGTGCAACTTCCCTCCTTAAGGCATCATTTTTTAGCTGCAAACCTCTCTAACCTGATTGATCTCAGAGGCATCTAACAGCTTAGCCTTCAAAGCATCCATTTCCTCTTGAACAAAGGCACCAACCTACCCTATCTTTGTAAGTCTATCCTTCAGCCTGGCAACTAACTCAGATTGATCTTTATCATCTTGGTTCCTTGCCCTAAGGGATTTGTAAATCTTGATAAATGCTCGGCGAACTTGGTCGCTTACATTCGAACCAAGGATTTGGCCTAGACGAGAAGTGACAGGAATGTAATCATCAAGATTAACAAACTACAAGATATGGAATGCAAATGACAGTGTATATCAGCGAAAGCGAAAACAAAATCCCTTTATTAAAAAAAATAACAAACGCCAGGTATAGATACACGAAGTGACAAAAAGAGAAACTAAAAAAATGAAAGTAAAGGAAATAATCCTAGAAGTCTACTAGTCAACCTCGACCTGCTCTTTAGGAGCTGGCTATTTCCCCTTATTAACAGCATCCTCACTCATTTCTCCCCCCAAGTGTAGGGGCATCAGCAGCGGGAATGACAGAAGTATAAGCAGCAGGGGCTTCTTCATCAATGATGGGCTAGAGGAAGGGTTGTGCTCGCCAAACAAAGTAGAGTCAGTAGCAACTAGGGCTCGATCCCAGTCTTTTTCAAAGTTCACCCGGCAGATATAGGCAATCTGCTTTTCGACATCTTCATAGGCTGCCTCCCAGCCCTCGTTATATTCATTCTCTTTAGCTGAGGTCGCCTCTGCCTCCAAGCTCTTCACCTTCTCAGTGAGCCCTATGTTCTCATTTGTGATGGCAAGTTTGCCTGCCCCAACCAACTCATAGGCCTCGCAGAGTTCCTTTATCTCCTTGGTCGCCTCATCCCTCTCCTTGGCAAAAGAGGCCTCAGCCTCTATTAGAGCCCTTTCAGAGGAATTTTGGGACTCTTGTGCAGTCTTCAGGCTCCCCTAGAGCTCAACATTCATCCTCTCCAACCCATCTCGATTGCGGTGGAGGACGGTGTAGTCAGATAAAAATTGTAAGAAAAAATAGGTGTAAGATAAAAAATGAGAAGAACTAAAATAAAAAAATGGAAATGTCCCTACCAAAGCAAGCTCTTGATCTGCCTTAAGGGATAACTGGTCTGGACCCAACTTTAAGGAATGTTCACGATCCGCCATTAGTACTGCTCTCTCGAGCATCATCATACCAAGATGAGGTACTAGAGCCACAGAGGCCCCCTCAGCTAGAATGGCCACAGGCATAAGGGAAACCTATGCCTTCTTTTTCTTTCCTCTACTCTCCTTCTCTCCTATTCTCTCTTCTTCGTCTCTTCCTTTATTTTTCTCTCTTCCTCTTTCTTTCTCTCCCTCTCCCTCTCCCTTTTCTCTTCTTCTTTCCTTTTCCTCTCCAACTCCTTCTCCTGAACTATTATCTGAGAACCACTAACAGTATCCCCAGACCTCGTCTTATGAATTTTCACCCTGTTGAACAGCTGGACGTTATCATCATTATCATCAGGGATCAAGTTCTTTCTTCTAGGGTGAGCCATATTCCCCTCGTTAGAATTCTCAAACATATAACCACCTGAACTAGAACCCTCCTCGCCGGACCTCTCTACACCGGACTCTTCCTCTCTAGATCCATCCTCATGAAATCCTACCTCACCACTACCACCTTTGTCACCTACAACAACACCAGACTCTGAACTTCTCTCCTCTTTTTCGTCTAGCTCGATGGATTCGAGAGAACCTTCTTCCTCTAGGATATCAAGATGAGGAATGGAGTCAGCTGGATGGGTGATGAATCTAGAGGTAGTGTTCTTGTATTCCAACAAGAAAGAAACTAACCTGGGATGTTCACCTTCCATAATAGAATCCCTTATGTTACAAGCCTTGAGTAACTCAGCAGAACGAATCTCATGGAGAGCAAGCTTTCGATTATTAGAATTCGCTAAGAAAGAAAAGAAAACATCAGAGGAAGAGAACATTATAGCAATAATTAAGAAGCAATGAGTTTGAGCAACAACCTGTATATTCCTACCCATACATAGGAATTCAAGGTCCCCTATACCTCACACCCCCTATTTGAGGTGGGAACTAACAGTTCTTAGCTATGAACCCTTCAGACTAGTATTCCTTATGGGAATCAAGTAGACTCACTACCAACGCCCTATCCGTACTCCTCGCTTTCAAGTAAAGAAGACCAAAGTTGTTACAAGAAAAGGTATAACAAAAAAAGACTTCAACTAAACCTAAATGAGTGCCATATAGCCGGTTTATTCTATGGACTCCATTTACAATCTTCCAAAAGTTTGGAGAACACTGGGCTGGGACTATATCAAAATACTGAAAGAGGTGTAAGAAAAAATGATTTGGGGGAAAAAATTATTTCTCTTGAGACAATAAAAGAATGTGGATCTAGTGGACATCCTTAATATCGCGAATGTTATGAGGAACAGGGGCACACTCAATATCCACCCAATCAGGAATATTATAACATTTTCTAAATTCTACCACAGATTTATTGTCTATCCTATCCATGAGCAAATCGTAGCTATAGTAGAAAGAAAAATGATAAAAGTAAATACAGAAAAAGAAGGATCTGAGAACTTACGAATTAGGTATCAATCCAGGAATGATGAGAAACCAAAGGTGAATGAAGATGAAGGGAAGATAATAGCTTTCAAAGGACGAAGAATAAGCTTGAAGGCAAGAAGAATCTTGAGGGCGAAGGACCACTTGGAAGCAATAGAGATAACATAGTAGAAGTGGTGAAGTGGATCATCTTAACGCTTAGATTTAAATCCCCCAATGATAGCACATGACAATTAAAGAAGATTTGTCGCTCAAAACTATCGCAGAACGATGATTCACTCCCCTCTCAATCTTAAAAATCACAACAGTGCCATCAGAAGCAGGCGAGGGGCGACATTTAAAATATTTGAGCTCAATTGCAGCCCTAAAATTTTAGGGGCAATTATGGGTGCCTTTTCATCTACAAGGCCCATAAGAGTAGCCTACCATACCCAAACGAGCATGAAAGGTTCCCGACCCAAATTATGAGTTCTAGATGGCAGTTAGAATAAAAAGACATGGTCAAGTCCATCCCTAAAATATCAGACGAGATATTCAGGTGATACTGGGCTAACGAGTCGGTTACCAATATCTATTTTCATTCTTTGAACGAAATATATATTTTACCCCTAGTCCAGGGCAAAGCACATGTGAAACACTATCTCGAGAGTTACTTAATACGAACAGTAGACCTCTCCATGGACGAAGGCAATTTGCTGAACAGCGTATATTCTTGTACTGTGTGATTGTGATTGAGATTCTTGTTGTTTCTTTCATATTAGTGATTGTTTTCCTTACATAAATTATTTGTGTTGAGATTTTTATCACCACACCGGTCATCTGGGTGCATTAGGTATGTGCATAGACCAAACGCTTAGGACTATGTTCGCCTCCAATATGTGAGTTTTGATTTATGATTTAAGGGTGATATCTAAACCGGTGTACTTATTTAGTATGGGATGTACCTAGACTTGATAAGAGAGTATTCTTGCATCACAAGCGTATACGTATATATTATAATAGTGATGTACACACACACACATGCGTGTGTGTGTGTGATTTATTCTATTATGGGTGTTTTAGAAGATACTTAGATAGTGATATCTAAATTAATCTCAATATGCGTGAACTTTATAATTAATTGGGGACTCATAATAAATAAAAGGGATTGGAAATTTATTAACGTATTGTATGGGCAATATAGGTGGGCACTATGAATTAATAGTCGAGAAAAGATTTAAGTTAAATTAGCTAGGCGGGGTAGCATAACTAGGTGGGTTTTAAAGAGTACATTAGGCGTGCACAATAGTTGAGAGGTGAAAATCTTTAGTGAGACTACGTGAAGCTAACATGTATAAAATATGTACTCTTTAATGCATTTTAAATACTTGATCAAATGTTTTCAAATTGTTTTACTTGGGCTCTGACCCGTTTCAAATCCATTTTTGTAAAATCATTTTAGGTGCCCATCCACAGGGATGCCGAGCTTAGGAATTTCTTCATTTGATGTGTTACACCTGTTATGGAAGTTGCAGGACCTTGGTAGTAGACGCCTCCAAATTTATCAGTTATTATTTATCCTTTTTTATCTATCTCAATCGGGCATGTCACCCATTCCTAGTTGGTTATTATTCTTCCACTTTATTTCTGTGTCGGATTTAGTTTTTAGATTGTATATGGATTTTTTGTGGAGTGTGCTTCCATGTCTATTTATTCATCTTGTTTATTTATCATTATTACTGTGTTTATTAGAATGGTGAATGTGAATTATTAAATTTAAATTAATTGAATGCTAATAATAAGATTAAAATTTTGACACCGGACCATTAGGGTATTAGTAAAATAAATTGGATTTCGATAGTGATGCTAAGAATTACACCATTAATGACTCGTGTTTAATTTAATAATGGACTGATCACCTAGGATTTGAATAGGCGGGGTGTCACAGATGGTATCAGAGCATCAGGTCTAGAGTCTTTAGGATCTGTGCGGCTTTATTACGTTTCTAGCGTAGTGTTCTTTGATATAGCGCCCTATTATAGGATTGTTGTATTCCTCTTCATATGCAAGTTTACTGAAAAAATCCCTTTTTTTACGTGTGTTTCAAATCAAACCAATTTTCAGGAAAAAAATTATCCTACTTTTAATGTGCACCAAACCAAGTTGTGAAAACCCAATTCTTACTTTAAACAAATTTTATCTTGATTAATCCAAAACATACATCTAGTGATTAAAGAAAGTAAAGTAAAGTAAAGTAAAGAATACTCACAATGTCGGATGTATGAGAAAAAACCCAAAATGGGAAAATAACCTCGGACGACCTAAGCCAGACAATCACTATGGATGTGGATTTACAATGAACATACAAAGTCTGACTCAAAGAGTCGATCCCCATGGGTCTTGACTCTCTTCTGATCTGTAACCACTACTCTCAAAGTGCCGACATAGAAACTCCTTCTTCCACGAAACTTGTCCACAACACACGTGTCCACGTATGTCTCGGTGTCCACCAATTGGCTTTGATTCGTCTATGATGTCGAACAAGAAGTCATTTTCTTTTCTTCACCGCAAAACCCTTATGTTCAATGGTAGAACAAACCTTCTTGGTGTATTAAGATCATGTAAACATAAACTAATGATAACTCGGATCTTTGCAAACTCTGAGGATGTGTTTATGCTTTTTAAACCTTAGAAAACATGTGCAAAACTCGTACTGGATCATATACTGTTTTTCTAGAATGCACATATACGAAACTCTGATGAAAACACGTTTTAAATAAGAATTAAGTGTCGCCTCAAAAAATGTGTCATTCGACCGACAAGGCCACGCCATTCACGCGGCATACCTAGTTGTCATTTGAACGAGCTGGCGTGTCAGTATGACTTTTTGACTTTCTTATTAAAACATCTCTTTTAAAATAGATCTAAATTAGTCAAACTCTATTTCGAGCTTATCAGAATAAAACATAGTGTAAACCTTTAAAACACTTTTGAAAACATTTTAAATATTTTTCCTTCATAAAAATACATCCTTATCTTTTATAAAAACAATTCCGACCACCATTAATTATACGCATTCATACCTGAGTGATCTCGGAATGAAATTAACTTTGAAGACGATTAAACTTGCACCAATTAAACTTCAGCATGATTATTTCTTTTAAGCTTTGCCGCAACATCTTCAAATTTCTTCAATACGTCATAGACCAAGTGGGATCGTGACAAAATAAAATCTCCTTGTGACATATTACAAACACAGTTTTTTTCATAGAATTAAGTCAAAACAATACAGGGACTCAATTAGAAATTTATGTCCTTGCATTTACATTCTCCTGCTAATAAGTGTAGTTGATGCGATCCATATACGAGCTCAGTTGGACTTCGTACACTGAACAATATAGGACGACCAGCGAGGGCCGTTAGAAGGACTACAGGAGGAGAGACTCAATAGAGTCCATAGAGTATTTTGGGAGCAATGATCATGATAGAAGTCAGCATGACTACTGTTTAGACAGATGATAGTAGGATAAATACTTGGGAGTAGTAACTTCCCCAAGCTCTGCCATAGATAACAGTGGTACAAATTCAGACTCAACCAGCGTAGTCGATAAGGAGGGGAGTCAGAGGAGCCCTTTTAAAGTGCCATGTGTAAGGGTTCAGGGAAGAGAGAAAGTGCGATGGGACAATGGAAGGACATAATCCAAAGGCAATTTCATATGGTGAGGTGCATTGGCACCTGAGATCTAAATTTTGGTGTATATTTTTTCTCGTAGGAGCAGGGTTGCTATGGTAGGAGATAGTAACCACACATAAGAAAGTAGATAAAAAATGAATCAAGAAATTTTGGGTGAGGTTTAACCACAAGTTCTTTTATCTTCTATTCAAACGGAGATGTGAAGGAAGTTTCTGGACTTTTCATAGGAGGGGCAAACAGAGGTCAATTTTTAATGAATAATTTATTTGTTTAAGTGAACTTCGCACCCGGGGAGGTAGTAGTGTAACGGAAGGTTCTTATTATGATGATGGACTCAACAGCAGGAGTCTCGAGTATTTATGGGAAATCAGTCTTGGACGACTTATGCACATGGCATCAATGATGTACCTTTATAATGTTTATATCAACGCTTCAATGAGAAGGAGCTGAGAAAGTTGGAAAGCATAGTCAAAAGGGCAAGACTAAAGGTAATTGGTGATAATGATGCACCACAGATGGATACTCATCACGGAACTCATTTAAATGATGTAGATCAATGGAAATTACTATCGAGTGACAATGGATTCAATTAGGGTCACTAGGGATAATAGGGTGTTCCACAGGACTAGTAAGCCAAAGGAATAACTGGGGTAGCAATCGGGGCCAATGCTACCAGATCCTATGTGTGGAGAATAGGTTCCCATGTATCATCCTTATCTGCAACAAGTTAGGGTACATGAGCGAGATGCCCAGCAGGGGCGATAGTTGTACAAGTTTTTGGATCGGTTTGGGCAAGAATGTTATGTCCAGGAAGAGGCATTTGGACCGCTAGTGCTATTGGCAATTAAAATTGTGATTTTTATCCTGGGGTATATGGGGTATGCTTGCGTGACACGACAGAGTCACAATATTTCGTTAAACACTAGATTCGCGCATGAGACGAGTTTAGTGGGTGTATTACTAGTATTACTATTGTGTGCCTATATTTTAACATTTAGTAATAGGTCTCTTTGGTCCCATCTACGGTAAAGTGGGTATAGTCCTTCAGAGGATATGTTTTAGTGGAATTACTCATTTTGAGAGATGATATTTGAGTATGATTTTGTCCTGGGAATGGGTTAGTTAGCGACGTGTTGAGTGAAGTAAGGCTATCGTGTTCTCTATTCCAGGGCAGGATGTTTTATTTAGCAATATGTGGCCTGGAAGAGGGTTGAGCTCGCATTTATGTTACACCATGGAGGAGATTTCAGAGGTTATAGTCGTCTCATTATATTTAATCTCATTTATGGTCGATTGGAAAAATTTAGCTCATTACCGACTTAGCACAGGAAAAACTAGTGATAGTGAGAGCGTCTTGTTGTATAACCCCTTTAGTGAAGTGGGAGTGGATGGTCTAACATGTATATATGGGGGCGTCGATCGATCGATGCCTTCCGAAAATGTGCGCAACAAGCTGTTTTAAGAGTTTGTGTTTGTTTCCAACTCCTATTTCTTTGCCTTATAAAATAAGGTCGTGGGTGACCCTATTTTCTACAACGTTTTGGCGGTAAACATATTTTTTATTTCCTCTATTTTTATATACACTTAGCCCCTTTTATTTATGCATTTAACCTTAGTTTTTAGAGGTGTTCTTTGGGCTGTTTTGATGAGGAGCTTAGAGATGATTTGTGGATCTTTGTGGAATGATTTTGATGGTGTAATCTGACTTTTCTGGGCAGATTTATGTTAGATTCTTTTTGTGATTCGAGGTAAGGGGTTTTACACAATATGCTCCTTAATCTCGCGAGTGTTATTCCCTTTTATTTCCTGTGATTATTGGCTCATATTTGAGTTACTAAATTCTTTTGGAAATCTAGAAATTATTGTTGGAATCTAATTTTGATTCATGTGGTATTGTTATTTGTGTTGAGCATGTTGTCATGAGATTTTACTATGGCACGGAGGTTAGGCACCCGCTAATATTCCTTTTTTCGGATATGCTTAAGAATGCATAGGCGCGAAATGGTTGTGAGGCCTGGTGACCCGATTAATGTGTTGTTTAGAAATTATATTGATATAAGTGCTATTAAGATTCGCATTGGATTTGAATATTCGTAATCGTATTGTTACGCTTTATTCAACGCTAATATTTGTTAAGCATATTTGTTGTTGTATTGTGTACTTCCCCATATTTTCTTTTTGTGGCAGGTTAGCGATTTGGGCGCTTTGGATTTGAATTGGAGATTGTTTATTTAGAGTAGATTATAATACAAGATGAGGAGAATTGTATTTATTTTTGTTGCATAGAGCATTTTATTTTGCGATAGATAGTTGTATTATTTCGAGAGACTTTTGGTTGTATTTAATTTGAAGAGAATGAGATTAGTGGATTCTCTTTTTTATTGTGGGATTTATTTAGATGCCCTATACCTGGTTATTTGTGGATTAGTATAGTTTTATCGACAGTAGCGCGTAGCTCGCTCTCCACGGGCGGGCGAGGTGTTACATGGGGATAGGATTTTGGATATTCTGGTTATGTGAGTAGGACCTACAGATCTCGATGACCAACAATGCTAGGTAGTAGTGTATCGGGGGGTTCCTTATTTGGATTACTTTTGCGAGACATCCCACACATGAATCCCAGCGAATGTCGAGAGTTTATATGTGTTGTTCACTAGGGAATAATTTATCACTTTATTTATTACACATGTATGTAGGTGAAAGCTTGTGCTAATAGTCATTCTATGATATAAGACCTGTAGAGTCGAGAGGTGTTGTGTGCGGAGCACCAAAAGAAAAGTGGAGATGTAGGAGAGGCTGAACTTCGTTCGAGGAAAGGAGATAGTCTGACTGTGTGTATGTCATAAGAAAACTCCCACATTCGAGGTGAGTTAAAATGTGAAATGAAATACGTTGGGAACAAATAGAGTCTCACATGAACGAATGCGTAGAGTGGTTCACGCATATATGGGTTGTTAAAATTCAACTGGATGGAAAAGGGCCTAGGAAGTGCACAGTTTTGGAGAAAATGCACGAGCTATAATTTTTATATATCTCAGGATAAGGGGAGTAAGATGTTCCATGTCACTTAAGATGTTGAGTGTGTTGATTTCGGGTTGAGTGAGACACGGTAAAGTTGTCTCCAAGTGCGCTGCTCAAAAAAGAAAAAGGTTGGTCCGATACTACCGACTTAAATGTTGTGATAGATTGGCGATTCCATAGACGAAATTGATACGCAAATTAATAAAGTTCATTATTGGATTATCAAAATCGCGGAGTGGGCATGATTTTCTTTGGGTTGTGAAGTGAATTGTTTGGGAATAAAATAATTGTTATTAGTTCGAGGTGTTATATTATTGGGCAGTGTGCCCAACATGTTATTAAAAATAAGAAATGAATCGGCACAAGGTGCCGCCCATTATTGTTGTAAATCAGGATGAGAACCTTGAGTCCCACCTTGAATATGAAGTATTAGGAGACAATGGGGGTGAAGTTGAGCCCTGAGATAGGTGTTTCAACTGTAGGATGATGGATAGTTGGGAGGCATGACATTGAATGTGGCAGTGTGCAAGAATGCATGTCTTGGACTTTTGGAGTAATTAAAAATTTTAACTACAACTGGTAGGGATGCATGTGACTACCCATAACAGGATATGCACTGCTAAGTGACTTCTGAGGCTTAATAGGAAAAAAAATCGCACCCTTTTGATAGTTAAAAAAAGGGAAATAAGAAGTTTCTCGAGCCCGGAATGATTCATGGCCCGCCGATAAGTATTGAGTCAATACACATACTTTTAGTATAGTTCAGAAACATAGTGAGACTACGTTGATATGAACCAAAGTTTTGAGGCTTGACATGAGTAGTCAGGGATTGCTGAGGGTGTATCCCATGAGGACAGATGGCTTGGTATGGCAATAGGGAAAATTGGTACCTATAGAAGTGAGGCCTTTTCTAACATAAACATGGTAGAGCTAGTGGAGTATAGGCTCATCTTTTAAGACATTGTAATCAAATTCATGAAAGCTTTGTGTATCATTATATAAGTGAGACCTTAAGCATAAAGGAATATATTGGTATGTAAGGGCTTGAATGGGTTGTAGTGACTAGACCTTTGGTCGAAATGGTACCATTGGTGTATGTGTAGTGGAAATAACAAAAGATTATGGCAAGTAAATTTTCAATACGTTTGGATGCTGTTGTGTGCAAGAATCTGAGGAGGAACTACGGGGCATCATAACGTCAATGAGTCTATTTGGGAGCGCGAGGATGAGATACACGACAAATATCCAGATTTATTCATACTGGGAATTTCCTTTTTCTGAATTTCGGGACAAAATTCCTTTAATAGGTTGAAGTATGTAACACCCTGTAATTTTAATATTTTTATATTGGGATTAATTAAATTAAATTGAGAAATTAATTCGGATTAAAATAAATATTCATTAGTGAGACAAGGGTTAATATTTATTTGTATTGAATATTACTTTGTGAATAAGTAATGAAATTAATAAGAATATATTATGATTACCGTGAGTGAGAAATACGACTACTACAGTAAATTTAGTTGAGACATAAGTGTCGGGCATGTCGGGACTTAATTTTCGAAAATAAAAAGTAATTTCATTTTAGATGATTCAAATGGTCATTTCGAGTGCGCCAGTGCGTACAGAAGGGTCAAAATAGTATAAAACAAAGTCGACTCAAGGGTTTAGTTTGGGTCCCGGGGCATTATTTGGTCAAATCGATATCCTAAAGGGGTATTTTAGTCTTTTAAAATTTTAGGGAAAAGAGACCTATGAAAATTGGAGAGTTATATCAGCTGATAGGTTAAGATTTCTGGGGTTAGAAGTTACAAAAGCAAAGAGAGGCAACTATAGGAGGAAGAAGAATAGTCCCTAGGCTTCCCATACCATTCCGACACTAACGTTGTGTAGATCGGAAGGAGAGGAACCCAACCCTAGCATTCTTCTGTAGAGATTCAGACCTACTAACTGAGACAAGTATTTATCTCACTAAATTATGAGCATTGTATCATCCATGTTAGTGTAGGATGAACAAATTCATGAATACATACAGAATTGGGCTTAATTGGGATGGTGTAATCAATGTTCTTGGGTAGGAACCATGATATTCGAATCTCTTTATGCATGTAAAACGAAATTGATGAATTAGTAACTTTAACATGTGAAGAAATAAGGGTTTTATTGAGGATCTTGAATAAAAATGATAAATTTGGATTTATCTTGAATTAATTTGATTTCAGAGGTTTTTTTTAGCAATTTGATGATTCTATCACGTTGGAAATCATGTATTCATGTTAGTATAATGTTTAGTACAATTGGTTTATAGTTTGGTATCGTGTAATGGGTGTTTTAGGCTTTGATAATGGTGAAAACTGTAGTTGTGGAGAAGATGAACTGCCAGGTACCTCAAACCGGTTCGACAGACCCCATAAACTTATTCGAAGGTATACCCGAACCCGTTCTCTTGTAAACTCAAATCGGTTTGGAGGGCCTGACAGTCCTGGACTTGGTTTTCTTAAATTTTAAGAGGTTAGGGTTGGAATTTTTTCCAATTATACAAATTAATATTAACAATTATGGGGTATATTTTTAATATTAAGGGACTTCACGAGAATTGGAATGAGTCACCGGGAAAACAAGTGAACCAAGGAAACTCATTTTATATTAACTAATACAATGAGAATTAAGATGGGTTACGGAGAATATGAGTGAACCTAAGACTGGAACAACAATAGAGGGATATTATGGCTACTGAAATTATCTTATGGGGTAATATATGCTATGTATGCTATGGTAAATTATCTTATAAGGTAATATTATGGTAAATTAGTTATACGTAGGATATTTGGGAAGTTAAATATGCTATGTATGATATATATATATATATATATATATATATATATATCAAGGTTCTAGAAAACGCAGGGCGTGATCAAGGCGTGGAGGCCAAGCCTTAGAAGCCTAGGCGGGCCTTAGGCGTAAAAAGGCGTGAAAAGGCATTTAGGCCTTCTTAATAATTTTTAATATTTTTTAACCTTAACAAGAAAATTAAAATACTAAAATTGTACATATTATAAAAATATGTCTGAATGTATGCAAATTAAAATACTATTTGATTATTTTAAATGAGATAATTGTTTGGTTTGTAAACAAATTCTTTAAAAGGCAATATCGCTTCACTAAAGCATTATTGTTTTTCGAAAAAAAGTGCTCCTTAAGGGTTTTACCAAGAATAAGGCATAAAAAGCATAAGGCGGGGCGTTTCTCCCAAGCCTCAAGCTTAGATAGGTTTGTTAGAACAGTGATATCTATATATATATATATATATATATATAGGTGGTGTGAATACCTATTGGTTGTTTTATTATGTGTATACATACCTAGGCTACTTGCTATCACGGGAGGTTCCGCATCGTGGATAGTCTTATCCTGATGAGCCCATTGGGGGGATTTTGACTTATATCTTAAAACATAAAACTTAGGGATTGAGTCCCACTTGTGTGAAAAAAGGGTGTGACCGGTAATTTAGGTGCGTTAGGTATGTGCCTAGCCCAAAGGCTTAGGACTATGTTCGCCTCCAATATTTGTGTTTTGATTTATGGTCCGACGGTGATATCTGAATCGATGTCCTTATTTAGTACGTGATGTACCAGGACTTGATAGGAGAGTACGCCTGCATAGCAGCTCTCCGCCTGGTGATGCTGTATACGTATATATTCTAATAGTGATGTGTGTGTGTGTGTATACACACACACATACACACACGTGTGATTTATTCTACTGCGGGTGTTATAGTAAATACTTATATAGTGATATCTAAATTAATTAATTATAAAGTTCACCAATTAATTATAAAGTTCACACACACGTGTGATTTATTCTCGACTATTAATTATAAAGTCCACTTTATTTTTGTGTTCGATTTCGTTTTTAATATTGATGATTGTATTTGGATTTTGTCTGGAGTGTTCTTCTACGAATATTTATTCATCTTATTGCTTTATCATTATTACTATGTTTATTAGAATGTTGAATATGAATTATTTAATGTAAATTAAATTAATGCTAATAATAATATTAAAAATTTGACACCGGGCTATTAGGGTATTGGTAAAATAAATTGAATTTCGACAGTGATGATAAGAATGACACCATTACTAATTCCTGTTTAATTTAATAATGGACTGATCACCCAGGATTAGAATAGGTGGGGTGTCACAATTGCATTTGAAATCTAGTAAAAAATAATTTTTCATTGGATGATTCAAATGAGATACACCTCGTTTGAACGAAGAACCTGGTCTCGTTCTAACCACTTCTAATGAACGGGCCAAAAGTTTCCACATTTGATCTCGTTTGAAGTTGTATATGCAATCGTTTGAATAATATCCAACATTCATTCTAATGACTTCGTAATATTTTTTAAAACTTTTAAAAAAATTGGATTCAAACAAGTTTGAAGTACACTTGAAAAAATGATTACATAAAATCGAACTCATATACCCTCACTAATGATTGTATCAACGATCTAAACTCCTCAATATTCGATTGTTGAATTCGGTCACTAACTTGTCTTCTATTGAAGCTCTTGAGAATGTACATGATGATGTAGAGGTGTAACAACATATGCCAAAATTAAAAACAGTAATACCCTAGGGGTGCTACTGAAAAATATTGATAAATTATTTTTATAAAAAAAAATACTATTTAGATTGGGCATAAATTTGCGAATGCATAACTAATAAATCTACTGAATAAAAATTTCTCAATTTTATTGAATCTCAAATGTACTTTTACAAAAAAAATATAACAAACAAATCGGTACATTTAAATTCTAAAAGTAAATATCCAGACCTCCAACGACGATCCCAATCCAGCGTCAAGCCTCAAATACAACATACTGTGGGGAGCTCAACAGAAAACTCAGTAGTTCATATAAATGCTCCAAGTGAAACGACACATACTCGTGTATGCATGCATCGTATACAAGACCGTCTGCAATATGAACACTCAAACTAAAATTCCAATAATATAATCATAACTTAAGATCACACTATGGGTGCTACACAACTAAAGACCCTATACCAAAATTCATGTCGCACTTCCTAGAGTTCAATTTTGAAAACGTCCACTATAATGTCAATTATCCTCGAAAAAATTTAATAACCCCTAAAAATAAATAATATAACATTACTCCGGAACACGAACCATCATAAATTGGTATCACCCCCATAAAATCTTGGCATACTCACCAACCGGGGTCCATGGCCTAGTCTTTGGATAATAAATCAAATCATAGCCGACAACACCCCATCCAGCAGATGGTTTGGCTGAGCAATGCCTATGAATTCTCCAATAAGATTCATCATAATATCATTCTCTCAATTTAAATAAGTTTCAGATTCAATTCCCATAAATTATGGGTACATGTATTTTACCCTATTTCTTTAACTCAACATGCTAGTAAAATCAACTAGTTTCGTTACCCTAAACTACACTGGATGAAAATAACACATAAATAACGGGTGAAAAAATGAGTATAGTATACAAGAATATAATACATATAAATGCAACACATATCATGAATATAATTATATAATCAAGGCTGAATTGGCGTAGTAAGCTAAATTAATCACGGGAGAAGGAAACTAGCTCAAGAGATTTAAAATCCACCACTGTAGGCTTGTTTTAAAAAATGGAAAAATAATATAAACAATTATCATAATCACCAATCTGACTTCAGACTTGAATTCTACACGAAAAATTGGGATAGGTATTTGTTTTGAGTTTTTCTAAAATCTCATCTGAAAGTACTCAAAAAATATCTAAAACACGTCAAACCGACTCTTCTCATTCTGCTCGTTTTTGCCTCTATTTTTCATCATCCTTTCCTTAAAACCATCCATAATGTTCCTTATAAAGCCTCTCTTTTAAAACCTACCATGGAGCCTAAGTTAAAAATTATTTTTCTTTAATTCAAAATTGTCTACTTTACATATTTAAACCGTTATAAAATGCTCAAAAACCATTTAAATTTAATTTTATATATTTGATCGTTTTCAAACAAAAATCAATTTCTTTTGAATATAATATCAAAAAAATCATTTTTATTTAAAATTATTACTGAAATATTATATAATATTCTTAAATAATTTCTCAAAATAATGGGGTATTACATTCTTCCCCCCTACAAAAGGAATTTCATCATCGAAATTCACCCAAAATTTTCTTCCATTAAATTCGAACAAAAAGTTCGACATCACCAAAATAAGAGATAATATAAATAAAATCTCTCACAATGGACAACATAACAAACCAATAACCCCAAGATCGAGAATATCAATAACTTATGCTCTGATACGACTCCATAACACCGGGGGTGCTACTGAAAAAATATTGATAAATTAGAGAATTGTTTTATAAAAAAATACTATTTAAATTGTGCATAAATTTTTTGAAGCATAACTAATAAATTTACTAAATAAAATATCTCAATTTTATTGAATCTCAAATGTCCTTTTACAAAACAATTTATAATAACCATAGAAGTACATTTAAAGTTTGAAAATAAATATCCAGGGCCTCTAACGACAATCCCAATGCCAACAATGCTATAAATATCATCTCTCGCTACTACGCCAAAATGGGATATTTGTGAGTGCTGTTAGCAGTCACAATTGACCTTTATAACTGCTATTAACCGTCATAATTTAGGGTGTGATAAAAGCAAAATTGTAACTCTAAACAACGGTCACAAATTTTTATAACCTCTACGGGGTTATGACTGGTGACCCCAATTTGTAACCGCTATTTGTAACTGCTCTCAACAGTTACGAATCTTATATTTATGACTGCTGTTAGCAGTTAGAAAATTGATAGTAGTGTTAAATTTGTGACTGCTATTAGCAGTTACAAAATTGAATTTGTTAAATGTGGTAAGAGCTATTACAAATATCTTTATATTTTCACAAAATGATGAAATAATGAAAGTAAAATAAATATCATGATAACAAGTCTAAAAATTTTAACAACATTTTAATTATATTTCTCATATTCCATATATCCAGTACAAATAAAACTTGTTTAAACTTAATTTAACACCAAACAATCCCTTCGTGGGTGCCAAGTAGAAAATGAACATAGAATAAAAAATAAACTAAAAAAATAACCACACAACACTTCGATGACATGAAATGTCATGAACAAGTAACAAATCATTCTAAATCTAGACCAAGAGTCACCACGCGGTGGATATGCTTTATGAGGTTTAGGTATATCAGTCGTAGGGGGTATTGATGTGGTGACATCCTCCCTCGTGTACTCAGAGTATGCTTGTTGAGCGAGTTCAATGGACTCAAATTTTATGAATACGGTGCCTCGGTAGCCATTGACTTGTGCTTGTGTTGCTTGCCACGAAGTGTAAACACCTGGATTTATGCCTTTGAATACTACGTATGTCGGGTATGCCATGTGTATTCCTGCAAATAATAAAATGTAACTATGTTAGTTACAATAAAGAATGTGGGGCACAATATCAAAACATATAAAATAAAAGAACTCTTCCTCCTTATTCTCTTCATAACACTCCAATGTCACTTTCAAACTCATTCTACAATAATGAGCATATCAAAGATTTGAAAACACCAAAATGACAACATAACCCGTGCTCACATGTTCTATACAAAATCATACTTTATGAAAATTGCCACACCCACCACACACCCACACATGTTTTACATAGAAAGTCTCATTCCTTCTTTTCTTAGTAGTGCTTTTAACAGGAAAATTGTGAGCTTAAATGTCAAAAGCAAACTCATTTTGCATAATAAGATTGTATATCTATATAAAGAACGTGTAAGCACTTTAGGATCATCTAGTTAACCAACATCAAAATTGGGACCTATATTTTCTGAGGCAACAAAAAATTACAGTTGGGCATTCTAGTTAAAAGAATTCCAGTCATGCATTCTAGTTAAAATAAAATTGATAATACAGATTAATCTATGTAGTATTCAGCCATAACATAAATGTCAAAATTCTTGCAATTATGACCCCACACTTTTCATTCATTACTTCATAATGTAAATTCAGATTTATGATAAATTAGCAACCATGTACAAACAATAGCAAGGATTTAATTGATGCTACTGAGTAGTGTATTTAATCATCTATAAGATGAACAAGAAACATATGGTTCCCCTGAGGGGTTAATATCAGCAAAGAAGTAAAATTAAAGAATCCAGGAAAAAATGGAATGTGGTCCTCTCTCGATAACAGAAAATACTGAATTTTCCATTAATAAGTAGATAATACCCAAATTTTATGCATTAATGTGGGTGCAGAAAGAGGTACAGGGGGCCATTTAAGCTATATGTGAGCATACATATATAGAGAGACAACAGAGAGAGAGAGAGAGAGAGAGGACCATCATGAAATGCAGACCAACCACGTTTTATGCATTGCTCACTCTAGGTGATTTCTATTCATAGATAACCTGATTAATCATTATCGGATGCCCACACTTGTTTCCAATTTGATTTAATCGACTGATCCACATTATGAATTTTAGGCAAAGGGGATAAACTCATAACAATCAGCAATTCTAAATTAATTTTCACCTTACTCAGCTTTTAAATTTCATCCAAATCTGTTCTTGGGGTTTCAATATCCAAGTCTATCAGCTTTGGAATTTCATTATCTGTTTGAGGAAAGCAAAAATTCATATCAAATTACGACTCCTACACAAAAGAAATTCCAGAGTTAGAGTTCCACCTTTGGATTATTTTGCGGAGGATTTTAATGGGAGAAATTGGAGTCTTATGCAAAAACCTAGCGATATGGATTATTCTAAAAACCATGATAATCAAAATAAATTACAGGTATCCATTGCTGCAAATCATGGAATATGTAGTAATACTGGATGTAGAATGATTAATAGGCTAGTGGCTTCACGGTTATCCTTACGAACAATATAAATAATGGATGAAACTATCGGACCAAAAGTTATTGAGAGAAGAAAGAGGGAGGAGTAATTAAGAAATATTGCATAGGAAGTTAATAATGATAAGGAAGATATAGGTATGAGAAGTAGGGAGAATATAGATCTGATCGATGAAACTCAAATGGAAATCTATTTAATTAAAGACAAGCAAAATCTGACAGATAAAAGGAAAGAGAAAAGGTATGATTTGAAAGAAAACAATAATGGCAATATGATGGAGAGGGGTAGATCATTGGAAAATACTGCAACTCCTAATAGAGATAGTATGATTGAAAGTAAACATCATATTGTCCATACTGTTAATGGTAATGAAGGCAACAAATGTATTAGAATTGAGGAAAATGAAGTAAAAGCATAAATTGAAAGATGAAAGAATTCCATAGTTGCATATATCTTGGGAATTAGGGGTTTCTTATGGATCTTTGAAGGGTTATATGCAAAGAAAGTGGAATAAATTTGGTAGACATGATGCATTTTTGCTGAAATCAAGAGTATTCATTATTTCTATTGGTTGCGCTGAAGCTCATTCTCAAATTGTGGAATAAGGTTTAGGGACTTTTGATATAGTCAAACCATGGAATCCCAGAGTTAGTCTTGAAAAGGAGGGCTTATATAATGTGCCTATTTGGATAAGATTACTTGAACTAAAATTGTATTTCTAGTCTGAACAAATGTTGAGTTAAATTACAAGTATCATAGGGAAATCCCTTTTTACAGATAGGTTGACTGCTAATAGAGAGAGACTCATTTTTTTCTAAAATTTGTGTTGAAATTAATTCCTATTTATCGATTGCAAGGAGAATTGAGAAAATAGTGTGCTGAAAATGAATGTCTTCCGGTCTTATAAGAAATGATGAGTGCTTGGTCACAAGGAGGAAAATTGCAATAATATTGCTAAAATAAGTCAAGTTTTTGGATGAAAGTTTGAGAAAAGGTGAAGATGAATCTACAGGGAAATGTAACTAATGCTGATCAGAGTATTACTCTTTCTATGAAGGAGGAATTAAAGAAAAATCTTGAGCTTATAAGCTCTTCAAGTTAAGTGATTGCATATAAGAGAAATATTGAGGTATGGGAAGCAAAGGAGAATAAAACTGAGATAAGTGAAACTATTGTGGACTGTATTGATTTGAAGACGTATGATAAAGTTAAAGAGACCCCAATTACTCTGGTAAAAAACTATAATATCCTCTAGAATATGGAAGAAAATGGAAGCATCTTTGACACCAAGGAAGGGGCTAATAATAAAATACGGGAATCTATAATAGCTACTACTGAAGACAATCAGAAAATCAAACGAAGTAATGGTATTTTTGATTCTTGGAAAAAGAAACAAAATAGTCTAAAGAACCGACTGTCAGTTATTTTAAAAATAATTGAGAAAAGCTTCAGTTATTTTAAAAAATAATGGAACAGAAGATAAGAATGTATAAGGAAAAAAAGAAAATTGAACAATCTAAAGATCCAACTGCGACTTCAAAGTTCAATTTCAAGATAAGAATAAGGCAAATCCAATGTTTAGAAGATACACTAGATCTTATTTGAAAGGTCTAAATAATTTTCACGCATCTCAGTCCAAATGTTAAGTTTCATTGTATGGAATATCCGGGGAGTAGCGAAGAAGTCAGCTAGTAGGAGGATCAAACAGTTGTGTAGAAAATTCAAACTTTCTATTTTAGCTCTACTATAACCTAAGGTTACTGCTCAAAAAATTGATAAATTCAACGTCAAATGGGGATTTGAAGGGTATGCTAGCAATGTTAGTGGAAAGGTTTGGGTTTTTTGGAGATTCAATACTAAAATGAAGGTTATTTATGATAATGATCAACAATTAACAATTAATATTTGCCATCCAACATTGAAAATCCCTATTGCTGTTACTGTGGTATATGCAAAATGTAATAAAGAGGATAAAAGAGATTCATGCGATAAAATGTCTGAAATGTCAAATTCTTTAGCCCACTTGCCTCACCTTATTATAGGGGATTTTAATGTTGTTTCATATCAAGAAAAAAAACTTGGAGGAAATGATATTGATAAATTTGCAGTGGAGGAGTTCAATCAGGCTATAGATTACAGTGAGCTTAGAGACTTGCACTGTATATACATTTTGTCATTCAATAATGCACTAAGTATTCCATAATATTTCCATCCCAATCAATAAATAGAATAAGTTGTGTATCATGATCAACCATTTGTGTCTATCCATTAACTAGACTCTAAAATAAACTTCTCTAAAAAAGTCAACACTGATATTTGAGGATTTTAGTTTTTTCCTACCCGTGGCAATCTTTGTTGTGAGAATTTTACACTAACAAGTTTGATTTAACAGAATTTAGGGAACATTAAACTTATGTAGTAAGGGTGGGTATCAATACTAAACTTATATATACAAACCAGAGTGCAATTCTAAAACCTAAAAGCATAACTTCAGGGTTAAAAAGTTACCGAACCTCAACTATATTTTGAATCTGTAAGCTATTGAATGTAAACTTCTGAATGTAAGCTGCTGAATGACTCTTAACTCTGTTCAGCAGTGAAATCCTCAAAATATGAGTACAACAGATCTTCGGAATATATAGCCATAGTTGATGATCTATTGAAGTGAATAATTTGAAATTTGGAAGTGAAGCGTAAGGCTAAGAGGTGCAACCCCACATAAAGACCATCCAACATTAAAGTAGATATTAATTATGAGAAGGTGAAATCTTAAACACTAACTCTCTTTAAAAACAACAAATAGACAACAGATCTTTTTCATAACCAACAGATCCCCCACAATCTTTCACAATCACTCTTTAAAAGTTCTTACAATTCTTTAGTAACCTAGAAATATAAGCCCAAGGATCTTATATACATTATTAGAACTAGTTAGTTATACGTTAGATATACTTATTAATTGTCTAATAGACACTGGATACATTCAAAACAGATTAATAATATCAAAATAGAGTTCAAACACTACTAATTGTTCACTTTTACAATTTGTTCAAATTTCTCAAGAAAAAATACTCTGGATCACTTAAGGAAAAGACAAAGCAACATCCAAAGCACCGAAGATTTCTCGACATCCTTAATAGTGTCCGCCCCATGACTTTGAAGATACAAAGGATGATTCTCTTCTCCTGGAACAACACTACTAACGTAAACCTTACGTTCAAATATCAGCAATTGATGGTCGTGAACCACTGTTCCAGTAGCAACTGAAGCAATAACTTGTTCACTTACAATCTTCCTTTGATTTGTAAAATCTAATAAATCGACATATTAATCATGTGGAGTAAAGTACTTCTCCAAAACATATATAGCCTCGGCCAAAGTTTCTTTCGCTGTCATTATGTGCGTCCTGTTGACAACTTTCTCGCACAGGGTTAAACATAAGCTAATTTATAGAATTTCCCTTTGAAGATCCTTGTGTTTCGAAAAACAGTGTTCGAACAACATAGGGACAAGTTGCATTATCATATGCCAATCGTGAGACTTGCACTTTTTCAAATATTTTGTTGCATCGCAGAAAATCATGTGTAAGTTGGATGAGAAATTATAATGGACCTTCAAGCCCTTTAATGTTTCTAAGAACATATTTCTTCCTTCAATGCTCAAAGTATAAGATACAACTGACATATGCTTTTTTCTAGTGTTTGGAACTTCTTTAAACCATAATGATCTTCTAATCTTCAAATCACGAAGATCTTGACGGGATTTTTCTCCATCCTTGGTATGAGAACCACCAATGCATGTGCCTACAAGATGCTCAATAATATTTTTCTCAGCGTGCATTATGTCTATCACATGTCGCACAGGATGTTCCTTCAGTATGGCAATTCAAACATTATTGATCTCTTCGACCACGCCGTTTTCACATCAACATCCTTTCTTTTAAGCTTTTGGGCCAAAATTATGGGGTGTTTCCCCCTCAACATTTGATCAGCCTTTAATGACCTTTCTTCAATTTCCAAACCAGAAAGTATTGGTGGAGGTGGCCGCGTCTCGGTGCCTTCTAGGAGAAAATTGCTTCGTATTGACCTGAATTTGTGACTTTGGGGCAAAAATATCCGATGACTATGATAAAAAAGTTTACCTCTTTTCTTAAGCCAGCTGGGTTCAGTTTCCTCTCCACATATAGGACAACCTAGGTAACTATGTACATTGCACCCAGATAAGGTCCCATAAGCAGGAAAATCATGAATGCCCATATCAACATAGCTCTCAAAATGAATTCCTCCTTTTTATACGAGTCGAACGCTCTCACACATTCAACCCATAACTCATTCAATTCATCTATTCGTGGGGCTAAGAAAACTTCAATGTCACTACCCGATGCTTTTGGACCTGGTATCAACAACGACAAAATTGAAAACTCATTTCTCATCCACAACGACGGGGGCAAATTTAAAGGCACCGCAAACATAGGCCATATACTCTTATCTATGCTAAATTTACCAAACGAGTTAAACCCATCGGTTGATATTCCGAGGTGAAGGTTGCGTATTCATTTAGCAAAGTACGGGTATCGTTGATGTGTAGATTTCCACACAGATGAATCAGTCGGATGTCGCATGATATTCTCACCCACCTCCACTTAACCATGCTAAGTCATTGCCTCTGCTATCCAAGGTATAGTATAAAGTCTCTTCTATCGAGGACCTAAAGGGAAATACTTTAACACCTTCTTAGGTATTTGCGTATCCACGTTCAATAAATTTTTATTATAACTATCATCTTTTGTTCATATCTAGGTTCCTTATATACAAGACAAGTGAAAATAGCGTTGCCAAAGCCGTTTATTAAAAATAAACTATTTAAGCAACTCCGAAAGTTTGTTGAAGAAACTCTTTACTTAAATCAAAAAGATTTTGAACAGAAGATGTGTTAACAAAAATTATGTACGAGATATGGACAAGATTTGATAACAAGTTTTAGTAAACAGTTTAAAATGTTTTAAACTCAGCACACAACAGAATGAGATGAGAAGATGTAGAAATATTAATACTCAGGATTTTTAACGTGGTAAAACCTCAACCTTGAGGAAACATCCACGACTCCCTCTACGGAGTAAAACAAGAAAATATCACTAAAGCAAATATGTGAGTTACAATATATTTAACTAACATGCACACAATAACAAGTCTATACAAGTTCAGGATTATACCCTCTGGCGTCCTTAAACTTTTCTGCAGATCTTGATTGTTGATGTAGTCTTCTCAGTTTGACAATTCTTCCTTTGTTTCAGCACTTTACGTCGACTTATGTTCACCAAATCTTATAGCCAACACTTTCAGTGTATGTAGTGTGAATATGTTTGTGAAAAGTGTTCTATAACACATGCATGCACTCACACACACTTATATTTACAAACAGTCCTAAACAAATTACATATAAAGTCTATATGCACTGTATTTGTTATTTTTCTTTCTTACAAAACCAAAAACCTTTTGACCTTTCAAGATAACCCAGATCCCACGGAGATCTTGCTTAAGAAATCGGACAAGACCTTTTTCAATCTATTTTGAAAATATTTAGAAGATTGAAAACCCTCCAAGTGCGAATCTAACTAGGTCAGGTTAAGTTTTGTAAAAACAGAAACAGAAAAACATCTATTGTTGATTCTGAAGTAAGAAAAGGTTTTAACAGAAAACAATCAACAACGAACTTCTCAAGATGAGAAATAAAATGCAACTAAGTGTGTTGTGACATGAAAAACTTCAGATCTATGGTTTCTATTGAAACAGAAACAAGATCTGAGTAAGTGTCTAAGTTGGAAATAAGATTTTATGAACACAAGGTTTCAGCAACCCAGAAATCACTCAACTCGAACTCTCATAAACTCAAGAAACACTAAGGATGGTGTTTATTTGGTTATGGTTTTTTTGGAGAGGTAAGTGGTTTAGGTTGAAGAAGGTTTTGACGAAGTTAGGGTTTCTAACTTGGCTCTGGTTTCTCTCTCTTTCTTCTCTCTCTCTCTATTCTCTGAGACTTTTCAAAATGGCAAAAGCTTTCGAAGGCTGAGATGAGGGTCCTTTAAATAGGAAGAGGAGAAGATTCCAGACCATCGTTAAAAAACAAAGGCTGAGATTGAGTCAAGCTACTTTGACTTCAATCTAAGGGCTCACAACAGGCGGTGGATTAAACAGGCTGTGATTGGCTTTAGGGTTTACACGGGGATTCACTCAAGCGACATGCAGGCCATCGATAAGGGATGATCCAAGGGCTGTAAACATGCGAGGCTTTGTCTCTGTAAAGAAACACAACTCTGGCCAATCAGAGTTCAGCAAGTGTTGGCCATAGGACGAAGGCAATCGCGCATCCCAAACTAATTACAAAGCCAACCCTGGAGTCTCTGGCGCTTTCGGTTTCTACCCAAAGTAACTTTAGGCCAAAAATCACAACAATACATATTTAGATATTAACCCCAAGACTTTTTAAATCAAGTTTTAATTTAATAAAACCTTAATTAAAAGATGTTTAAAAAATCCCAAAAAATTAATAAAAATCAAATTGAGGGATTTAAACACACTCACCACATTAATACACATAAGGGTGCAATATGATATGCAAGAATTAAATTCTAAGTGTGTGAGTGATGGATATAGTCTTAGGATCATTACAAGATAGATAAGAGAAGAAGCAAACCAATTTCTGAGGCTCTTTGGTTTCTAGGATGGACACAATTTTGTCACAATTTCCAAACTAGATGAGCTCTTATACAGTCTAGACTCAAATGAGTCAAAAGTATAAGGGCTTTAATCTCCCCCTTTGGAAATATGAGACAAAATCTCCTTTGAGTTATCTAGAACTCGTAGGGCGACAACAAATAAGAAAATCATATTCCTAAAAAAGTTCTATCTACCCAAATCGTAGAAAGCAAAAATTACATAACTCAACTATATACAGTTTAACATCCTATTATTACAATAGAGAATGATTGTACAAGAAAAATACCTGCAAAGAATTACTAAGATCAAGATTTTTAGTATATGCAGTAGACTCAAATTTCTCCCCCATTTTGTCTCAAATGGACAAAGGGAAGGAACTTGGAAAATATAACAGGTATTTACTCAACACAAATCATTCCAATAGATTTACGTAAAGAAATGAATCTATTATAATCAAGAGGTTTGGTAAATAAATCTGCAAGTTGTAGATCAGTAGGAAGATAATTGATTTCTAATTCCTTGGTTTCAACTAATTCACGAATAAAGTGATGTCTTATTTTAATGTGCTTAGTTCGCGAGTGTTGAACTGGGTTCTTAGAAATATTAATCACACTTTGATTATCACAATAGAGATGAAGTGTGGGTTCTAGAATACCATAATCACTTAGAATTTGTTTAAGCCATAATAATTGGGCACAACAGCTACCAGCGGCTATGTATTCAGATTCAGCAGTCGAGAGAGATGTGCAGTTCTGTTTTTTACTACTCCATCCTACCAAATTATTACCAATATAACAACATGCGCCTGAAGTGCTTTTACTATCATCAGTACAACCAGCCCAATCAGCATCAGTGTACCCAATAATAGTGCTAGGTGTGTCATTCGTGTACCAAATTCCTAAATTTAGAGTGCCTTTAACATATTTAATTATCCGTTTAACAGAGTTTAAATGGCTCTCTTTGGGGTTGTTTTGATAGCGCGCACAAACACACACAACATACATGATATCAGGACGCGAGGCAGTCAGATAGAGTAATGTGCCAATCATACTACGATATAGAGTAGAATCTATAGATTTTCCATTTTCATCTTTTGACAATTTTTCTGTAGTACTCATAGGCGTTTTAGTACTTTTAGCACTCTCGAGGCCAAATTTCTTACTTATCTCCAATGCGCACTTAGTCTGCGAAAGAAACAATCCATCTGGTTGTTGTTTGGCTTGGAGACCTAGGAAGAACTGTAACTCCCCCATAAGGGACATCTGAAATTCCTTACTCATAATTTCAGCAAAAGATTTTACTTCTGAGGTAGAAGTAGAACCAAATATGATATCGTCTACATAGATTTGAGCGATAGTAATGTGTTTGCCAAAATGTTTAACAAATAGGGTTTGGTCATTTCCACCTCTTTTGAAACCCTTATCCAGCAGAAAACTGAACAGGCGTTCATACCAAGCTCTAGGAGCTTGCTTAAGACCATATAAAGCCTTTTTCAATCGAAATACATGATTAGGATAATTAGGGTCAATGAATCCTTTAGGTTGTTCTACATAAGTTTCCTCGGCAAGTATTCCATTAAGGAACGCAGATTTTACATCCATTTGATATAATGTAAAATGCATGTGACATGCTATAGCAAGAAGCAGACGAACGGATTCTAAACGAGTAACAAGAGCAAAAGTCTCGTTAAAATCAATTCCTTCTATTTGGGAATAACCTTGAGCAACTAGTCTAGCTTTATTTCTAATTATTATCCCATTTTCATCAGTTTTATTTTTGAAAATCCAACGAGTACCAATAACCTTTTTGTGATCAGGACGTGGAACAAGATACCATACATCATGAATGATAAATTGTAAAAGTTCATCCTGCATAGCAGAAATCCAGTGAGAGTCATTTAATGCCTCATTTACATTCTTTGGTTCCACAAGAGAAACAAAGCATGCATAAAGAGCATAATTTCTAAGTTGGGATCTTGTACGTACTGGCTCACTAGGGTTACCAACTATGTTGTTTATGGGATGATCTTTAGAAACCCAGTTAGGTACTTCAGGTGACTCAATAGGTAATGAATTATCTATTTCAGAAGAGTCATTTTCTAAAATATTTGACGATTCTTCTTCTATAGTTAATTCACTAGTCTTGCTTTCTACAGTAGTGTCACTAACAATTACATTTATGGATTCCATTAAGGTTTTAGTGCGAAGATTATACACCCGATAAGTTCTACTGTTAGGTGAATATCCTAAGAATATGGCTTTATCTCCCCTACTCTCAAATTTAGATAAGTGTTCCCTATCTTTACACACATAACAGGTACTACCAAAAGTTCTAAGGTACTTAAGATTAGGCTTTTTATTGTACCAAAGTTCATAAGGGGTTTGTTTGGAATTCTTTCTAAGATAGACCCTATTAATAAGATGGCAAGATGTACGAATAGATTCTACCCAAAAATACTTAGGTAAGTTCTTGGCATGGAGCATGACACGTGCCATCTCTTGAAGAGTTCGATTCTTTCTCTCAGCTATACCATTTTGTTGAGGGGTCTTAGGGGCACTGAACTCATGTTTGTAACCATTATAGTCACAGTATTCTACAATACCAGTGTCTTTGAATTCACCACCTCTATCACTTCGGATTCTATTCACTTGAGTGTCTTTCTCATTTTCAATCCGTAAAAGAATCTTTAAAAAGGTTTGAAAAGTATCGGATTTCTGTTTTAAGAAATCTACCCAAGTGAATCTGGTGAAGTCATCAACCATAACTAGAATATAACTGTGTCCACAAAAACTAACAGTTTGAGAAGGACCCATTAGGTCCATATGGATGAGTTCTAAGGGATTAGAGGTAAGGATATCTTTAACCCTTTTATAAGGTGCTTTAACAATTTTTCCTTCTTGACAGGGACCACAGACAATGTTATGAATGGGTTTAATTTTTGGTATTCCTTTAACTATTTGTTGAGAGGACAATTTACTCAAATTTTCGTAATTAATGTGACCCATTATGTTATGCCATATCTCATTATCATCCATTCTGGCAACATTACAGATTCAGAACTAGACATGACAGTATAACAATTGTCAGGAGTCCTGAATCCTGTAATTAAGCATTCTCCCTTTTCATTTAAAATCTTTCAATTGTTCTTTGAAAAGGTAACAATATAGTTTGAGTCACAAAATTGCGAAATGCTAAGTAAATTAGCCTTAAGACCTTTAACTAAGAGAACATTTTCAAGAACAGGAAGTCCTTTTTCTTTAAGAGTTCCTTTGCCTATGATCTGGGATGATACTCCATCACCAAAAACAACTTTTCCACCATCAAAGATGGTTTTATTTAAAAGTTTTGTATCATCACCTGTCATATGCTTGGAACAACAAGAATCCAAATACCAACCAGAAGATGTAAGTTCAGCTTTTAAGGCAGAAATTACAATGTTACACTTCATCTGGGGTACTAGATCATCTTTTCTAACCCAAATTGCTCTGGTTTTTAATTTGCGCTTGTTTTCTCTCATTTGATAAAATTTGCGAGCATTAGTTTTTTGTTGAAAAACATTTTGCGCATGATTTTGAGTAAATTTAAACACCTGAGCATTTGATTTAGAAAAGTTTCTGGTATTCCTTCTAGTAAATGTCCTTTTAGGTTTAGTCTTTCTATTCCTATAGTTGGAGTTTTTGTCTGGTGGCCTGGGAAGGACATAGTTGTTACGACTCCTCCTAGAGTAGTTAAAGTTTTGATACATGGAAGTATTGTAGATAGGCTTAATCAGTCTCCTAGCATAGCAATTATCAAAAGAATGTCCGTATATATCACAATAGGAGCAATAAAGATTGCTCAGAATGGGGTTTACCTTAGGAAAGTCTCTAAACAAAGGTTTTGAGAGATTTTGAGGCTGAATTTTATTCCTAGGTAGCACAGGTTTGAAAGCAGGTTCACTTTTCCTAATTGGGGGGCAGACATATTTTACCTTTGGTAAACTTTCATGCTTAGAGCAACTTGCATCTCCAGTGTTAGTGTTTTGATGATCAAACTCAGTTTTTAGTGAATGAAAGTCTGGACAAGTTTCAATAGGTCTTTTGCCTCCTGACACAAATTTGATAGGTTCAACATGTTTTGTTTGTGTCTTCAAATTGGGACAAAACCCTATACCAGTTCGATCATCAGAATTGGTTTTAGATTCAGCAACAAATTCCTCAAAACATTTAGAATTGTTTTCAAATTTTTTAAACTTTTTGAAAACAGTTGCTGTCTTTTCTTTGGTTTGTTCCAATTCTAATAATGTACTTTTGTATTTTTTCTCCAGAATTTCATTAGCTTCAGTCAAAGTTTTCAGTTTTTCATCAAACACTTTGATATCACTTTCATGAGACATGCATTGAGTAGTATACTCTTCAGCATTCAGTTTTACCATCAGGCTTAGATCCTCTAGCTTTTTGGTAAGATCTTTCACAATCTTTTCTAGTATAGTGCTTTTCTTTAGAGTTTTAGAATATAGAGTGTGTATATCTAGGAGATCTTCATTGTCTGAGTCACTAAGTGAGGTGTGTGCAGTGACCCCTAAGGTTTCATTTCTTAAACTCACGCACCCATTGACATCAGCAGTATCGATTCCCCTTTGACTCACACACCCCGAGGAAGAAGTATTAAAGTTTTCAGTAAGTAAAGCATCTAAACCAGTTAAAGTATGATTCAAGGCAACAGAACTAGAATTAATAGGCTCATCCTCACAATCAAGCACAGGCATATCATCATTATATATGATTTTGGCAAAGAAGGATAAACAAGGATCAAAACCATCAGATGTCTCAGGTTCCTCATTTTCAGAGTCACTTGAGTCATCCCATGTTTTGCATATGTTGGCTCTAGAGTGTTTGTTTTGGGTATTTAAATTAACTCTACATTCTTTAGCAATGTGTCCTAGTTTACCACATCTATAGCATTCAGTCTTCTTGAGGTCTCTGTGAGGTCTTGTGTTGTCCTTGTTCTGTTTGTCATGAGGTTTCTCATGAGGCTTGTGATTTGAAGGAGTTGGATAATTAGACTTGCCCTGTCTATTTGCAATACTGTTTCTAAATTTAACAATTTTCTTAAATTGTTTTAACATTAGAGCAATCTGATTATCTAGACTTTCTAAGTCACAATCCTCATCAGAATCATTACTAGGAGTGTTTAACTCAGGCTTAGTCATCTTAGAAGAAAAGCTAAGATTGGAATTGGTATGTTTCCTATGATTATGGGTCAATTGTTTCTTAAACTCCAATTCCATTTCCACAGTTCTTAATTTACTACTGAGTAATTCAGGAGTGAGATTTATATCACTTATTTCCTCAATAGCATATCTTTTATTGTCAAATTTCTATGGTAATGATCTCAGAATTTTAGACACAATTTCTTGTCTATTATAAGTTATACCATTAGCATGCAGTTTAGTGACAATATCAGCCAGATTCATATAGAAATCATCAAAGGACTCAAATTCAGACATGATTAAGGAATTATACTGTTGAATTAACATCTGAGTTTTAGCAGCCTTAACCCTAGAGTCTCCTTCATGGGCAGTAATCAAGGTATACCATGCTTCCTTAGAAGTGGTACAAGATGAGATTCTTTTGAACTCATGTTCATTTATAGACATAAATATAGCATTCTTTCCTTTATTATTATTGCGAGAAACTTGTTTCTCTTCTTGAGTAAACTCACTTAATATTTTCTTAACCCTCTCAATACTTCCTTCAGTGGCTGGTTTAGTAGGATAAAAGTACCCATTTTCAATAATGTCCCAGACATCATCTCCCAAGGTTCCTTTAATGAAAGCAATCATCCTTACTTTCCAGTAAGAAAAATTGGTTCCATTAAAGACTGGAGGTCTGGTCAAGTTACCATATCTTTCATTTTTCTCGTCCATGATTGATTTTGAGAAAACAGTTTCAGAAACTCAGGATCTTTTTGAAAAAGTTCACCAAAAGCTCTGATACCAATTGAAAATAGCGTTGCCAAAGCCGTTTATTAAAAATAAACTATTTAAGCAACTCCGAAAGTTTGTTGAAGAAACTCTTTACTTAAATCAAAAAGATTTTGAACACAAGATGTGTTAACAAAAATTATGTACGAGATATGGACAAGATTTGATAACAAGTTTTAGTAAACAGTTTAAAATGTTTTAAACTCAGCACACAACAGAATGAGATGAGAAGATGTAGAAATATTAATACTCAGGATTTTTAACGTGGTAAAACCTCAACCTTGAGGAAACATCCACGACTCCCTCTACGGAGTAAAACAAGAAAATATCACTAAAGAAAATATGTGAGTTACAATATATTTAACTAACATGCACACAATAACAAGTCTATACAAGTTCAGGATTATACCCTCTGGCGTCCTTAAACTTTTCTGCAGATCTTGATTGTTGATGTAGTCTTCTCATTTTGACAACTCTTCCTTTGTTTCAGCACTTTACGTCGACTTATGTTCACCAAATCTTATAGCCAACACTTTCAGTGTATGTAGTGTGAATATGTTTGTGAAAAGTGTTCTATAACACATGCATGCACTCACACACACTTATATTTACAAACAGTCCTAAAAAAATTACATATAAAGTCTATATGCACTGTATTTGTTATTTTTCTTTCTTACAAAACCAAAAACCTTTTGACCTTTCAAGATAACCCAGATCCCACGGAGATCTTGCTTAAGAAATCGGATAAGACCTTTTTAAATCTATTTTGAAAATATTTAGAAGATTGAAAAACCTCCAAGTGCGAATCTAACTAGGTCAGGTTAAGTTTTGTAAAAACAGAAACAGAAAACATCTATTATTGATTCTGAAGTAAGAAAAGGTTTTAACAGAAAACAATCAACAACGAACTTCTCAAGATGAGAAATAAAATGCAACTAAGTGTGTTGTGACATGAAAAACTTCAGATCTATGATTTCTATTGAAACAGAAACAAGATCTGAGTAAGTGTCTAAGTTGGAAATAAGATTTTATGAACACAAGGTTTCAGCAACCCAGAAATCACTCAACTCGAACTCTCATAAACTCAAGAAACACTAAGGATGGTGTTTATTTGGTTATGGTTTTTTTGGAGAGGTAAGTGGTTTAGGTTGAAGAAGGTTTTGACGAAGTTAGGGTTTCTAACTTGGCTCTGGTTTCTCTCTCTCTCTTCTCTCTCTCTCTATTCTCTGAGACTTTTCAAAATGGCAAAAGCTTTCGAAGGCTGAGATGAGGGTCCTTTAAATAGGAAGAGGAGAAGATTCCAGACCATCGTTCAAAAACAAAGGCTGAGATTGAGTCAAGCTACTTTGACTTCAATCTAAGGGCTCACAACAGGCGGTGGATTAAACAGGCTGTGATTGGCTTTAGGGTTTACACGGGGATTCACTCAGGCGACATGCAGGCCATCGATAAGGGATGATCCAAGGGATCTAAACATGCGAGGCTTTGTCTCTGTAAAGAAACACAACTCTGGCCAATCAGAGTTCAGCAAGTGTTGGCCATAGGACGAAGGCAATCGCGCATCCCAAACTAATTACAAAGCCAACCCTGGAGTCTCTGGCGCTTTCGGTTTCTACCCAAAGTAACTTTAGGCCAAAAATCACAACAATACATATTTAGATATTAACCCCAAGACTTTTTAAATCAAGTTTTAATTTAATAAAACCTTAATTAAAAGATGTTTAAAAAATCCCAAAAAATTAATAAAAATCAAATTGAGGGATTTAAACGCACTCACCACATTAATACACATAAGGGTGCAATATGATACGCAAGAATTAAATTCTAAGTGTGTGAGTGATGGCTATAGTCTTAGGATCATTACAAGATAGATAAGAGAAGAAGCAAACCAATCTCTGAGGCTCTTTGGTTTCTGGGATGGACACAATTTTGTCACAATTTCCAAACTAGATGAGTTGTTATACAGTCTAGACTCAAATGAGTCAAAAGTATAAGGGCTTCAACAAGCCCGTTTGTCCTTGTGCTCCTTATAGTATAAAACACAGCCATACTTGCAGCAATGAATTGATTTGTATTTCATACCCAAACCTTTCAAATTACCCTTCTTGATCAAATAATTGACTGGCAGTGTATTTTCTTTGGGGATAAAATCTTTTGCCCAGAGGAGTATTGCTATCACACTTTTTCTCGAGAAGTCAAATTTTCTCTTTAAGTTGTGCAACCCAATCATGACATATAACATTGTGTGGTCGGGGTTGGAGTTACGGTATAATGGTGTTGCAGCTGCTACGTTGCCAACATGATCCTCACAGCCTAAATCATTCCCTCTACTATCTTGCTTTTCTTGTGATGCGTGCACTTCGTACGTATCATTTATGAGATCGTTTAACCTAACATGTACTAATAGGTCACCATTTGTGTGAATGGTTTCATTGACAAGTATTTCTTCTGGAATATACTTAAATTCCCTCTCCCCATGGAAATGCCAAAATGTGTAGTCAGCTTGCATACCCTAATGAAACAAATGTACTTTTACATCAACCCCTTTCAAACGTTTACCATTTTTACAACGATTGAATGGGCATGGGATAATATTAGTTTCGAGATTCTTCGTTTAATTATTCACAAAGTCTTTAACCCCATTAAAGTATACTTTCCCCACTCTATAACTTTCACCCATCCACTATTTATATTGTGGAAACTCCAATAATTCTACAATACAAACAAATAGAAACTCAGTAAATTAAAAAACTAAATGAAGTTTATGTTAGTTGTATTAATGGCGAATGAAATAATTTATTTTGTTATGACTTATGGTGACACATTGTCAGTTTTATTATGATTTGAGATGACGATGAACTAATTATATCTTCATTGACATTGATTGTGTATAGTTTTAAAATGATTGTGATGATAGTTTTTTTTTATTGTTTTATTAGTATTTTTTAAATTTTTAATTTTTTTATTTCACAAAACAATGTTATAGCATCATTCTGCCTCGAGGATATAGCCTCGCCTCCCATGGAGAAAATGCTTGAGGCCACTTTTAGCTGTTAAGGACCAATTTTTTATTAAATAGTAAAAAAAATATTCTGAGCTGATATTTAGAACATAATCTCTGGCCTATCATTGCATTAATACTCACAGGAAAACCCGACCGAGCACAAAACTTCAAAACTTCACCTAGCACAAAACAATGATTATTTAATTAATTTTTAGATAAAATAAATATGAATAATATAAAATGATTATTAAAAAAATCTAACATATTCCCAAACAAAATAATATTCATAAAACAAAAGAGGTTAAACAATGTGTAAATATACTTACAACAAAACAATCAGATTTAACGATGTGTAGATATACTCACAACAAAACAAATAAACAATGCAAGGCTCATAAATCAACGATTTCTAAATCAGATTTAGAAATATTTAAATCTACAATATTAATTATTAAATGCATATGAAAACTTTGACCTAACGAAGCATATGAAATTATTAATGAAGCAACGTTCAGAACACAAAACAATGTGTAGATATACTCATCGAACACAAAACTTCACCGAACACAAAACTTCACCGCAACAAAACAATGTATATAGATTAAGGAGAGAGGGGATGGAGTGTGAAAAGAGAGAGAGGAGAGAGAAGAGGGAATTGGGTCAAAAATTTTGTGACTGCCAATAGCGGTAACAAACCACATATCAGGCTAAAATTTGTGACTGCTAGAAGCAGTTACAAATTTATGACTGTCTCTAGCAGTCACACATTTAGTATTAGACCAAAGTTTGTGACTCCTCTTAGCAGTTATAATTTTGAGGCCGCTCGTAAGAGTCATAACATAGCCCTACTGATAAATTTGTGACTGCTTATGACAGTTCTAAATTTGTGAATGCTTATAGGAGTCACAAATTAATTATATGGTAAATTTTTTTACTCCCATTAGCGGTGACAAACTAATTGAATCAAATTTTTTATTCCCATTGATTTTATCACCCCTAATGGGACTAACAAATAATTTTGTGACTGCTCCCGGGAGAGACAAGTTTGTCACCCCGATTGGCAGTCATAAAAAGGCAGTCACAAAATTAGCATTTTGGTGTAGTGCGCCAAACCTGAAATAGAACAAACTGTGGGGTTGAGCAAAAAACTCGGTAGTTCATACAAATGCTCCAGTTATAACTACACATACTCGTGTCTGTATCATATACAAGAGTGTATGCATTATGAACACTCAAACTAAAATCCCAATAATATAATCATAACCTAAGATCTCACTATGGACACTACACAACCTAAGATGCTATATCAAAATTCTATCTGCACTTTCCACAATACAGTCACTACACCAAAAGTGGAAACTTCACACAGTCAAAAACCTGGGTAAGGCAGACTTGTCATAGTAAAAATCTGCCACAAGTATTGGGGTGATTACTTATATGTCACAAACTTCTTACGGTCAAAGTTCATGAAAATAAATGTACTTTTCACGGAATTGGACCGTGACGTCTGTGACAAGTTTGTGTTTATCACGGTCAAAGTGCGTGATAATTTTTTCTTTGTCATAGTCAAATTCCTCACCAAGAACTTGTCTTAGTGCGTCCGTAGCCAAAGATGCCTTGTTGGCATCAAATTGGGAGTTTTGTACTTCCTTAAGCTTTGATTTAAATGAAAAAAAAAGTACACGATTGGTCAAGTTAATAAAAAAATTATAATGTACTTAAAAAAACTAAACTATTGTAAGATATTTTTAAAACTTACAATTGTGGTTTCTATGCTCGGGGGCACCTCCTTGTATTTTCCCGTCTTCTTTCGAATTTCCACGTAGGCATAGAGCCTATGTGGCCTACCCCCAGGGCCACTCCCTATTTCCTGAAATAAAATAATATAAAATTAGCAAGTAATGCAAAGTAATGCTAAATTATAATAACATAAAACTAAAATGAAAGAAAATTAAAAACTTACAATCTTATGCTCCACCTCGGCGTAAGACGTATGCCGAGAGTAGTGCACGTCAATAATTTTGGCCCGATTTTCCCTTAAGGATTGATGAGAGGACAACTGTCGGTCCGAGATCTCATTATCGACAAACTGCTAACATCTTGCCAATGAGATTGGCTCCTTCGATGATACCGTGCCCCTAAGCCTCGATATGGAATCCTGGTCGGGGCCAAAGTACCATGCTCACATGTTTTTCTTCCACTATTTGTATTGATCTCTCAATTGTTTGAACGTGATGTCACGAACATGTGAGGGTAGGCTGAATTGTCCCTGTCAAACAAATAGAAACCAAAAAGAAAGTAAGTTTTAGTTTTATTTAAATTATAAAATAGAAATATAAATATACATACAAAATATAAAAAAATGAGTGACTACCTGAAGAGCCTCCAGATGACCATCTTGAGCTCGACGGGACCTTCCTCCAATCTGTGTACCCCGGACCGAAGATCATCTTTAGCAACTCCAGGGCCATACCCTATAAGGTCGTCTTGTTCTCCACGAGGGAATCCTAATTTTCCCCATTTTAAGGACCTAGTGCAGACAAGCCTTCCTCACCTCCGCTACCATGTCGCCTTCATGAACACATTTCTTGCAAAAAAAATTGTTATTAGTACAAACATGTATATGAGAAAATGATCAAATCCAAATGAATAAAAATATTAAATTATCATATGATAATAACAAAACACTCTAAGAATACACGTTAACAATTTACAAGAATACAAATAATTGGAATACTTAATACAAATATAAATATTATTTCAAATTTGAGTTATGTCACGGACTTTGAATTAATGCTTAAATTTATTAAAATCCAAATTAACATATTCACTAACCAAAAAACCAATTTTTATTCAAATCCATAGAAACTGACTAAGTCTAAATGAATTAAAAGCATTAAAATATCGTCCGATAGTAATAAATCACTAGAAGAATACACGCTACTGGTTATTACAAATAATTAGAATACTTATTACCAATATAAAAATTATTTCAAATAACTGGAATACTTATTAAAAATCAAAAAATTATTTCAAATTTGTGTTATCATCTAAAATGGATCGATATTCAATAGGAGCAGCCAAGTCATCCACACTATTAGTTAGACACTTTGGCGCGCGTAGGATGATTGACTCTGACTCTTTGTTGATATACTCTGAGTAAAACACGTGTTTGACCTTTTGAAAAGAACAAACAAACAGCTCATCACTCATGTGCTCATTCCACTTCAACTTGGACAAGGCTACCACGATAAAATTAGTACCAGGATTAACTTTATGAGCATTTTTATCCTCAAATTTTATCCAATCACAATAAAACATGACCTCTTTGAAGCTTATATAGTTCAATTCAAATATATTCTGAATGACACCATAGTAAGTCATTTCAGATTTAACGAGGTTTTTATCTTTTGCGCTCGCTCGAAAATAAGTAAGAGACTTGTTTGAAAGGCCTTAGTTCTGTACATTTGTATTTTCCTTGTACACCCTTGCATGAAATACGTAACCATTCAATTGATAATTTTTATACTCATATGCCATAATAATGGTCCACTAGTTAGAAGAGTAAGCCTTGATGTCGCATCGGCTGCCTTTAAGAGCTGAGATTATAGACAAATTAATTAGGTAACTTTTAAAGATTTCTTGTAATGCGGGATTTAATAAGAGACATTCTCATTGTGATTACCTCGCGTGACACCCACATCCTAGATCTCTATCTAATTATGGCAACGTTCTTCGCCTTTTATTGTTCCCACACGCATAATATTTTCTTCATCGATCGTGGCGAACGTATTATGAAATTGATCATGTATAAAAATTAAAATAATGTTAAAGTTAAAATAATGTAAACTTACTTTTTCCAATCTTTGACATCTTCATGTTTGTAAAATAGATAATGAGGTAATTTTCATGTTGTAAACTCGTTAATTTCACTCGCTTTCCCATCACCTGACCACCCTCATCGATGAACTCACCACTGTTATCAATGCTGCTTAGGCCAGTCATAAATTCCCGAGTCAAGATTGAAGACTCCACGGTGATGTATTCCTCTACAATTGATCCTTCAATGTATCGTGTATTCTTGACGTAATCTTTGAAAACATTCACGAATCTTTCAAATGAATGCCTCCACCGATATCTAACTAGGATGCAAAGAAGTACCTCACCGCATAGGTGTACGAACTGGTGAACACTTATGTCAAAAAATGATGGGGAAATGTACTTTTCTAACACACAAATCTCTTCTGTTACCGCTACTTTTATGGCCATTATGTGATCTTGATTGACTATCTAATTTGAAAAAAGTGTGAAGCAAATGCTAATTTAGATAACGGCCCTCCGCAAATCCTTGGAGAAAAAGTTCTTAAACAATAGAGGAACCACTTGCATGATCACATGCCAATTGTGGGACTAACTCTTATGTAAATCATGGGTAGCATAATTCACATTCCTTTTGAAATTGGATGAAAAAATAGACGGAACCTTGAAATTATATATTGTGTCAAAAAGCACCTTTCTTTCCTCGCTCATCAAAGTAAATGCACAAGCGGGAATTGTTGTTATTACACTACTATCTTCTTTCAACCATATGTTTGGCTTAAGTTTCAATGATTTAAGGTCTTTTCGTGCATTTTCTCCATCCTTCGAATAACTCCCCCCAAGGCATGCCCCTACAATATGTTCAATGATGTTTTTCTCCCCATGCATCATGTTGTTAATTTTATAAAATACCGTAAGTGCATGGGCTATTATAGAATAGTGAGTGTAAGTACGGGTCGAACCCACGAGAATTTGTCAATTTTAATTATTAAAAGATTTGCAACTGTCCAAATAGATCAAATGGGGTAGAGAATAATTATCAATTACACTAAATAAAAGCAACTACGATAAATGAGAGTAACACAAGAGATTTATAAACAATTGGAAATAATTAGGATTCGGGGTCCATTTATCACGTAACTACTATTGCACACTAATTTAATGTTGTCATTCCCTTTTTATAACTCAAATTAAAGCAACTCTCATCGCGTTTAATTCGGAAAATATGACGGAAATGATCAGAATATTTTTAACGTCTCTAATAGACGGCTAAAATCCCTATTAACTTAGAAAATACGAGTTTTAAAATTCACAAATGTATTTAAGCATGGACTATCAAAACAATCAAAGTGCAAGCATAATCCACCAAAAATTACTATTTTTAAATCTCAAAATTTGATTTGACAAAACAATCTTGAAGGTTCTAATACACACTCTAGTTCGCTTTAAAATGAATATTGAATCTTTAATAAGAATTAAAACAAGTAGGGAATAAACAACAATAAAATTAACGTGACAGTATTAGCTAACTATGATAAACTTCACCCTAATCCTAATATAAGAATAAAGCTACCAGAATGAAAGAGAAGTTGCAAGAATGAGTAGAGATCTTCATTAATAAACCAAACATACAAATAGTTCTCTCACAATAATCTTCAATCCTCTAAAAAATTGATAAAAACTTGTCCCTCAAATTGATTACAATCACTCAAAGTTGCTCCCCGAAATCTTCCATGAAATTCCTCTCCCATTGTCTCCGAAATTATGAGCCCAAGGGTCATTTTTATAGGGCAAGTGGTGAGTTATTTGAGTTATGGTGGGACTCTTTCTGATTGGTCGAATGGTATTTGTAGCTATCTCTCCACCTCTTTAATCTTTGGATCGTGATAAGGGATGAAATTTTCCCCGACTCGAAAAGTCTTATCTTTTCTTGTTGAACACGCATGTCGAGTTTTGTCCAAATCGAAGAATAAAAATTTATGACATTTTTACGATTTCACAAGTGGAAAAATAGCTATTTTTCGACCGACCGTAAAAATCAGCTTTTTCGCGCCTTTTTTTTAATTGATCATCAATTTGCACCAAATTCCATCATTACCTGCAAAAATTTCACTAGACAGCTTTTTTCACAAATTAGCACAAGAATATTATAAAATTATCGAAGTACCCATTTTTTACTTAAAATTACGATTTTTAATAAGAATTCAATCATTCTCGCATTTTTTTCCTCTTTTTAATAAAATAGTCCTAAGAACTTATTAAATACACTAAAATGGGACTAACAAAGTATAAATTTGGGTATAAAATATACAAAATAATGCACTCATCAAATACCCCCAAACCTAAACTTTGATAGTTCTCGAGCAAACTAAAATTTAAAATCTAACTCACTTTCGTAGGAATCACGACTGCACTTAGCATGTGTAACAAACCGTTAAACCCCTAGGTTACCCTAGTGGACGAGTTTTATCTCGTGAGGGTTTAAAGTGAATGTACCCACAAAATTCAAAAACATGACTCAATACAAATGACTGAAAAGTAATATAACCAAGTTTGAATGCAAACTTCATAAATATAGTAGAACTTCGCTTTTCAATCTCAACTTATCGTGTATGTGTGCTTAGCCAATATAACCGTTCATTTCAAAATATTTTATTGTTACATTTCTTATCCGAAAGTTTGTCTTGATTTTCAAAATCTCACGAGATGCACTCTCAATCGAACACTCGAAAATGGGTTGTTTTCTCTCCGTATATGTGAATAAAAGAGTAAGTTTAGATGAACAAATTTCACATACATATGATTAAAAAAACCAAATTATTTATATTGGATAAATGTGATCTCATGAATGGAAAATCGATTACTTTTTGAAAACATTGAATCACACCATATATCCTATTCATCTTCTCTCCACACTATAACTAACTTCACCTGAGATCGATTAGGACTTTCTTTGGTGTATTGTAGGCTCAGCTTTTGGCTAGAAAGAATGGCTTTTGGAGTTCAAAATTTCTGAGAATATAGAGGTTTTTTGGTATTTTGACTTTTAGGTACTTTTTCTTCTAACCTCCTTTTTTTCTTTTCTCTTTCCTTTTTCTTTTCAACTCACATTTTTTTAATCTTTTTTTTCTTTCTTTCTTCCCCCTTTTTTTTCTTTCTTCACACATTATTTTTGCAACCTTCTTTTCTTTTGGCCTTTCCCCTACCGTAATTTTACCCTAATATTCTCAAAAAATGGATATGGCTTTATTTTATGGGCTTTATATTCCCAGTTGGAGCTAGGTAGGATAATGGGTTTTCAATTAAAGACATATTTTCTTTTTGTCTCAAATGGGCTTGCAAATGAATAATATAAAAAATTGGAGATAGGCTTAATTTTGGGGTTTCAAATGATGCCCTAATCTCACTTCTCAAGTTTCGTTAAGTTAATTTGTGTCTCAAGACGACTTACTAAGACTTCTAGTGCATAAGATTCATATTTTGACTTTTTGTTTTCAGTAATTGAAAAAAACAAAGAATTTGAGATCATTAATATCTCACCGGGCTAAAATCTCCACATTTATTCGTTAACCATGTTAACTTTCTCCTCAATATTAATTTTCTATCATATTATATGGCTAATGTGTAAAAATCTTCATAAGTTGAGAGATCGATGAATTAATTCTATATTAAGAAATTGTATCAAAACTCAATTATGTTGAAAATCTTTTTGTTTTGTTTTTTTTAAAATTTTTCTGATTTTTTTCTTTTCAAAAATATCATCCTTACCCCCAAACCTAAATTTTACACTGTCCTCAATGTATGCTCAAATAAAAATATGGGCAAAGAAAATAAAGTAAAGAAGTGAAATGTTGATATTACCTGTGAACTTCACTTTGCTACCAATATCCAAAGTAACAAGTGTATGTTAACCAACACAAAAAAGAAAAGAAAAAAAAGTACACTAGTAATATACAAACCCATGAAAATCTCCATCATCACTACCATAAATTAATAATCGAAATAGTTGTGGGTCATTCCAATTAATAAACTTTATAGCACTACGTACCAAAACATCATAAATTTGAGAGCATGACCGCACAACGCAAATTTCAATCTTAAATCCATGGTCATAATGGTGTGCACCGACATCATCAATAATAAATAAATTTAAATCGCATGAATCATATGTCGATGCATCACATGGAGGTAATAAATTGCAATAAGGATCCAGATATTCACTATCCCTTTTTCAAAAATAGTCACGTAAAATACCGCAAGTGCGCGGGCTATTATAGAATAGCGAGTGTAAGTATGGGTTGAACCCACGAGAATTTGTCAATTTTAATTATTAAAAGAATTACAACTGTCCAACTAGATCAAATGGGGTAGAGAATAATTATCAATTACACTAAATAAAAGCAACTACGATAAATGATAGTAACACAAGAGATTTGTAAATAATTAGGAAATAATTAAGATTCGGGGTGCATTTATCACGTAACTAATATTGAACACTAATTTAATTTTTTCATTTCCTTTTTATAACTCAAATTAAACCGACTCTCGTCGCATTTAATTCGAAAAATATGACGATTATGATCAAAATATTTTTAACATCTCTAATAGACGGTTAAAATCCCTATTCCCTTAGAAAATAAAAGTTTTAAAATTCGCAAATGTATTTAAGCATGGACTATCAAAACAATCAAAGTGAAAGCATAATCTATTAAAAATTACTATTTTTAAATCTTAAAACTTGATTTTACAAAACAATATTGAAGGTTCTAAAACACACTTTCGTGTCGCTTTAAAATGAATACCGAATCTTTAATAACAATTAAAACAAGTAGGAAATAAACAACGATAAAATTAACGTGACAATATTAGCTAACTATGATAAACTTCACCCTACTCCTAATATAAGAATCAAGCTACCATAATGAAAGAGAAATTGCAAGAATGAGTAGATATCTTCATTAATAAACCAAACTTACAAATAGTTCTCTCACAACAATCTTCAATCCTCTAAAAAAACTGATAAAAACTTGGCCCTTAAATTGATTACAATCATTCAAAGTTGCTCCCCGAAATCCTCCACGAAATTCCTCTCCCATTGTCTCCGAAATTATGAACCCAAGGGTACTTTTTTATAGGACAAGTGGTGAGGTATTTGAGTTGTGATGGGACTCTTTCTGATTGGTCAAATGGTGTTTGTAGCTATCTATACACCCCTTTAATCTCTGGATGGTGATAAGGGACAGAATTTCCCCCCACTCGAAAAGTCTTATCTTTTCTTGCTGAACACACATGTCGAGTTTCATCCAAATCTGAGAATACAAATTTTTAACTTTTTTACGATTTCATAAGGAACGATCGTAAAAATCAACTTTTTCACGCCTTCTTTGAATTGATCATCAATTTGCACCAAATTTCATCATTGCCTGCAAAAATTTCAGTAGGAAATTTTTGCCACAAATTATCACAAGAATATTATAAAATTATCGAAGTACCCATTTTTTACTTAAAATTGACATTTTCAATATAAATTCAATCATTCTCGCATTTTTTTCCTCTTTTTAATAAAATAGTTCTAAGAACTTATTAAATACACTAAAATGGACTAACAAAGTTTAAATTTGGGTATAAAATATACAAAATAATGCACTCATCACATCACATCCAATACATAGAGCAACGGGTTATTCTTTAAATAAGTCAAGTCAAATAAAATTGGCCTCCTACCATAACTTTCTAGTATTAGTTTCATTCCTAGTTAGAGTCTGCTTATCCTTGATATTCTTTAATTTAGGATTCTTACCTGGAATATTAGGGCCATAATTAGGATATTTACTTTCAATTTCTAAACCTGAAAGTTTTTTTAAAGGTAGCATATGTTCAACCATACCCGATAAAAATTTGGAACCTTTCTCAAATTTAAAACTATGATCGGGTGGTAAAAATCTCCTATGGTATATATATTTTTTGCTAGAGGTGAAACGTGGAGATTCAATCTCCTCTCTACAAATACGACACCCCAAATAATCATGTACTAAACAACTGGATAATGTCCCATAAGCTAGAAAATCATGAATTACCCACATCAACATAGATTTTAAAATAAACGCTTCTTTTTTAAAAGAGCCAAATGCTTGAACACCCTCTTCCCACAACTCATTTAATTCTTCTACCAAATGAGCCAAATAGACATCAATGTCCTCACTTAGTGCCTTTGGCCCAACTATTAACAAAGATAACATTGAAAATTTAGTTCTCATATACTATGAAGGAGGTAGGCTGAGTGGTGTTAGGACCACTGGGCAAACACTTTGATTGATGCTTAAATTTCAAAATGGATTGAAATCATCTATTGATATTGTCAAACGAATGTTATGTTTTTCTTGATCAAAATCAAGATACTCATAGCTCATTCTCTTCCAAGTTATAGAATCAATGGGATCACATATGAGATTATCCCTTACTTCTATCCTAGCATGCCAAGTCATTGCCTCTGCTATCCATGGTACTGTGAAAATTTGCTTCAATCTAGGCCCAACAGGAAAATATTTCAACACTTTTGAGGCACTTTTGAGCTTGTTCCTTCCTTTCCATTAGATTGCACATATCTAGGTTCATCATATATCGGACACCGATTGAGATTTTTATACTCCTTTGGGTATAGTATCCAGTCATACACACAAGAATGAATTTATTTACACTTCATGCCCAAACCTTCAAACTCTTCTTCGTAGTAGGATAGCTATTTGGAAGCGTATTCTGCTTGGGTAGAAAGCCCTTGACCCAATTCAAAATTCATGTCACACTATTGCCAAACAAACCATATTGGGTCTTCAAACTATGCAAACCAACTACTACATATAAATTTTATTGATCTTTGTCACGGCTGGAGTACAACGGTTGGGTCGCCTTAAATTTTAAACTTTGGTAGTCGTTGTTAAGGATTATCCCGATATATTCATGAGCACCTGAACCTTTTACATCGTTAATGACCTCATTTTCTTCCACTTCATGAACTCCATACCTCACATCAACTAAATCCTCTAGCATTTTATGATCTACATCATCCCCCTTCCCTCATACATCTATCCTACTTATTGAAGGTTGTTGTGAAGGTTACTTAGGGAAAAAGGAAGATCCTAATCGTCGTGAAAAATCCAAAATCGAAAATATCTTGCATACCCATCTTAACAAATGTAAGTCAACTATTTTAAATTAAAACACCTTACTATTCCTATAATTAGCACACGGACACGGGAAATCTTCATCATTACAACATCTCTTTGCATATTTCACAATTTCATTAGCCCCTCTGCGAAACAAATCCCCTGGTATATTTATCTCACCCATCCACTCTTTGTATATAGGATATCCCATAGCAGCTACTATAAACGTATATTCATGGATTAGTATCAACAAAATTATGAAAATTTAGTTTTCAATAGATGATTTACTACAAGATTGACATTACAACTTTCGTTGTTATATTAGAAAAACAATACGAATCCTATTTCCTCCATATCCTCTAAAGGGTGAGTGGTCCTATCCTATTCAAGAACGCACATTTTTATAATATACTTAGCATCTCATCCACGTTGTTCCAATTTGAGGAAAATTTCGCAGCATATCCCTATAGTTCTCCAAGTACACCACATAGTTTCGCAAGTGTAAATGTTATTTCAATTTTTCAATTGAAATAACACTTAACACTTCATCATCTAGTACGTACCTAGAGAACAAGCAGAACTTCCTCCCAAATTAAGAAGTTTAAAACACAAATAACATTATTATAAAAAAACCATGTCAGCCTAAAGTGTCCAAACGGGACAATTCGAGAGATCTCATTACAAGGGTAATGACTCTCGAGTCTAAGGGATATTGAATGCATATGCATAAGAACTAGAAGGTCAATATCTATGCACACTATATGAAATTTAAAGTAGTTATAAATTACCACGGTAAGTGTGTTTCATTTATTTGGTAGTAATGTTTATAGTGATGATTTATACATAGTTATGTTTCATTTCGCACTATTAATTGTTTAACATCAAGATTTTAAAATTTATAGTAGTTTTATTTCTGCCTTATTTATATTCGATAGAATCACAACCCTATATCTTAGAAATGCCTAGGATTAACCAACTCAATAGCCATCTAAATATTCAAATACACCAATCAACAAAAATTCAAGAATACCAAACAACAATTCAAATAACAATGCGAAATATTACAAACGCTTAGGGCCAACCAACTGAATAGTCATCTAAATGTTCAAATCCACCAATCAACAACAATTCAAGAATCCCAATAACATGAAATATTCAGTAAATGAGAAATATCTTAGCGCAATAAGATGGCATCATTTTTAAATTAGCACAATAAATAATAAGGTGACATCATTTTTCAATTGGCACAATAAATAATAAATTAGCCCAATAAATGAATAATAAATTAGAACATGAGTTTGTGTGTGCATTTGAAATCATTTTTAAGGTTTCAAATTAATTTCATTTGAGGTCTTTTTTAGGGGTTTTCATTTTTGGATTTTCATTTGAAATCATTTTATGATTTTCATTCTACGTTGTGTATGTGGTGTATGTGTGTGTGTGGTGTGTTGTGGTGTGCATGTGTCTATGTGTGGGGGTGTGGGGGTATGTGTGGTGTGAATAAAGGAGAGAGAGAGAGAGAGAGAGAGAGAGAGAGAGAGAGAGAGAGAGAGAGAGATGGTGGTCGAAAAGAAAGGGTCGTCGGCTGCTGTAGCCAAAGTAGAGAGAGAGGTTTGTTACAGTAAACTAAAATGAGGGACTACGACTGTGTGTCGTAATTACAAAACCTATCACAGTCCTGTCATGGACCTTGACCGTGACAATTTTCTAAGTTGTCATGGTCATATCTAGTGAAATTACCATGAAAAGATTGTTGTCACGGTCATTGACCATGACACGACTGTGATAACATCTTATCACGATCAATAACTGTGATAGTAAACGCGTATGTTATATTCACAGTGTTTGACCGTGACAATGCTCGCCAAGCATAGAGTGATAAAAATTTAATTTTGGTGTAGTGGGTATGGACTACCGTTCATTATACTCCCAAATATTCTCAAAAAAATCTAATGACCCTAAAAAATAAATAATATAACATAACTCCAGCACACGACCTACCATAACATAGCATCACCGTCATAAAATCTTGGCATCACCGCCATAATAACTCTTGGCATACTAGCCAAACAGGGTCCATGGGCTACTCTTGGGATAATAAATAAAATCATAGCCGACATCATAACCCATCGAGCAGATGGTTTAGATGAGGAATTCTCTTAATTCAAATAAATTTCGGATTCAATTCCCATAAATCAAGTGTATATGTATTCTACCCAATTTCTTTAACCCAACACGCTCGAAAATTAACTACTTTCGTTACCCCAAACTACACGACATGAAAATAACACATACACAATGGGCATAACAATGGATATAGTATACAAACTTGTAATACATATAAATTCAATACCTATCCAGAATACAACTATAAAATTAAGGTTGAATAGATGTAGCACACTAATTAACCATGAGAGAACGAAACTACCTCAAGAGAGCCAAAGTCCCCCATTATAGGACTATTTTAAAAACATAGAAAAATTAGATCCAAAATAGTATCATATTGCCAATCCGACTTCAGATTTGGATTCTACATGAAAAACGGGCCAAGTAAGCATTTTGAGATTTATCAAATCTCAACTGAAAGCACTCAAAAAGAAGATCTAAACACAAACCAAACCGACTCTTCTCATTCCTCTCGTTTTTACCTCTTTAGATTTCATTTTTGAACTACGGGAAAATGTAACTATACCAATAATTTTTTTGCGATGTTTATAGAAAGCATCGGCATAATCCTCTCGTACCAACGTTTTTCACAAAATGTTGGAAAATTTCCCACACTTTAAAAAAAACATTGGAATTTTTTATCATTTTTAAAAAACGATGGAAAAGATGGGGATTCTATGTCATTTTTGGAAAACAAGTTGGGCATATCTCCTTTTTCTAATTGGAATCAGACTCCTTTATTGTTTTTGTCTTCCTGCTATTTTTTTTTTTCATTTTTTCTATTGTTTCTTCTTTAACTATGTTCCTAATTAGTCTCCTTTATTCCCGCTACTTAATCGGTTTCTCTTCTTCTTCTTCTTCTTCTCAATTAAAATTGAAAATATTGAGGTATTTTTTCTTCTTTTTCTATTGTTTGGGTACGTATGTTTAATAAGAGAAATTGATGGTTTAATCTAATAATTTGTTTTGGTAGGTATGTTTATCTATGGTATTATTTGTGTACATATGTTTAAAAATACCTTAACGGTTTAATAATCAAAATTGAAGGTTTTATCTACTAATTTGTTAGAATATTGAGGTATTTTTTAGTCTTAAAAGCTTCTTTAATTTAGGGTTTTTCATCCATGGCTTATGTATGTTTATGTCTTTTTATTAGTAATAATTTCATCTGATCTTAAAAGTTCGTTGGTATTGGAAAAATCATTAAATAGTTAGGGTAGTGTTTAAATGTATCTAATTGATGAAACCTATCTCTCTTGTGTATTTTTTTTTTATCTAATTTAGGGCTTGGAGAGTGGTTGATGGAATTTGTAAAGGAGTGGGGCAAAAATCTAGAAAAAAAATATATTATGATAAATATACAATTACAAAAGAAAGCAGGGGCAAAATAGATTTAATTAAATTTATATTTAACCACTTGTATGAGGGTAAATATTTATGATTAAATGTTTAGTTTGCATAGTTTTTTTTTATGATTTAATGGTTTAGGTAAATATGGTTAGTTTATGGCTTAATGTTTATTTGTTATGATTTATTTGTGTCTAAGGATTTGCATGTTCTGGTGGATGATTTTTACATTGCACATTTCTTTATCGATTGGATTGGAGCTACTGAGGTAACTTTATTAAGTTTTACATTTTATTTTAAATTTTTGTGTATTTTGACAACTTTCTTCTTTTCTATAAAATTTCAATGTATGTTTATCTCTTTTTTAGTAATAAATTGTTATTATATTCGATGTTTTTTTTTAGTTATAATTGTCTGAAAATACAAATTATCAATCAAATATTTGTAAAAATGACCCTAAAAAAATTCTGGAGGCTACTGTCACAAAATCCCCTTTAATGGTTTTTGCCCCACCCAAAATTAATTCCTGACTTTACCACAAGCCCTTGGAGTGATATATATTTTTCATTATATATATATTCTTTGATGTGAAAAATTTAAGTATTTAAGCATATGTATATTCGTTGATTTATATATGTTTTCCCCTTTTGAACGTTTGTAATCTATTGAATGTTCTCCACGTATTGGGAACCAAATAATTATGAATTTCCTACTGGTTTAGATACAATTAAGACCTTGAATTTTTTTAAAGACCTAAGGAGGAGAAAAATCTTAACTGTATTTCTATGCATATTTTTCGGTCATACATTTCCATGATACATAACAAAAGTGCATGTGTAGAATTTTTGGTTAACCTTGAATTATATGTTGTTGGGTAAGAAACACTATGAAATTGTTATCATGTTCCTTTTAATGGCTAACTTTCTGTTGTGGGTAGGTTTCATCACTGGTCACAACTAGTGATAATATACTCAATACCTTCATATTGACGTCCCTTTGAATTAGATAATTATTTTTTGCAAGTTACCCACTTAGCTATTGCAAAATTCTTTAATTGGTTATTTCTTAAATAAATAACGTATGCTCGCACTTAAAATGTTTAAGTGGTTTATGTATATTTGTGTAACGATATGTGTATTTATGCTTTGGCTTAGCAACGAGTTGGGTTGCTGAGAATGGGGTATGATGGGCTAGTTAAGGTTTAGGTAAAATTGGGGTAAGTAGCTAGGCGTATGTGGTTATTTTGATAAATTGCATTTAATTTCATAATTTTTCAAACATGAGTTATAATTGTTGTTCTTGAAAACAATCATAATTTACATCTCTTGAATCAACAAGTGTTTGGGTACGTAGCAACCCAATTCAATAGAAAGGGTTCAATTTTAAGTAATCATCCCTAGGGTTCCATTTTGGGTTGATGCAAAGATATATTCATTTAGGTTTATTTTATGTGTTTTAACTTTTAGTCTCGTGTTGGGTCTTAAAAGTTGGATTTTATTTTAAGATCTTGGATTTTTATTTGGTTTTTAATGATCATAGCATAATGATATACTTTGTTTTGAATGTCATAAAATGGGTTATGAATGTTTTATGAAATGATATGATTCAAAGTAAATTTGGTTTAGAGCTTCTCTTATGGAATTTTATTTTAGTTTATGAACGAAAAAGTTTACTGGGTTTCTTTTAAAAGCATAATAAAGTAGTTCTTTATAAGAGTACTCACAATAGCATGATAAGCTTATTTGAGAGGCATTTACAGATATTTGTTGCATATATAAGTTTGCTTTCAATTTATATATACCATATACTTCTATCTTTTACATTTAGACTAGTGTGATTAAGTAGTTGGTTAATAATATGTTTCCAACAACTTTATACATACTTTAAGCCTCAACACCGATGGGAGATTATTAGTAATTAAGGATTAATATGGTTCTCAAATTCATCATGTGTAATGTTTCATAAAGCATGCATGAAGTTTTCACCCATGTTTTTTTTTCTCATATGCATTGTAATTTTAAAATTTAGGTCTCTATTATTGTAATTTGTATGTATGAAGTTTAGAGTTATGTCTTACATTTTATAGTTCTATAAAAGTTAAGTTCAACTCCCCTTTCATCCTTTAATGTTACTATATGGATAGTGGATATTAAGAACTCTTATTATTATTATTATTATTATTATTATTATTATTATTATTATTATTATTATTATTATTATTATTATTATTATTATTATTATTATTATTATTATTATTATTATTATTATTATTATTATTATTATTATTATTATTATTATTATTATTATTATTATTATTATTATTACTACTATTATATTATTATTTTATTTTTTATTTTTTTTATATATTTATATATTTTTATTATCTTTTTATTTTTTTTAGGGGGGAGGGTATTCTCCTTTGTTATGTTATATGTTTTAGACTCTTTTTTATGTTGTTGCATTACATTGACATTATGGTTTTACTGTAACATTTTTTATTACTAATAATCTCTATTAATGCACATATGTCTTCTCAGTACGCTTTAAGATGCGATTTCTCAATTAAAAAAGTTTAAGTTTTCATTAGACTTTTGCTTTGTTATGCATTTATTCTGAAATTACACAATGTCAATTTTCTTTTCTCTTAATGCAACCAAAATGAAACAATTAAGATTTTTTAAGTTGGATTTATAGTAAATGAAGTTTCTACACCTTGATCATCATTAAATGAATGTAACACATCGCTTTATAACCGTGTTTGAAGTATTTGTCATTAATTTGTCTCATGCATTTTCTCATTACTAACTATTCGACTTCTTTAACAACAATATTTTTGTATTTTTTCATTAGGTTGAATGTATTGATGGATAAAAGTTGGATTAGTATAAAACAAGAAGGACATACTTTATACGAGAAAGGAACGGAAGACTTTATTAAGTTTGCCTCTAATATCAAACCGAGTGTTGAAAAAATATTATGTCCGTGTAAGAAATGCCGCAGTATGATATTTGTGAAGAAAGATGATGTGGTAGAACATATAATACTTAATCGTCTCTTAGAGAGTTACATATGTTGGACTTTTCACGGGGAATTTCTCTCATTTTCGGCTCCCTCTTTTGGATCTATTTTTGGTGATGAAATGAGAATGATGATACATGATGCCTTTGGAATTCCCACTACAACAGAATGTCTTATTAGTGACAAAAAAAATCTGGACAAAAGTAATTTTGTCTCTAAAAGTTACCTTTCTATGAGGAAAATTAATTTCGTCACGAATTGTATGGGATGATTTTAAATTGGTGATGAGTTAATAATATTTGTCACCAAATAGTCTTAAATATTTTGGAGCTCTTGTTCTCGCGCGTTAGAATGTTGAATTAATCTATTTGTCACCAATAAAATTCATTTCGTGACAAAAAATATTTTGTCCCCTAAGTATATTAATTTTGTCACCAAACGGTAATCATTTTGCATATTATCATATACATTAGGTGACAAAAAATAAAATCTTTAGCTACAAATAATTTTGTCACTAAAATCCTGTTATTACGTGACAAAACTTATTTCGTCACCAAAATGAGTACTTTTTGGTGAAGAAATTTGTATTTCGTCACCAAAACCTTTAGCGATGGGGCTTTCGTGACAGACGCTTGACGAAAAAAATTTCGTCACCAAATGTCTTTGGTGACGAAATTTTTTCATTTGGTGACGAATTTTTTTGCCACCAATTATCTATTTTGTTGTGGTGTCCGACCTTAGACCCACGAGACTTTATGGACAGTGGTGAAGAGCAATATGAGGTAGAGGGAAGATGCCAAAACCTAGAAATTTTTTAATCTGATAAAAGAATCTGAGCGAGAGTTTATCCAAATTGTAAGAAGAATTACACACTTTAGTTTCTTGTTCGATTATTGTATATAAAGTGTTTATGTGGGTGGAGTGACAAGACCTTTACAATGCATCTTGATTTATTAAAAGATCCATTCCCAGAGGGTGAGAGACATTGCTAAAGTCCTTTTACGAATCTTGAAAGTTGATTGCAAACTTAGGATTATATTATAATAAGATACAAGTATGCTCTAATGATTGCATGTTATAGTGGAAAGAGACCAACCATGCGAAAGAATGTCCAATGTGTTATACCCCAAGATACTTCCCTTTAATACCAAGACTTCAAATGTTATTTATGTCATCAAAGACAACAACACAGATGAGATGGAATGCCGATGAGCGCATTGATGATGGAAATGTCAGGCATCTAGTCGATTCTCTTGCTTAGAAATCATTCGATAAATATATCAAGATTTTGGTGGAGAACCACGGAATGCCAGCCTTGCTTTATCAAGTGACGACTTCAACCCATTCATGAGTATTGCCCATAGCACATGGCCTGTAATTTTATTGCCGTTAAACTTAGCCCCGCGGTTGTGTATGAAATGTATGAAACAACCATATATGATATTGTTTATACTTGTTGATGATCCTAGAGGTCTTGGTAATAATATTGATGTTTATTTACACATTTTGATTGACAAGTTGAAGGAACTATGGGTTGGGGTCGACACTTATGATGGATCCAAAAATCATATGTTTAAATTGGGTGTGTCATTGCTATGACCCATTAATAATTTTCCTGCACAAAAGGTAAATTGGCATGTCCATGTTGTCACACTCGCTATATAATGGAGGCAAGTAATGTTACATGGGTCATTGTCGATGGTTACCAGAAGATCATAAATTTCGAAGGGATAAAATATGTTTTGATGGTATAATTGAATTGTTTACAAAGCCCTCTCGACTATCTGGAGATGAATTGTATGCTGAGGTAAAGGAATTCTATAATAAGTTCAGGAATGATCCACAATTAGAACATAAAAGGAAATGGGTTAATAATGAAGAGAGTAGTACCCTGTCATATAATTGGAAGAAACGAAGTGTATTTTTTGAATTAGATTATTGGAAGGACAATTTGACACGCCATAATCTTGATGTTATGTATATTGAAAATAATGTGTGTGATAATGTGCTCAAGACATTATTGAATATTGATGGGAAGGTAAAGGACAATTTGAATGCTCGTTTAGATTTAAAGGAAATGGGTATTCGTAAATCGTTGCATCCTAAAAAAAGGGAAAATGGCAAGTATTATCTTCCACCTTGCATCCTATAAAAGGGTTTTGCTAACTCTCATGTTTCAGTCAACAGATAATGTGTTTTGGGAGGATTAATTTTTTGAATTTTAGGTTTTTTATTTTATAGTTAAACTTGATTGAATTTTTGTCTTCTCGTTTAAAAAACTGACTTTTTGACTAATATGCTTCAAAGTATGGCATAATATGTTCCCGCATAGAAGTTAGACACACGATCAATAAGTGGTAAGTTAGTGTTTGAGTGGCACGTGATTGTGCTCTGTTGAAACCTAATGCTAATTAAGGTTAGCCTCAACTGGCACTCCAAGAAATGGTGCTCGAAATAAAATTTAAATAGTTCAGATGATATAATCAATCCGTCTGAAGTCCTTTCGATTAAGAAGGGAACAGTGTTGAGAGCAAAATCAGAGGGTAGAAAAGAAGATAGAATCATTCAATAGCACTGACGAAGCTTCAAATCTAAACGGATGAAAATAGCAAAAATATGACTGATACTAGCCCTAGTGAGAATCCAAGGTTACGTTTTAGTGATAAATCTGTTCAATCAAATGTGGTAGATTTAGTTATAATTTCCAACCCAGTGGTTGAAAATGTGAAAGCAACTGCGGGAAACAAAACGTCAAAAGAAGGGAGAAGAGGCATTTAGTCCCAAAATTTGACACTTCATTGTGTCCGTTCCCATGTATATTTTTTTTTTGGTTTTGTATCCTATTACTGCTAAAAACGGTTGTGGCTGTAAAGATACACCCTGCATTTTCATATATAAAGTTTTCCTACGTGTGTGCTAAGATGACAGTTATAGGACCATTTATTAAAAACAAAAACACATGGGTTTGTTGACTCTCCAATGTTGAAAATAAGGACCGAGTCCAAAATCTCTATCAGAAGAAATGCTCATGGAGGATCAAGTACACGATTCACCAGGTGAAGATTCCCGAATACAGTACGAAACGAGAAAAATGAGAGATTATGTTTGGAAGATTTTACTGTTTTTGTTCAAGTTGCTGAAAATATTGAAATTACAATGGAAACTTGAGCGTCATATGGGACTTGGAGTAGTACTACGGGTACAAAGTAATTTCATAAAATCTCTACAAAAAGTAGTGCCATTTAGACCTGTCAACGGATTGGTTTGGGTCGTGTACGGGTTACGGGTCAAAACACCATAATTCATACACGACCCGTTAAGCCTAACAGGTCTAATAACAAAACCCAAACACGACCCGTTAATATTAACGGGACACGACCCAAACCGTTAACACCCATTAATATTAACGAATCATTTTGGGTCGAAATGGGTAACGGGTTGGGTGACCCTATAATACCCGTTAGTCTTCAATACTTTAAAAATAATGAGTTTTAATTGTAATTTTTATTGGGTATAGATTGGGTGAGCCTATAGCACCCGTTAGTCTTTAAAGATTTAGAAATAATGGGTTTTAATGGTTATTGTTATTGGGTACGGGTTGGTTGACCCTATAGTACCCGTTAGTGTTAACGGGTGTTAACGGATAGAAACGGGTACAGGTAAATTTTCAAACCCGAACCGTTAGTGTTAACGGGTCTACCGTGTCAATCCGTTAATGACCCAAACCCAATAAGGATAAATCCATTAACTTATAATTTCGTATCGGGTCGTGTCGTGTTAACGGGTTATCGTGTATTTTGACAGGTCTAGTGCCATTGGTGCCCTGACGGGATTCCATACCACAAGACAATATTTAATAGGTAGGTGTAAAAATAAATGAAATTCATGTCAGATTTTGTGAAGTTTTTTGTACTCATGTCATTATACATGGAACTTTTGATTTAGTAACCGCCAATGATTTTAAGGGGATTGTAATGGTCGAGCAAACGAAGATGTTATAACGGGGGATGTATCTGATCCTATTACGTCAGTGGGCCCATGTTCCAATGACTGGAATGTGGAAAATTTTGATGAGCGGTTTGAGAAAAAAGTCATGAACACCAAAGTAGATGATTGTGTGAATATGAATGATTCAAGAAATAAAATTAGCGATATTACAACTATTACTAGTAATGTTACACTGACGATAAACGAGTCTATTGCTGCTAGAAATAGAAGAAACAGAAAACGATAAGTGGTGCCACAAAACCGCAACGTTAATCAATGTGGGCTTAGATTTAGGTTCGTTTCGAATTACAGTCGACGTAGGCGGAAAACCGATCATTATGCTAACTTGCCAAATTGAAAATTTAACTTTCTTGATTAGGCAGGTCCTTGTAATTTGGGGGTTTTAGGGATTTTAATAGTGGCAAATATTTTAAGTTTGCAACTAATTAAATTTTTCTTGTTCTCGCTAACAATCTAATTCTTCCCTCTTTATATTTAGTAGCAATATTAGTAGTGATTTTAATTTGTTGCCATTAATACATTATCTTTTATTGGCAAACATATATTTTGCAACAAAATATGCGTTTTAGTAGCAATAAATGATAGCCATTAATAAATTGCCATGCATTGATATTTTTCTTGTAGTGATTGTTCCCGCTTTAAAAGGGTCTAGAAGAGGTAAACGTAAGCAAACCTTACCCCCATTATTTATTCAACTTTAATTAACGTTCATTCTAGCATTACATTAATTTTTAATTAGTGTAAGGATAATAAACTAGTTTTTAATTTTAATCATCCATGGATTTACATTTTTTTAAAATTGGATATTCTAGTTCGGCATTCCATCTTAAGTTAGATGATTTAATAAAATTTGTTATGCCTTATTTGCTTTAATTACTCACATAAAATTGAAACACCATTACTTTTATCTTTAATTTCAGAATTGCATTGTGGCTAAGATTATATAAAAGAACAAGTATACAAAAGATCCAATGCGATGTAAGTCCACCTTTCATTCACTTTTTTTATGAAGATTTTAAATTTGGTCCCGCTTGCTCGTGGACGTGTATTTTGATTAATTATAAGAAACTTTCATTACTTTTTGGATGATAATGTGCAATCTCTTTATATTTTGGATGCATGGTAGAGTTTGTTTTAGATTTAAATACATTTTTATTTTGGAAGGTTGATTATTTAAATACTCAATGTTTGGTTGATTCTCTGCTTAATGAGACACATTAATATTAATGATGCTCCATTGAATATAGTAGATTTCTCGGAATGATGTTTTCACTTTATTAGAAGTTACTTTTGATTTTTTATTGTTAAATAATAGTTAAAGATGAATTTTATTAAAATGTGACTTCTGATGAAACCCGACATTTATGCATAAATGTCATAACTTTTGTCGTTCTTTAAAAACTGTTGGCATATAATTCAGCGACGTTTTTTGCATGTCTCGTAACAAGGCGACGTTTTTCCTAAAAATGTCTGGTTTTTATCCAAGGGCAAAGATTTGAGGACGTTTAAAAAATTCAGGGAATAATTTTCCGACCATTTTGAACAAACATCGGCCATTTCTCGACTGGAGCTACCATGACACTTTCCATAAACGTCGGATTTCTTTTCAACGACGTTTTTTTAATGATTTGCCGACATTTTCAAAACATTGTCGTAACTCAATTTTCTTATAGCGTTGGCCTCTCTTTTTCATCTTCCTTTCCATAAAATCATCCATAATATTCCTTATAAATCCTCTCTCTCTAAATCTAGCTTGGATCCTAAGAAAATGCATATTATCAAATTGCCTTTTAATTCAAAATTGTCTACTTTACATATTTAAACCATTATGAAATTATCAAAAATAATTTAATTTTAATTTTAATTGTTTGATTCGATTTCAAACAAAAATAAGTTGCTTTTAAATATAATATCAATAAAAGTATATTTATTTAAAATCATTGCTGAAATCTTATATAATATTCTTAAATAAGCCCTCAAAATAATAGAGTATTACATTCTTCCCTATACAAAAGGAATTTCTTCCTCGAAATTCACCCAAAATTTTCTTCCATTAAATTTAAACAGAAAGTTCAACATCACCCAAATAAGAGACTACATAAATAAAATCTCAAAACGGACAACCTAACGAACCATTAACCCCAAGCCCGAGAATACGAATAACCTATGCTCTGATACCACTATGTAACACCCTCATGAGTGCTACTAGAAAATATTGATAAATTAGAGAATTGTTTTTATAAAAAAAAATACAATTTAGATTGAGCATAAATTTGCGAAAGCGTAACCAATAAATATACTGAATAAAGTATCTCAATTTTATTGAATCCCAAATGTCCTTTTAGAAAATAATCTATAATAAACAAAGCGATACATTTAAATTCTTAAAATAAGTATCCATAGCCTCTAACGACGATCCTAATCCCAACAATGCCATAAATATCATTTCACGTTAAATCTGAAATACAACAAACTATGGTGGGTGAGCTAAAAACTTAGTAGTTCGTATAAATTCTCCAAGTGTAACTACACATACTTGTGTGTGCGTGCATTATACACAAGAGTGTATGCAAAATCAATACTCAAACTAAAATCCTGATAATGTAATCATAACCTAAGATCTCACCGCGGGCACTACATAACCCAAGACCTCATATCAAAATTTTCGCCGCACTTCCCATAGTACGGTATGGACTACCGTCCACTATTTTGTCAATTATCCTCGGAAAAATCCAATGGCTCCTAAAATACAAAACATAACATGAATCTGGAACATGGCCCATCATAACTTAATACCACTTCCATAATAATATCTGGCATACTCGCCAATCGAGGTCCATGGCCTAGTCTTTGGATAATAAATAAAATCGTAGTCGACAACACGCCCGTTCAGCGGGTGGTTTGGTTAAGAAAAGCCTATGCATTCTCCAATTATAGCCATAATAATAACATTCTCTCAATTCACATAAATTTCGTATTCAATTCCAATAAATCAAGTGTACATGTATTCTACCCCGTTTCTATAACCAAACATGCTCGAAATATTAACTAGCTTCGTTATCCCAAACTACATAGCATGAAATAACATACACACAATGGGTGCAACAATGAATATTGTATACGAGAATATAATACATATAAATGCAATAAATAGAATGAATATAACTATACAATAAAGGTTGAATAGGTGTAACATACTAAATTAATCACGGGTGAACGAAACCACCTTAAGAGAATCAAAATCCATCATTATAGGTCTGTTTAAAAATACAAAAAAACAGATTCAAGAAGTATCATAATCTCCAATCCAACTTCAGGTTTGGATTCTACATGAAAAATTGGGTCAGTTATATATTTTGAGTTTTTTTCATATCTCATCCGAAAACACTCAAAAAGTAGATCTAAAACACACCAAACTGACTCTTCTCATTCCTCTAGTTTTTGTCTCTGCAGATTTCGTTTTTGGCCTCTCTTTTTCATCTTTCTTCCCATAAAATCATCCATAATATTCTTTATAAAGACTTTCTCTCGAAACCTAGCTTGAAGCCTAAGCTAACGCATACTAGCATATTGCCCTTTAATTCAAAATTCTCAACTTTACATATTCAAACCATTATGAAATGTCCAAAAACCATTTAAATTTGATTTCAAATGTTTTATTCGATTTAAAGCTAAAATAAATTGGTTTTAAATATAATATCAATAAAGTATTTTTATTTAGAATTATTACTGAAATCCTAAATAATATTCTTAAATAAGCCACCAAAATAATGGGGTATTACAAAGAATTAATGAGTGATTATAAAACATTATCTAACACACACACACACACGTGTGCATGTGTTTGTTTGTACATTTTTTGCAATGGGAATTTTAATAATGTTTCATTGCGAATTATGTTTTTAACCCCTGTAACAAGAACTAATATCATAAAAGATTCAATGACTAAAAATATATATTAATCTTTGTTTACTCAATAAATTGTTTATGGTATTAGTCCTTTCTTGAGGGGTGTATATGTGTGTGTGTGTGTGTATTTCGCAATGCGAATTGCAATACTTTCGTACCGTAAAAGATTCAATGAAAAAATATTTATTAATTTTTGTTTACTCGTTGAATTTTATTATATTAGTCCTCGTTATTGATCCCCTCTAGGGAGGACAAATATCATAACAGATTCACATAGTAAAAAAAATAATATATATTTTTACTTAATGAATCTTTTATGGTTTCAATTTTAGCTAGTGGGTTTAAAAAAACTATTTGATTAATCTTATAACCATTTGAAATTAGATATAACATTTTACACAATACATATAGATAAAATTACTTTTTTGATAAGTAATTATATCATAGGAAAACCGCCTTTGGGAGCGAAAACCCATTTACAAGAAGTATACTCAAAAAACAAAAAGAGTCGGCAGAGTTGAGCTAAAAAAACTGAACTCTACCTTACTCTGCCAAACTCACCAAAAAATTAAAAAAGAAAGTAAGGGATGGTGTAGGATCCTTCATGTGCCAAGTAAATAATGATCTCAGAAACATGTAATGCAGTTTGCTGGAGCTAGTTCATTCCCCTCGATGCATCTTATATTCCTCTCTAACCATATCATTCAAAAAATATAATGTGGGGCCATTATCAACACGTTCCTCTCTCCCTTCCTCCGTTTAGTAATCTCCTAAGCTTCTAAAAAGTCACCTACCCTCATCGGAATGACCCAATACACCCGATAAAGGGATAATAAGTTATCCCACAGTCCACTCCTCACTCAATAATGCAACAACAGATGTTCGGTCGACTCTTCCTCGTCCTTGAACAACTAACACTGGCTGGACAATCTACATACTCTCCTTTCCAAGCCCTCTGATGTCAAAATTTCTTGTTTAACTTCTGTACACACAAGAAACGGAACTTTAGGCGGCTTCTATGTTTTCCACATTTTTTAATGGAAATGGGTTACTCCCCAGCTTTCCTAGAACAGCGTAGTATCGTCTCACTGTAACACACACCACACTTTCCCCTTCCCCATTTCACGTATTCCTTTTTCGGGATAGGAGTCGTATAGATCTAGTAAAAAAACTTCTCTACCTCATATAATTTCCAATCTCGATTTTTTCTACTAAACTTAGGATTCCATATCGTTCGGTACCCAGCCACTATTCTATGATCCATCACTGACCCCTTCTTATCCCCTACAATACGGAGCATCCCTGGGAATAACGTTTACATGGTTCTTTTCAGCACCCATTTGTCCTTCCATAATCTAATTTTGTTCCCATTCCTTAGGTGAAACTCAATGTGTCAAGAAAATTCCTGCCCCAATCCTTTACAATGTGTTTCCATATCCCAATCCCATACACATAAGACCCCACTCATAAACCCCACCCACATCTGGTGAAGCCACCTCTAACCACCATCACTTTTCTCCATAACCTATTTTCATCTTTAGAGAATCTCTATAACCACTTTCCTAGTAGTTCAACATTGAAGTGCTATAAACATTACTTCCCTCCTCCCCCTCCATGATCGGCTTACATATCTTTTCCCGACTCAGGAGACAATATTTTAATGCCTCTACATTACCTATCCATAAGAAGTTCTTCATCATCTTTTCCATACTCTTATGCACAGACACTGGTAGAGGCAATGTAGACATAAAGTAAGTCGGTGAGATCATGAGAGTGCTCTTGATCAATGTGAGTTTCCCCCCTTTCGAGTGATAAAAACTCTTCCACCCTTCCAGTCTCTTACTTACCCTATCAAAGATCGGATCACATATTGATGTAGACATGAAGTGGGTCCCCAAAGGATAACCGATATATGATAAGGCATGGATTATCTCGCATTTCCCTTCGCTAAGTAACTCACCTTCATATTGTCCTTGAATTGATCATCTCGCATTTCCTTACATTGATATGCAAACCTAATACCTTAAAGCCCATCAATAGTAGTCTCAACACTCTCACTTGATCCTCATTCACATCATAAAAATGATATTATCATCCGCACAAAAAATATGTAAAATCGAAACATAACCCAATAAAGAACCCATTGATTATTCCAACCTCCACCACTTCGCCCAGAAGCCTACTAAATGCCACCATAACCAGGATGAATAGGAAACAAGTTAAAAGCTACTTTTTCCTGAGCCCTCTAGAACTCTAAAAGAAGTCTTTGGGCATCTCGTTTATCATAACCGAAAATTTCACTATTGAGATGCAACTTTTGATCCATTAGCACCATCGGTCCCCAAAGCCTAACCTCCATAATAAATAGACCAAGAACCCATAATTGACATGGTCATACATCTTCTCTATATCTAACATGCAAATGATATCGGGGTCTCAACTTCTCATTCTAACTACTATACATTCATTAGCTACAAGAACGAAATCTATAATCCCACCCCACCCCACCCCCCACCCCCACCACCATAAAAGCATTTTGCGCTTCTAAAATGGGAGGATCCATTAAATTCCTTAGTCTGCTTAAAGTCTTTAACATCCACTAACCCCTCGCCTTGGGAACTAAAACTAAAAAGATAGCATTCAGACCCCTTAAAAACTGACCTCTTTCATGGAACTCTGTGATGGAGGCCATCACACCCCTTCCTACGATGTTCCAATAATGTTTGAAAAAGCCACAGTGAAACCATCTAGGTCGTATGCCTTGTCATTGCTCATAGACTTTAAGATCTAAAACAATCTATGAAAACCCCCTCCAACCTCTCCGCGTCCTCCCACTAAAAATGCCACATCTCAAAACCATCAAGCATATGTCTCCACTCTTCCTCTTCAGCATACAACCTTTCAAAATAGCCTAATTTTCCCTTTCACAAACTCCTCCCCTACTTTGATTTTTCCAATATGGTTAAAGTGACAATTGGACACTTATTAATGTAGAGACAATTACAATTGTAGTTATTTACATTAATAAGTATAATTGTATGTCTATTATTAGGTGTAATTGTATCTATATTCATGAATCTACATTAATAATTGTAACTAGGGGTGTAAAACGGACGGATACGGAGCGGATACCATAGTATCCACATCCGTATCCGCCAAGACTCCACATTATCCGTATCCGTATCCGTATCCGCCCGGATAATAATTTTAGCTATCCATATCCGTATCCTCTCGGATCTCCCGGATTCGGATAATATCCTTATCCATTTTTATTGTTTAAGATACATTAAGATACACATAGCATATTAAACACTAATTTAATCAATCAATTAAATATATAATTTTTCGTTCCATGTAAGATATAGAGAATGTGTAAAGCATCAAATTAAACTATAAAAGATGGTTCTAGCAAAAGTACTAACCTTTAATGTGCATTTTCTTTTTCAATTGTGAGCCATTGAAATTTGTATCCTCTTCAGTTTCTCTAATGTTTGAACAAAAATGAAGTGAAGCATCATCTTACCTGAAAAGCACCATCTTTTTTATTTTTATTTTTTTTCCTCTCATTTTCTCAAACAAGTAAAAGAGTTTTGATCATAATTTTAATTGCTTGAATCTCAACGTTCATGTTTATATCACCGGACTAATTTATAACTAAACTTTTTTGAATTCAATTTGGTGGGCATATTAGAAGACTATGAAATCTTTTACCATACAAAATCGTTTACCATACCTTTTTTTTTTAATGAATGGTGCATGATATAACTGGTACCGAGTTCAAATAAACACATTTGTGAAAAGTACCCCTCTTGCACATCAAAAAAACAAATTCCGAAAACACAAACTTGTTTACAGTATACTCTAATCAGCAAAACAAACGTGCAAATAAGTGATATTAGACAATTCTTCCAGATGATTATATTTTACTGTTGTATGATTTTTTTTCACCTTTTTAATTTGTGTCACAAAAACTACCATTTTAGTACAGAGACCACACTCTGAAACGACATCAAAAAAGAGGCCATACCTGTTGTTAGACATACCTCTTGTTGGACTAACCTACATACCTGTTGTTGGACCAACCTACAATATCACTAGTAGAGTATGAAATGTTTACATACCTGTTGTTGGACAGCGCTGGCTGTAAGAGGCTGGAGGAGCAACAACCGGGCCGTAAGAGGTTGGCAGTAAGAGGCGTCAAGCGAGGGGTAACAACCGGACACCGGACCAACTGATTGGAGAAACAATCGGACAACGGACCAACTGATTGGGGCAACAACCGGACGGGGGGATCGATCGGAGGGACATCGCAAAGGGGACGGACAGCGGCGCAGAGCAGCGGGGAAGGGATTTTGGGAAATGGGGGAATTGATTTTACCGTGTGTTGTTTTTTTTGTTTATTAGGTTAGGATTATAGGTTAGATATTTTAAGTTTTCATAATTATACTTATGCCCAACTTTTATTTTAAGTTTTAGTTTATATCTAAATATTTTATAACTAATATTTTAAATGTAAGTTAGACGGATTCGGATATCCGGTAAAACGGATATCTGGTAAAATGGATACTCCGCATCGGATATGGATTATCCGTGTCGGATACTACTACTATCCGTATCCGTATCCGTATCCGTTTTCTCGGATATTTTTATAGAGTATCCATATTCATATCCGTTTCCATTTTTTCGGATAAATATCCGCAAATTCGGATTCGGATATCGGACGGATGCGGATTTTCGAATATCCATTTACAGCCCTAATTGTAACAAATGCGGAAGTATAAAAAAAACTATTATTTAATAAAAATTCACAGTGCATAATTTCACGCTATTATTTCTCAATGCGAAATTCTCACTATTTCTCATGATAAAATTTCACAATGCAAAATTTTACGTTGATATTTCTCACAATGAACTTTCTCACTATATCTTACATTGAAATTTTATATTGCGAAATTTTATCACCGAAAAGTCCCTATAAATCGATTTGTGAAATTTTAAATTTCAAACTTCAAAATTATATATCATTTGTGATATCTTTGATTAGATCTTGTCGAGCTTTTTTTTAAGAAAAAAGGTATTTATTACCTAGTGACTCTTACAATCACTATTGAAAAATGAAAAATAAATTAATTATAAAAATTTACACATTCTTGAACGAAAAGCAGAAGGCCTTAAATTATATTTAAGAGTCGATTTCTCCACATTAATTAAGTATGAAAAATAGTCTTTTTTTCTCCCGTTTGTTTAATTCCATCCACCTAATCTTTATTGAGAATTGTTAAACCTTCAATGTTACCTAAAATTTTGAAAGAATTGTTAACTTAAGAATTGAGCATTTGAAATTGAATTTTTCGACAATTTCCCCCAGTTGAGACTTTAATAAACTCAAAAAAAATTCTTTAATTAGAAGACATTCCTAAGTCATACTTTGGTAACTCGACATATAAACAAATTTCAGGGCCATCATCTTCTCGCATGAAATTGTCCTCTAAAGGAAGCATATCATTATAGGAATCCTTATTATCACACCTCAAGGAATTTTGAATATTTTTTGAACCAAAGATCGGATCACATATTGATGTAGACATGAAGTGGGTCCTCAAAGGATAACCGATATATGAATAAGGCATGGATTATCTCGTATTTCCCTTCGCCAGGTAACTCACCTTCATATTGTCCTTGAATTGATCATCTCGCATTTCCTTACATTGATATGCAAACCTAATACCTTGAAGCCCATCAATAGTAGTCTCAACACTCTCACTTGATCCTCATTCGCATCATAAAAATGATATTATCATCCGCCCAAAGAATATGTAAAATCGAAACATAACCTAATAAAGAACCCATTGATTATTCCAACCTCCACCACTTCGCCCAGAAGCCTACTAAATGCCACCATAACCAGGATGAATAGGAAACAAGTTAAAAGCTCCTTTTTCCCGAGCCCTCTAGAACTCTAAAAGAAGTCTTTGGGCATCTCGTTTATCATAACCGAAAATTTCACTATTGAGATGCAACTTTTGATCCATTAGCACCATCGGTCCCCAAAGCCTAACCTCCAAAATAAATAGAACAAGAACCCATAATTGACATGGTCATACATCTTCTCTATATCTAACTTGAAAATGATGTCGGGGTCTCAACTTCTCATTCTAGCTACTATACATTCATTAGCTACAAGAACGAAATCTATAATCCCACCCCACCCCACCCCCACCCCCACCACCATAAAAGCATTTTGCGCTTCTAAAATGGGAGGATCCATTAAATTCCTTAGTGTGCTTAAAGTCTTTAACATCCACTAACCCCTCGCCTTGGGAACTAAAACTAAAAAGATAGCATTCGGACCCCTTAAAAAACTGACCTCTTTCATGGAACTCTGTGAGGGAGGCCATCACACCCCTTCCTATGATGTTCGAATAATGTTTGAAAAAGCCACAGTGAAACCATCTAGGTCGTATTCCTTGTCATTACTCATAGACATTAAGATCTAAAACAATCTATGAAAACCACCTCCAACCTCTCCGCCTCCTACCACTAAAAATGCCACATCTCAAAACCATCAAGCATATGTCTCCACTCTTCCTCTTCAGCATACAACCTTTCAAAATAGCCTAATTTTCCCTCTCACAAACTCCTCCCCTACTTTGATTTTTCCAATATGGTTAAAGTGACAATTGGACACTTAGTAATGTAGATACAATTACAATTGTAGTTATTTACATTAATAAGTATAATTGTATGTCTATTATTAGGTGTAATTGTATCTATATTCATGAATCTACATGAATAATTGTAACAAATGCGGACTTATAAAAAAAACTATTATTTAATAAAAATTCACAGTGCATAATTTCACGCAATTATTTCTCAATGCGAAATTCTCACTATTTCTCCTGATAAAATTTCACAATGCAAAATTTTACGTTGATATTTCTCACAATAAACTTTCTCACTATATCTTACGTTGAAATTTTACATTACGAAATTTTATCACCGAAAAGTCCCTATAAATTGATTTGCTAAATTTCAAATTTCAAACTTCAAAATTATATATCATTTGTGATATCTTTGATTAGATCTTATCGAGCTTTTTTTACGAAAAAAAGGTATTTATTACAATCACTTATGAAAAATGAAAAATAAATTAATTATAAAAATTTTCACATTCTTGAACGAAAAGCAGAAGGCCTTAAATTATATTTAAGAGTCGATTTCTCCACATTAATTAAGTATGAAAAATAGACTTTTTTTCTCCCGTTTGTTTAATTCCATCCACCTCATCTTTATTGAGAATTGTTAAACCTTCAATGTTACCTAAAATTTCGAAAGAATTGCTAACTTAAGAATTCAGCATCTGAAATTGAATTTTTCGACAATTTCCCCCAGTTCAGACTTTAATAAACGCACAAAATTTTCTTTAATTAGAAGACATTCCTAAGTCATACTTTGGTAACTCGACATATAAACAAATTTCAGGGCCATCATCTTCTCGCATTGAAATGTCCTCTAAAGGAAGCATATCATTATAGGAATCCTTATTATCACACCTAAAGGAATTTTGAATATTTTTTGAACCAAAGATCGGATCACATATTGATGTTGACATGAAGTGGGTCCCCAAAGGATAACCGATATATGAATAAGGCTTGGATTATCTCGCATTTCCCTTCGCCAAGTAACTCACCTTCATATTGTCCTTGAATTGATCATCTCGCATTTCCTTACATTGATATGCAAACCTAATACCTTGAAGCCCATCAATAGTAGTATCAACACTCTCACTTGATCCTCATTCTCATCATAAAAATGATATTATCATCCGCACAAAGAATATGTAAAATCGAAACATAACCCAATAAAGATTCCATTGATTATTCCAACCTCCACCACTTCGCCCAAAAGCCTACTAAATGCCACCATAACCAGGATGAATAGGAAACAAGTTAAAAGCTCCTTTTTCCTGAGCCCTCTAGAACTCTAAAAGAAGTCTTTGGGCATCTCGTTAATCATAACCGAAAATTTCACTATTGAGATGCAACTTTTGATCCATTAGCACCATTGTGCCCCAAAGCCTAACCTCCATAATAAATAGACCAAGAACCCATAATTGACATGGTCATACATCTTCTCTATATCTAACTTGCAAATGATATCGGGGTCTCAACTTCTCATTCTAGCTACTATACATTCATTTGATACAAGAACGAATTCTATAATCCCACCCCACCCCACCCCCCACCCCCACCACCATAAAAGCATTTTGTGCTTCTAAAATGGGAGGATCCATTAAATTCCTTAGTGTGCTTAAAGTCTTTAACATCCACTAACCCCTCGCCTTGGGAACTAAAACTAAAAAGATAGCATTCGGACCCCTTAAAAACTGACCTCTTTCATGGAACTCTGTGAGGGAGGCCATCACACCCCTTCCTATGATGTTCGAATAATGTTTGAAAAAGCCACAGTGAAACCATCTAGGTCGTATTCCTTGTCATTACTCATAGACTTTAAGATCTAAAACAATCAATGAAAACCACCTCCAACCTCTCCGCCTCCTACCACTAAAAATGCCACATCTCAAAACCATCAAGCATATGTCTCCACTCTTCCTCTTCAGCATACAACCTTTCAAAATAGCCTAATTTTCCCTCTCACAAACTCCTCCCCTACTTTGATTTTTCCAATATGGTTAAAGTGACAATTGGACACTTATTAATGTAGATACAATTACAATTGTAGTTATTTACATTAATAAGTATAATTGTATGTCTATTATTAGGTGTAATTGTATCTATATTCATGAATCTACATTAATAATTGTAACAAATGCGGACTTATAAAAAAAACTATTATTTAATTAAAATTCACAGTGCATAATTTCACGCTATTATTTCTCAATGCGAAATTCTCATTATTTCTCCTGATAAAATTTCACAATGCAAAATTTTACGTTGATATTTCTCATAATGAACTTTCTCACTATATCTTACGTTGAAATTTTACATTGCGAAATTTTATCACCGAAAAGTCCCTATAAATTGATTTGCGAAATTTCAAGTTTCAAACTTCAAAATTATATATCATTTGTGATATCTTTGATTAGATCTTTCCGAGCTTTTTTTTAAGAAAAAAAGGTATTTATTACCTAGTGACTCTTACAATCACTTAAGAAAAATGAAAAATAAATTAATTATAAAAATTTACACATTCTAGAACGAAAAGCGGAAGGTCTTACATTATATTGAAGAGTCGATTTCTCCACATTAATTAAGTATGAAAAATAGACTTTTTTCTCCCGTTTGTTTAATTCCATCCACCTCATCTTTATTGAGAATTGTTAAACCTTCAATGTTACTTAAATTTCGATGGAATTGCTAACTTAAGAATTGAGCATCTGAAATTGAATTTTTCGACAATTTCCCCCAGTTCAGACTTTAATAAATGCAAAAAAATTTCTTTAATTAGAAGACATTCCTAAGTCATACTTTGGTAACTCGACATATAAAAAAATTTCAGGGCCATGATCTTCTCGCATTGAAATATCCTTTAAAGGAAGCATATCATTATAGGAATCCTTATTATCACACCTCAAGGAATTTTGAATATTTTTTGAACCAAAGATCGGATCACATATTGATTTAGACATGAAGTGGGTCCCCAAAGGATAACCGATATATGAATCAGGCATGGATTATCTCGCATTTCCCTTCGCCAAGTAACTCACCTTCATATTGTCCTTGAATTGATCATCTCGCATTTCCTTACATTGATATGCAAACCTAATACCTTGAAGCCCATCAATAGTAGTCTCAACACTCTCACTTGATCCTCATTCGCATCATAAAAATGATATTATCATCCGCACAAAGAATATGTAAAATCGAAACATAACCCAATAAAGAACCCATTGATTATTCCAACCTCCCCCACTTCGCCCAGAAGCGTACTAAATGCCACCATAACCAGGATGAATAGGAAACAAGTTAAAAGCTCCTTTTTACTGAGCCCTCTAGAACTCTAAAAGAAGTCTTTGGGCATCTCGTTTATCATAACCAAAAATTTCACTATTGAGATGCAACTTTTGATCCATTAGCAGCATCGTTCCCCAAAGCCTAACCTCCATAATAAATAAACCAAGAACCCATAATTGACATGGTCATACATCTTCTCTATATCTAACTTGCAAATGATATCGGGGTCTCAACTTCTCATTCTAGCTACTATACATTCATTAGCTACAAGAACGAAACCTATAATCCCACCCCACCCCACCCCACCCCCCACCCCCACCACCACCACCATAAAAGCATTTTGCGCTTCTAAAATGGGAGGATCCATTAAATTCCTTAGTCTGCTTAAAGTCTTTAACATCACTAACCCCTCGCCTTGGAAACTAAAACTAAAAAGATAGCTTTCTGACCCCTTAAAAACTGACCTCTTTCATGGAACTCTGTGAGGGAGGCCATCACACCCCTTCCTACGATGTTCCAATAAAGTTTGAAAAAGCCATAGTGAAACCATCTAGGTCGTATGCCTTGTCATTGCTCATAGACTTTAAGATCTAAAACAATCTATGAAAACCCCCTCCAACCTCTCCGCCTCCTCCCACTAAAAATGCCACATCTCAAACCATCAAGCATATTTCTCCACTCTTCCTCTTCAGCATACAGCCTTTCAAAATAGCCTAATTTTCCCTCTCACAAACTCCTCCCCTACTTTGATTTTTTGCAATATGGTTAAAGTGACAATTGGACACTTATTAATGTAGAGACAATTACAATTGTAGTTATTTACATTAATAAGTATAATTGTATGTCTATTATTAGGTGTAATTGTATCTATATTCATGAATCTACATTAGTAATTGTAACAAATGCGGACTTATAAAAAAAACTATTATTTAATAAAAATTCACAGTGCATAATTTCATGCTATTATTTCTCAATGCGAAATTCTCACTATTTCTCCTGATAAAATTTCACAATGAAAAATTTCACATTGATATTTCTCACAATGAACTTTCTCACTATATCTTACGTTGAAATTTTACATTGCGAAATTTTATCACCGAAAAGTCCCTATAAATTGATTTGCGAAATTTCAAATTTCAAACTTCAAAATTATATATCATTATTGATATCTTTGATTAGATCTTTCCGAGCTTTTTTTTAAGAAAAAAAGGTATTTGTTACCTAGTGACTCTTACAATCACTTAAGAAAAATGAAAAATAAATTAATTATAAAAATTTACACATTCTTGAACGAAAAGCAGAAGGCCTTACATTATATTTAAGAGTCAATTTCTCCACATTAATTAAGTATGAAAAATAGTCTTTTTTTCTCCCGTTTGTTTAATTCCATCCACCTCATCTTTATTGAGAATTGTTAAACCTTCAATGTTACCTAAAATTTTGAAAGAATTGCTAACTTAAGAATTGAGCATCTGAAATTGAATTTTTCGACAATTTCCCCCAGTTGAGACTTTAATAAACGCACAAAATTTTCTTTAATTAGAAGACATTCCTAAGTCATACTTTGGTAACTCGAGATATAAACAAATTTCAGGGCCATCATCTTCTCGCATTGAAATGTCCTCTAGAGGAAGCATATCATTATAGGAATCCTTATTATCACACCTCAAGGAATTTTGAATATTTTTTGAACCAAATGTTTTTGGGTAAAAATACCCTTTTTCGTATCCAAATTTTCCCTCTAGTTGAATCTGATCAGATAAACTTATCTGATATTAATGGAGTCAAAGACTCATTTAGTTTAAATATTGTGGCTATATTTTTTTTTTGGGGGGGGGGGGGGGGGGGTGTGTGTTTCATCTTCTCCCTTGATATTAACCACTCCCATTAAACTTTCAGCATCATTATCTTGATTATCCACACATGGAGTTGACTTGGGCTTTAAACCATCTAACGTCAATTCTAACTTCTTATCAATATTGGAATTCAAACTTTTCGAAAGATTAGGAACAACGTTTCCACCTGATCCGATTTCCAGATATTCACATGCCTTTCCATGTGATCCGGAATCTATCTATGAGATATTGAATGTCTCGTTTGACTAAATTTCGTTCTTGGCCATAATTTATTTTCTTGAATTAATGATAGCTTAACCTTTATTTTCCTACTGTTTATCATGGGAAATAATTTTTTAACTAAAATTGAGAAGTGGCATGCATGTTTTTCTTAACTTTAAGACATGAAGAAATAGGATGCCTAATGCATCCACAAAACTCACAGAAACTAGGGGCATTTTCCATAATTATTTTAAAGGGAATTTTTATTTCCTCGATCTCCAAGATAACAAGATTAGGAAAATAAAATGAGAAATCATTGTCGATAAAAACCATGGAAAACTTACCAAATTTTTTCTCTAATATTGCTTCATCAATCATTATAGGGACACCCACACCTCTAGCTATTTCAAGAAGTAGCCATGGATGCTAAAATTCGTTTGGAAGATCAATGAAATGAACCCAAGCACGAGCATTCGATGAGACAAAATTTTAAGGGTGAAAATTTGGATACCAAAACATTGGTTTAAAGAAACCTATACTTAATCAGATTGGTTCTATAGCGATTTCTTCAAGGATTCTGCTGTAATTTTTTACCCCTAATTAGCAATCTTCCCAGAAACCTAGACTTGATATTTTGATGATTTGGTTGTCTTCACGATAATATGGTTCCGGGAGGTTGATTAAATGATGAACAATGCTCGAAAAACTTGTAAAATTGGAGTTCTTGATCTTGAATCCATTTTCTCCCTTTGATACTACTTTAAAATCATACATCTTTCATGATATTAATAGCTCTCGTAGAGACCTTTCCAATTAATTGTGACATCCCACCTAATAAAATATCGGGTGATCAGTCCTATATCAAATTAAAGAGGAATCTCAATTGGTTTATTCTTAACATCACCGTCGAAAACTTTATTTTTTAAACTTACTAACCACCTAGTATTAAAAAAGAAATGGTGCCAAATTTTATTTGTTTTTATCAAACAACAACAACAACATGCATATGAATATAATTTAAACCATTCACACAATCACTAAATCAAACAATACATAAAATTAATAATTACAATCCTTGTCGAGAAAATCACCAGCACAAAACCCAAATCCAAAAATATACACCACAAAATTTATAAAATGAGTACATCATCTGACCGAAACAAAAGAAATAACTAGGGCGACATGCCCAAATGAAATATTGATTGCAACAAAACCCAAATCCAAAAATATAAACCACAAAATTTACAAAATTAGTACATCATCTGACTGGAACAAAAGAAATAATTAGGGCGACATGCCTAAGTGAAATACTATTGCATCCGACTTTAGGAATTGAATGACTGAAGAGGCTAAGTCAAAATCCTACAACATCCACATATGTTGCATCTACGTAACCCTGGAATAGAACAATTCTACACCTAAAAGGTTTTGATAATATTTTATAGCAATGGTTAGAACTAAAAACATTTGAAAATATTTAGCAAGTGAATTAAATTACAGTGAATTAAAATGCATACATGCTTTTCATATTTAAGCTAATGTCGCACTCTCTTGAGGACCGACTCAACCCCTCAACTATTATGCACACCTAACGCTTTTCTATATAACCCACCTAGTCACCTACCCCGTAACTAGTTCTCGACAGTATCCTTCCTGTCACACTACTCTAGCCCGAGTACATTATATGATTTATAAGTTATTCATCACATATATGAAATATTACTACAATTCACATCATGTATTTTACCCGTATACACTTATTCACACGATATATACATATCAACTATTTACAACATTCACGCACTTGTAGTAAATATATAGCCATCCTCCTAAGTAGGCACTCACAGAATGTTCTCTAAAATTCTATCATATCCAGGTATACTCATCCACTTGGACACTCTAACACGGTGAGCTCCCCGAATCAGTAAAATAAAATAAACGCAACGTAGGCAGTCATAGTTCCCACCGAAAATGAGACAGAATCATACCCAAGACGTCTTACCCCTCGTCACGGACGCTATGACCTAGGGACTATACCCACCCTGATCCTCAAGCACGGGGATTCACCCACATTACGCAGCCTCCTATGATAGCACTAGAGGTGTATGCATTCCTATAAATATTACTCACACAAATATTTATAAATCACACACACACACACACACATATATATATATATATATATATATATATATATATATATATATATATATATATATATACACTACACATTACCACATATATATTTAATTGATCCAGGCTACCCGTGCACCATTACCATAACACTAGCCTAACATCCCCAAATCTATATACCGACTTGATATTTAAAAGATTCCCACATTTATATATATATCGCTCGAGTTATCACCATATTTAACCCATTTGTTCCACGCAACGACCTATAACTGAAGCCACCAAATGTCAAAACCCAAAGTAGTCGTTTGAACAACTCTAGACTCTTTTCTTTCACCTTCTTCATTCAGTTAACAGCCACGGGAGAATTTCAAGATTTTAAAACCCAGTGTTTTCCTACTGTAATTTATTGTATACGAACTAATTCCATCAGTTATACTCTCAACTTCATATTTCTAAAAGTAATTTAAATCTCACCTCTAATTTAACTCCTCTATTAGCACTGGCAAAATTATGCGCTGGGCCTAATTTGGATGGATCAAATATGGGTTGGGCTAAATGTGAGTTGGGCCAAATATGGGTTGGGTTAAATGTGGGCCAGGCCAAATATGGGCGAACCAAATATGGGTTGGGCCAACCCATTATTTTTCTACTAAATTAAGTATTACAATTCAAGGTATATATAAAAAAAACTCATATTTTACTCATAACTTTTTAAAATGAGTATCATATTTGATTTGTATCTTTTAAAATTGGGCTCCATATTTGATTTCTTGATTTCAAATATGGGCCCCATACTTAACTTATAGCTTTTGGGTTTACAATCATAAGCTTTAACCCCTAAGAGTCCTTATGATATTGATCTTTATCAGTGAAAGAATCATATGTAATACACCATAAATTGAAAACCCAACTTATATCAACCCAACCAAAAATAATGGAACACAATTTTATTCTTGATTTTGGCTCCTATGATTTCTCCAATTGCACCCACTCAACATCTCACTTTTAGGGTTTAATAACTCAATCCCATTTTCAGGCTTATGCGCAAACACTCTTATGTGAGCATTTATGCCTAAAAATGCTTTGAGACCCATTTATCACCCTTTGATACTCTTTTCGAACTATTTCAACATATCCGGACTCAACCGTGCACCGAGAACCATCCGAATTAATTTATAACATTCTCCAATTTTTTACCTAAAAAATGCGACACAAAAAAAAAACGAATAATTAAATCTCAATTCGCAAAATTAAATTAGATCATTTAATTTAAAAATTCTCCAAATGATAAATTTAATTTTTTTCAAAAATAAAAATTTTCCATTTCACCCAAAAATAACTAAATTTTAATATCCACGAAAGTACGGGGTGTTACATTAATTATATATAATTATATTTAGGTTCCATTTGTCGGGTTAATATTCTTATAAGTCCTATTGATTTTTTAATAATCCTATAAGTCCTATTCCAATTTTTTAGGGAATTTTTTCACAATTTTACCCTTTTATAACTAATCATCCGTAACTTCCTTTAGGAAGTTACATAAGTGGTTGGACTTTTTTTTTAAATCTTTAAATGATCATAACTTTTGATTCACAAATTTATTTTTCGCAAAATTACTATTTTTGAAATCCGCTCGACGAGATCTATTAAACAAGATCCATGAAGGCTATAAAATTTCAAAGAAAAAAATTTACACAAACCGTAAAGTTTACTGTATGCACTAGAATATGAAATAGTTTTATATATGTGACATTTTCACAAACAGACAGTAACATAACTGTGGTAATACTATATATATATATATATATATCCGGTGGATCTAAACCCTCTTTTTTCAAAAATACCTTATATTTAATGGTTCGCGCTAACGACATCCAATCCTTACCACCATTGTTGGAGCTTCAACGACTTTCGTCAGAGCTCCGATTTGGGGTGGGTAGGGGTGGCAAGTGGTGCCACTAGCGTGGACCTTTGAAAATAAGTGACTTTTTAATAAATAAGTTTTGGATCGACAGGAGTGTCATAGGGTGCCTCTGGCGCGGACCGTTGAGAATAAGATTGGATAAATAGGATCTGGTTACTCTTAAGCACCGGTTTGGGGTGAGTAGGGGTGACATTAAGTGCCGATGGCGCAGAGCTTTAAAAATAAAAGCATATTGAATATATATATATATATATATATATATAATGTGATAACACAATAAATGCTATTGTTTGTAAAAATGTCATAGATATTAAATTTTTTTGTATACACCAGAAAATAAAATAGTTTTATATGTGTGATATTTCACAAACAATAACATTTACTGTGTTAATATATTTATGAAATATTAACTCATTAAATGTTACTGTTTGTGAAAATGTTATATTTCATCAGAGCTATTATTTGGGTTGGTAGTAGTGGCATAGGGTGCCGCTGGCGCGGACCTCTGAAATTAAGAGAATATTAGATAAATGGGATTTGGATCCAACGGAGCTCCAATTTGAGGTGAGCAGGGGTGGCATTGAGTTAGATTTATATCTATAACATTTTCACAAATATTAACATTTACTATGTTCATATAACACATTATGTGTGTATATATATATATCCAAACCTATTTTTTCTGATATTATCTTATTTTTAACAGTCCGCGTCAGCGGCATCCAATCCCCCCCACCACCCACTCCCTTTATCGAAGCTCCAACAACCTTCATCAGAGCTCTGATTTGAGGTGGCATGGGATGCCGATGTAACACTTTCACAAACAGTAACATTTATTATTTGTGAAAATATTACAGATATAAATCTAATCCAATGCTACCCCTACTCATCTCAAACTGGAACTCCGGTGTATCCAAACCCCATTTATCCAATATTCTCTTATTTCCTAAGGTCCGCGCCATCGGCACTCCATGTCACCCCAAATCAGAACTCTGATGAACGTTGTTGGAGGTCCGACAATTGGGGTTGGTGGTGGTCGGGATTAAATACCGCTAGCGCGCGCCGTTAAAAATAAGACAATATCAGAATAAAAGAGATTTGGATACACCATATATATATATATATATATATATATATATATATATATATATATATACTATGTTATAACAAAGTAAATGTTCTCTTAATTTTAGAGGTCCGCGCCAGCGGCACTCTACCCACCTAAATCATAGCTCTGATGAAAGTTGTTGAAGCTTCGACAATGGGGATGGGTAGTGGTGGGGATTGAATGTCGCTAGCGTAAACCTTTAAAAATATGGTAATTTAAAAAAAAAAAGCGGTTTGGATCTACCATATATATATATATATTATGTAATATTAACTCAGTAAATGTTACTGTTTGTGAAAATGTTATATATATAAAACTATTTCATAAATATATTAACACAGTAAATGTTATTTTTAAAGTTCTGTGCCACCCCAACTCACCCCAAATCGGTGCTCCAGATGATCCCGATCCCATTTATCCAATCTTATTTTCAAAGGTCCGCGCCAGCGGCACCCCATGATACTCCGGTGGATCTAAAACCCATTTATTCAAAAGTATCTTATTTTCAAAGGTCCGCGCCAGCGGCACCACATGCCACCCTTACCCACCCCAAATTGAAGCTCTGACGAAGGTCGTTGAAGCTCCAACCATGGTGGTAAGGATTGGATACCGCTAGCGCGAACTGTTAACGAAAATGTTATTTATCCCTAATTAATTACATTAGTTTAATTAATGAACATTTTTAGTTTAACTTAATATATTGATTTTGATGATTCCAAACATATTTTTATAAGGCTATTCTATAAATATTTATAACGGTATTATCCTGTGTATTGCACATTTGCACTTGACACATTAGACACACATGCATATTTCTTGATATATGATTTCTATTGTGTGACTAATTAATTATGAGCCTAAACATTTTCAAAAAGAAATGTTATTTTTTCAAAAATATTTTTTTAGTAAAATTGGTGCATCTTTGTTTAAAATAAATTTCTTATTCTAAAATAATTTTTGAAATTATTTTTTAAACTGAAATGAACTTTCAAAATAATTTTTTTTGGCCTTGGTTTCATTTTTTTTACTTTTGTAAGTTCGTTCATATCTATTAGAAGTTTTGGTAGTCTCACTTTAAAGACCCACTTTGAGATGTTACTACCGTGTTGTACACGATTTAGACAGCCTTAGAAACCCAGTAGATTTATATTTTCGTGCTCTTTTGTCAGCTACAGCTTTTATTCCTGCTCTTAACAAACCGAGATTTTTTTTACCTGTAGCATTCGGCCATACCTGTTGTAAATCTGTCTGAGTTGGACCTGCTAGATTTTATTCTATCATTGGACTTTGATTCATCCGTACTATATCTTCAAGCCATACCGTATAGTCCCAGCTAACCAAACTGATAAGAGACGGCTCTTATCAGTTATTGTACCCGAGATCTTTTAGGTTGAACTGTTGCTCATTTAATTTTCTTTAAAGCCTCTTGCAGGTCGTGACTATACGACTTCGGGTAATGCTACACGATTAGCAACTGTACGCTTTAGGTTTTGGCTGATTGCCTTTATCGAAAACGTGAGATTATGCATGCCCTATCACTTCCATTGTCACTATAGGACGGTTCCTTTATCAGTCAAGACTTCTCGACCACGCTTATTTAATGAGAACATCTTCCCTTAATAAAAAACGATTGAGTTGACATCCGCCTATATCCTGTTGTCCTTACCAAAGGTTGACAGCCTCATCATCTGGTGTCTTTGCCGAGAGTTGACTGCCAATACTTTTGGCCTTAAATCTTTTATAGCTTTCATTAGCTGGCATCCTTACCGAAGTGGGGCTTCCACCGGACCTAGTATTTTTCTTTGTGATGTAAATTTTTTTACCAAATATTAAATCAAGAAAATTCTATCAATAGCTCAAGAACTGTACCCTACATGATTAGAACTGCTATGACCGAAGTGTTATCATACCTGCTTCGTCCCTATTTTCGGTAGATTTTTTTTTGTTTTTGGATATCTGCCTTGATTTCGTACATGGTCTCTCTTTTACACTATCTCCTAGGTGTACCACTTCTATCTCTTAACTTTCGGCCATACTCATTGAAACTTCCTTAAGATATTCTGTTCAGTAATATAATAAACATCCTTAACACATCAGTTATATTCTTTACACAATGGTTCCACATTTACATATCAGATGTGTATTTTATCTTTTGGACTAACAATATTTTTGCAGAAAATATATGGGTCATCTATCAAGTTATTCTCAAATGACATATATTTTTAGATGTCTATTTCCATGCTACAACAGCTATATTTTTATGGAGAAGATAAAAATAAAAATTTGTATATCAGACTGGAAAATCATTTTTTTAAGCTACACCATCTCAGCAAAATGAGGAGCATTTAATGGTCAAAATGCTTGTGTCTAACAGCTAGTTTCAAAAGACATACTTAAATGCTTTCAAGGGCTGCAATTTAAAAACTGACTGATCAACAAGAAAAATACAAGAGCAAGAACTAGAGAAATTATCAAGAGCACTGAATTTATTATTCAGCTATTTCTACACATTCAAAAGAGCCATATATATTGTTATCTGCTCAACCCTTGAGAAGAAGATTAGTGCCTATTTCAACATCATTTATTGAAGTCTCAGAAACTCAGATTACAAATTATATTTTAAGGAGTTTTCAGTATTTTATTCTCTACTACAAAAATTCAGATTTGTTGTGAAGCTCTGTTGAAGCTTCGAATTGTACCGGTAATTGTTTCCTATCCATAAGTGGGCCACGGGGTTTGAAGCTCGGTGTTAGCTTGCAAACAGTTGTACTCGGTGGTTTGATCCTACCAGCAAGTGGATCAGATTTAGTGAAGCGCAAAGGAGATAGGGGCTCTTGGCGCGTGGACGTAGGCCGGGATTTGGCCGAACCACGTTAAGTTTTGGTGTCATCTATTTTCAGTGCTTTTATTTATTTACAGATTTCAGCTTAAGCTAATATTTTCAGCACACTATTTCTGCATATTAATTAAATTCGAAATTTGTTTTAATTAATATTTAAAAGTTAAAATAATTAATTTTTTTATTTAAATAATCTATTTCAGAATATTATTTTTTAAATACGAAAATTAATTTAATACTTCTAGTGTGTTAAAATCTGGTATTCTAAGTTGTTTAAAAATTAGTTGATTAAACTTATTTGATATTGTTATATTTATTATTTAAAGTTTTATTAATCTGAAATCTGTCCAAGTGATTGAAATTTAATATTTTTCTAAAATCTTAATTTAACTTAAATTTTTGTAAATACTCAATTCACCCCCCTCTTGAGTATAATCTGGGCAACAATTGGTATCAGAGCTAGTGCTCTTCTTATCTTTAGATTTAACAATCTTAGAGTTAAAGATCAATGGCATATGTTACTACATCTCTTGGTGAAGGTCAATCCATTTTTAAACCTCCTCTATTTTCTGGAAAAGATTATAGTTATTGGAAAAATTGAATTAAGTATTTTACTCAGTCACATGATTATGAAGTTTGGAAAGTTGTCATGAATGGTCCCTATATTCCTACTAAAATAGTAAATAATTCTTCTGTCCCTAAAATGAAAATGAATGGAATGATGTTGATATCAAAAAAATTCAAATAAATGTTAAAGCTATGAATATTTTGCATTGTGCACTTGATGTAAATGAGTATAACAGAATCTGTTGTTGTGAATCTGCTAAAGAAATTTGGGATAGACTAGAAGTTACATATGAAGGAACTAGTCAAGTCTAGGAGGATAAAATCAGCACGCTTGTTCATAACTATGAGCTTTTTAAAATGAAACCAGATGAAACTATATCTGATATGTTTACTAGATTTTCCAATATTATAAATCGATTGAAATCTCTTGGGAAATCCTATACTGATTCTAAATTAGTGAGCAAGATTCTCAGGTCATTACCATCTGCTCATATAACAAAGAAGCTGGCAATCAAAGAAACTATACGAGAAAGACCTATCTCTCTTGATGAACTATTGGCTCCTTAATTACTCATGAAATGGAACTCAAAGAACTTGTTGAAGATGAAAAGCCCAAGGCAAGCAAAACCATTGATTTCAAATCCATTTAGGAAGATGAAGATAATGAGGAAGCTGATGATGATGAAGATGGTGACATAGCACTTCTTATAAGAAAATTCAAAAAATTTCTTGCCAAAAAGAAGGGACTGTCTGGAAAATACAAAAAATTCTCCTCAAAGAAGGCACATGAAGGAAAGCCATCCTCCAAGTTTGAACCAAAATGTTATAACTGCAAAGAGTTAGGACATATTAGACCTAATTGTCCCAAGGCCAAAGAAGAGAAGAATGACAGAAAAGAGAAAAAAAATTGAAAAATACAAAAAGGCCATGAAAGCTACTACTTGGAGTGATGGTGATGGAAGTAGAAATGATGAAGATTCAAGTGATGGAGAAGTTGCAAATCTTTGCCTTAAGGAAAATGATGATGAGGTTTGTTTTAAAGCTGGATCAATCAAATCAAAATGGTTTTTAGACAGCGGGTGTTCAAGACACATGACGGGTGACAAAAGTAAGTTTTCGAGCTTAATTGCCAAAGATGGAGGTCTAGTCAGATTCGGAGACAATTCCAAAGGAAAAATAATTGGGATAGGTAATGTTGTTAAGGATACCTCTCCTTGCATTGAAAACGTTCTTTTAGTTGATGGTCTTAAACATAATTTAATCAGTATTAGCCAATTGTGTGATAAAGGTTATAAGGTTCTATTTAAAGAAGATTATTGTCTAATAAAAAATGCTAAAGATAATAATGTTGTGTTTGTTTCTTCTAGACATGAAAATGTTTAAACTCTCGACTTTGATAACTTGTCACAACAAGATGTTAAGTATTTAGCTGTCCTAAATGATACTTGTTGGTTAGGGCATAGAAGATTAAGTCATTCCAACATGGAACAACTTAATATTTTGTCCAAAAATGAGTTAGTTAGAGGGCTGCCCAAAATAAAGTTTGTTAAAAATAAATTGTGTAATGCATGTCAATTTGGAAAACAAACTAAAACTTCATTTAAAAATAAAAGAGATATTTCAACAAATAGACCTTTAGAATTATTACACTTAGACCTATTCGGACCTAACAAAGTTGCTAGTTTAGGTGGGAAATATTATGCCTTTGTTATTGTTGATGATTACTCTCGATTTACATGGGTTAACATAATTTTTCAGCACCATGGACACCTCAACAAAATGGTGTGGTAGAAAAAAAGAATAGATCTTTATAAGAAATGGAAAGAACTATGCTAAATGAACATAACCTACCAAAATATTTTTGGGCTGAAGTTGTTAATACATCTTGTTATGTAATAAATAGAACTATTGTTAGAAAAGGTTTAGATAAAACTCCTTATGAAATATTGAAAAATAAAAGACCAAATATTGGTTATTTCAAGGTTTTCGGAAGCAAATGTTTTATTTTAAATGATAAAGATAATTTGGGAAAATTTGATGCAAAATCTGATGAAGGTATTTTTCTTGGGTATGCACTTTATAGTAAAGCATATAGAGTTTTTAATAAAAGGACCCTAGTCGTTCAAGAATCTATACATGTATCATTTGATGAATATAATTCTCTTAATAAAAACTACAAAGATGATGATGAGGTTCTAGATCTAAATAAGTCTATTAATGAAGATATCCCTACTTCTAATATTTGTAATTCTATTAATAATGAAAGTACTCCGCATAAAGATAAAAATGATAATGATTCTAGTTTACCTAAAAATTGGAAATTTGTTAATAATCATCCTTTTTGAAAATATTTTAGGAGAACCTTCTAGTGGTAATCTTACTAGATCCTCCTTAAAGAATGTTTGTAATAATTTAGCTTTTGTGTCAGAAATTGAACCAAAAGACATATATGAAGCTGAAAAAGATGAGTTTTGGTTATTAGCTATGCAAGAAGAATTGTTACAATTTGAGCGAAATAATGTTTGGTCACTTGTTCCCACACCCAAAGATAAAACTATTATTGGAACTAAATGGGTTTTTAGAAATAAAAAGGATGATGGCGGATTGATTATAAGAAATAAAGCTAGACTAGTTGCGCAAGGCTACAACCAACAAGAGGGTATTGATTTTGATGAAACTTATGCCCCCATAGCTAGATTAGAAGCTATTCGTATGTTACTAGCATATGCATGTTATAAAATTTTTTAAATTATTTCAAATGGATGTGAAATGCGCTTTCTTAAATGGTTTTATTAGTGAGGATATTTATGTTAAGCAACCTCCCGGTTTTGAAAATCACAAGTTTCCAAATCATGTTTATAAACTAAATAAAGCCTTATATGGATTAAAACAAGCTCCTAGGGCTTGGTATGATAGGTTAAGTGGATTTTTACTTGAAAATGATTTTGTGAGAGGAAAAATGGATTCCACTTTATTCATAAAAATTCATAACGATGATATGCTTCTTGTACAAGTGTATGTTGATGATATTATATTTGGATCCACAAATGAAAATCTATGTAAATATTTTTCAGAATTTATGCAAAGAGAATTTGAAATGAGTATGATGGGTGAGTTAAAATTCTTTTTAGGTTTACAAATTAAGCAACCCGAAAATGGGGTCTTTATCAATCAATCTAAATATATTAAAGATCGTTCGGTAAAATATGGTTTAGAGAATGGTAAAGCACTTGGTACACCAATGAGCACTTCTATTAAGTTAGATGTTGATGAAAAAGAAAAACCTGTTAATACTACCTTATATCATGGTACGATTGGTAGTCTACTTTATTTAACCGCTAGTAGACCCGATATTATGTTTAGTGTATGTTTATGTGCTTGTTTTCAAGCCAATCATAAAGAATCCCATTTGTGTACCGTAAAACGCATATTTAGATATTTAATTGGTACTAAAGACTTAGGATTATGGTATCCTAAAAGTACTTCGTTCGAACTAATAAGTTATTCCGATGCAGATTTCGCGGGTTGTAGAATAAATAGAAAAAGCACTAGTGGTACATGTCATTTCTTAGGACACTCACTAGTGTCATGGTTTAGTAAAAAGCAAAATTCTGTTGCTCTTTCCACGGTCGAGGCAGAATATATTGTCGCCGGTAGCAGTTGTGCTCAAACATTATACTTGAAACAACAATTAGAAGACTTTAAAATATTCTTTCACAATACTCCAATCTTTTGTGATAATACAGGCGCTATATGTTTGACAAAAAATGCTATTCTGCACTCTAGAACAAAGCATATTGAAATTAGACATCATTTTTTACGCGATCATGTTCAAAAAGGTGACGTACGCATAAAATTTATTTCTACGGATCTTCAAATAGCCGATATTTTCACAAAACCATTATCTGAAGATCGTTTTACCTTTATCCGTCGTGAACTTGGTATGACATGTATAAATGACTTGAAATTATAATTATTTTTTCACAACCTTCCAAAAACGTCACAAGTGGACCCACTTTAATATTCTTTTACCACTAGCTGTCATTCACTATTCCTTTATAAATACATATATGGACTTCTCCTCCTCATTCAAATATCATGAAGTCATTTTATGTAGTGTGGGTTGGAAAATTTCCCGGAATTTATACTACTTCGGGAGATTGTGAATCCCAAATTAAGGGAGTTAGCGGTTCTCAATATAAAAAATATTCTTCATTTGATGCCGCCATGCTTGCCATTCGCTCATCTTCGCCACATGCCCCTTGGGTGAAGCCTCCTTCTTGTCCCTTTGTTTTACCTCCACATATGCACTCACATGCTTCTACACCTACTAATGAAAATGTTGCAAGTTCATCTTCTCACAACAATGCTGAAAATCCTATCAAAGTTGTTGTTGAGAAAATCACGATTGAGGAAAAATCTAAAGATGTGTGTCATTTTGTTAACAACCTTAAGATGTAATCTACTATGAATATGTTGTTTTCTTTTCATGTCTTGCGGATTATTAGATGTTATTCCTACATATGATTATGTTGAATATGTGCTTAATGAAAATTCATGGTATTCACATATGTCTATTACAATTTTTTTTTATGTTATCCCATGCTTATATTATTTTTGATAAGGGGAGAAATTATGTTGAATATGTTGCATTTTACCCATGACACTGCATTTCTCTGAAATATTTCTTTTGATAATGTCAAAGGGGGAGAAATTATAATTCACTCATTATTCTTAATCTATACATCTTGTGAATCATAATTACATTAGTTTAATTAATGATCATTTTTAGTTTAACTTAATATATTGATTTTGATGATTCCAAACATATTTTTATAAGGCTATTCTATAAATATTTATTATGGTATTATCCTGTGTATTGCACATTTACACTTGACACATTAGACACACATGCATATTTCTTGATCTATGATTTCTATTGTGTGACTAATTAATTATGCGCGTAAACATTTTCAAAAAGAAATGTTATTTTTTCGAAAATATTTTTTTAGTAAAATTGGTGCATCTTTGTTTAAAATAAATTTCTTATTCTAAAATAATTTTCGGAATTATTTTTTAAACTGAAATGAACTTTCGAAATAATTTTTTTTGGCCTTGAAGTTTTGGTAGTCTCACTTTAAAGACCCACTTTGAGATGTTACTACCGTGTTGTACACGATTTAGACAGCCTTAGAAACCCATAAGATTTATATTTTCGTGCTCTTTTGTCAGCTACATCTTTTATTGTTGTACCCGAGATCTTTTAGGTTTAACTGTTGCTCATTTAATTTTCTTTAAAGCCTCTTGCAGGTCGTGACTGTACGACTTCGGGTAATGCTACACGATTAGCAACTGTACGCTTTAGGTTTTGGCTGATTGCCTTTATCGAAAACGTGAGATTATGCATGCCCTGTCACTTCCATTGTCATTGTAGGACGGTTCCTTTATCAGTCAAGACTTCTCGGCCACGCTTATTTAATGAGAACATCTTCCCTTGATAAAAAAAGATTAAGTTGACATCCGCCTATATCCTGTAGTCCTTACCAAAGGCTGACAACCTCATCATCTGGTGTCTTTGCCGAGAGTTGACTGCCAATACTTTTGGCCTTAAAGCTTTTATAGCTTTCATTAGCTAGCGTCCTTACCGAAGTGGGGCTTCCACCGGACCTAGTATTTTTCTTTGTGATGTAAATTTTTTTACCAAATATTAAATCAATAAAAAGCTATCACTAGCTCAAGAACTGTACCCTACATGATTTGACCTGCTATGACTGAAGTGTTATCATACCTGCTTCGTCCCTATTTTCGGTAGATTTTTTTGTTTTTGGATATCTGCCTTGATTTCGTACATGGTCTCTCTTTTACACTATCTCCTAGGTGTACCGCTTCTATCTGTTAACTTTCGGCCACTCATTGAAACTGCCTTAAGATATTCTATTCAATAATATAATAAACATCCTTAACACATCAGTTATATTCTTTATACAATGGTTCAACATTAACATATCAGATGTGTATTTTATCTTTTGCACTAACAATCTTTTTGCAGAAAATATATGGATCATCTATCAAGCTATTCTCAAATGACATATATTTTCAGATGTCTATTTCCATGCTACAACAGCTATATTTTTATGGAGAAGATAAAAATAAAGATTTGTATATTAGACTGGAAAATCATTTTTTTGAAGCTACACCATCTCAGAAAAATCAGGAGCATTTAATGCTCAAAATGCTTGTGTCTAACAGCTAGTTTCAAAAGACATACTTTGACTTATCAGCAAGAAAAATACAAGAGGAAGAACTAACATCATTTATTGAAGTCTCAGAAACAGCTCTTAAAGCTTCGGTTTGTACCGGTAATTGGTTCCTACCCGTAAGTGGCCCACGGGGTTTGAAGCTCGGTGTTAGCTTGCAAACAGTTGTACTCGGCGGTTTGATCCTACCTGCAAGTGGATCCGATTTAGTGAAGCGCAAAGGAGACAGGGCTCTTGGCGCGTGGTCGTAGGCCGAGATTTGGCCGAACCACGTTAAATTTTGGTATCATCTATTTTCAGTCCTTTTATTTATTTACACATTTCAGCTATATTTATTATTTAAAGTTTTATTAATCTGAAATATGTCCAAGTCTCTTGAGTATAATCTGGGCAACACGAACCTTTAGATATAAGGTAATTTTGAAAAAAAAAATGGTTTGGATCCACCGTATATATATATATATATATATATATATATATATATATACACACACACTGTGTAATATTGCCACAGTAAATGTTACCATCTGTTTATGAAAATGACACATAAAACTATTTCATATTCTATATATCCTTCATGGATCTTGTTTGATAGATCTCGTCGAGCAGATTTCAAAAATAGTAATTATGCGAAAAACAGATTTGTAAATCAAAAGTTATGATCATTTAAAGATAAAAACAAAAATCCAACCACTTATGTTACTTCCTCAAGGAAGTAGGAAGTTACGGATGGTTGGTTTTAAAATGGTAAAATTGTGAAAATTGCACACAAAATCTCTCGTTACCACTTCGTAACCGCTACTCTTTATTTCAGGAGAGATGACATTTGTGCCATAACAGCCATAGGACCAACAACTAAAACAATAAAAATATATCAAAATAATTCATATAGAACTTCATCTCCACAGTATAAAATCACATATCACAAATCTAATTAATGTATTATTTGTTAAAATGCATATTTATAGTTATAATATCTTGAATATTATACATCATGACACTCCGCAAGTTCTTGTTTGCACGCTTGTATCTCATCTTTTGCATCTGCTCTTACTTGAGGATTATTTGAATTCAACCGCCTTCTCGCTATTACCATCCTCCTATCAATGCTGTTTATCTGTAACCATTTCAAATCAAAGTGAACTAAAATTAAATGCGAAAGTGAGTTGGAATATATACAGATTTATGTCCCTAATAATTTACTTTTAAATAATAAAAAAATGAGTTTTTTTAACGAAAGTCTGTATATATGATCCATATCATATATTCAAAAAATCATTAAAAACTTCAACGGGAAGTGGGTGAGCTAATAGCAAGACCCTAAGTCATATATATATATATATGTATGCATATATATATTGGGAGAGAGAGATGGAGAGAGATAACCTTTCTGCAAGGCCATCGTACAATCCCACACTTGCGACATTTATTCTTGAACGTAGTTAACCCTACACCAAATTTCTTTGCTGCATCTATCTGGGTCATACGAAAATACGGAACCAAGTCTTGCAATGTCACCTCTGCCAATTTCTCCCTCTGAATTACAATCATAATATTGCACAAAAATGTAAATAACCTCCCCAATCATTATATAAATTGAATAGAGAAAGGAGAACAAAAACACAATATGTTGCTAATAAAATTGTTTTTTCTTTGCAATTTAACAAAAATTATAAACGTTGTACCTCTAAGAATGTAACTATAAGAAATATCAATGTTATACTTATTGATGATTTTAAAATGATTTAAAATATGTGCTATAACCTTTGCAGAAGTCGATCCCCCAGTAACCCTCGTCGAGGCAGAAGTCGATGCCCTAGTGACTCTTGTTGAGGCAGAAGTCGATGCCCTAGTAACTCTCGTCGGGTGTGACATTGGTGGAGTCACAGGATCTGCGTGGTTCGTAAGACGAAAACCTGTGCCAAAACATTTATATAAATCCACAAAGTAAATTCTTTTAATGTAACTCTAAGGGGCACATGTTAAATACATGGTGATGAGACATAAATGCATTAATAAAAGTGGGAATTATCTTTTATTAAAATATATTCAAATAATATTGTGCGGGAATCCGCTATTTATCGACTCCAGGTGAGTCTAATATGATTTAAAATATTAACTAAATCCAAATTAAAAATATAAAAATAAAGTAAAGATGCGGACCCTGCTAATGTTGAGGTTGAATGGGTTTGTATATCTTAAGCTCAGTAGTAGGGCATATTGTTATTACCTCCCAATGCAGCACACAAGGCTTCAGGAGTGTTTAAAAGTGAATCTCCCACCATAATATATTCCTCTTCATTTCTTTTTTCACAGTATTGCACTAGGAAGCTCTTCACACCATTTATGTCATCATTGCACAAACTGAGTAAGAGAAAACAAGAGTTAAATTGGATGCTTGACATGCATACAAATGATGTGAATTACTATTCACTGATTTCCATTAACTATATGATTCTACCCATTTGATGCTTCAAATATTGCATTTGGTACAAGCACCTTAGTGCACATTAGGGCAAGTCTTTTAAACATTTAATATGAACTTTAAGTATATATTTATATCATGAAGGGTACACCGTACATGTTCATTATTTATAGTTACACCCATCTAATTTATGAGAATGTAGGGAGTATCTTTAAATGGAGGTTTTATCACAAATTATTGAATGCCGCGGATACAAGAAAAACACAGCATCACATTTTTACATGAACATATCAATTATTCAAGTTAGCTTCTCACCCAACTCATACTCTTAGTGGTGGATAAAAAATGGACCGAGCCGAATGAATCAATTGGATCAAACCGGATCGAATCGAAAATTAAGACTATTTTGAAAACGGTCTAGAAATCGGTGAACAAAAACTAAAAACGGATTAAACCAGTCTGGTTCACGATACACTATCCACAATGTATTTATAGATATGTGATACTATGTTTTTGTTATTATAATTATGTTCTATATTTTATGGTGACACGTGAAGTGAGAGTTAAATGATAACTACTTAAATTAACATGTTCTAAAATTTCTTGTTATATTGTTTTCGATATTCAAATGGTTGGATCAACATAAATAATAAAAAAATCTAATACAAGTTGTAGAACTTACTCTAACATTTCGTAATGATGGTGTGGATCTTCTTCACCAATATCAAACTTATGAAGAACTGCATGGGATATCATATCACCTCTTCCATGAACCTCAAGCTTCATGGTGTTGAATCCTACAATAAAAACCCAATAAAGAAAACAAAAGATATTAACTTCTTTTTCCTTATAATAACAACATAATTCTTACATAAATCCAATACGGCATACATTAGCAATTTTACAAACAAATCAAAATTACATAACATTGGCATGGCACTATATGGTTCATCGCTGACTTAACAGGAAAAGGGGGTGCCTTGGGGTAGTGACGGATCCAGGGTTTTTGGTGCGGGGGCTCTTGAACGGAATTAATTTATGGTTAATTCCAGTTTTACACGAATTATAATATTAATTTATTGATTCATACGAACTTATTACATTTTTTAACCCCAAAAGCTGTAAAAAAAACACGTTATTTATGTCTTTAAATTTCTATCGATCATATAACATCCCTATTTTTTTTTTTTTTTGGGAAAATCGGCGTAGCCTTTGCTCGCTGGGGGCCCAAAATGCATCCACCCATGTTTGGGAGCTTAATGGGCTAGTAAGGGCAAGCTATAATTTAAATTTGAGCACTTCCATCTTTAAGTGCAAATTTATATTTTTAAGTATTAAAAGATAAATTGGATGGGCTTTATGTAAATCATTTTTGTATTAATTAAAAACTTACATTCTTGACATCAATAAAAAATATATTAGGAACAAATCATCTGAATTTCTTCCTCTAAAATGATAAAAACTACATAAAAATTTATCAACCCACTACAACGTTTACATAAATAATATTGACGCCTACTAGTAGAACTCAACAATTGAAACAACGCAAACAAAGAAAAGGTAAATACACAAAATTTTATGATAGAAAAAACGGACTTTTAATAGAGAAAGAATATACAGAAACGGAAATCATGGCATTAGATGCTTTGTACTGTTCATGAAAAAGAATGGGTTTGAGGCTTATAATTCATATGTTTTTTTAAATAAAAAAAAAACTCGAACCCTAATTACACAAACAATTTGATGCCAAAGGGGAACGAAAAAAGTTTTAAGAAACACAACAAAGCAACCACAAAATGGTTGGTTCTTGACATCAAAGAAAAAATGGAAATATCATACATAATTGAAATTATAAAACTACACAAATACATAATACATGAGATAGCACAATATGGACTGTTTTATAATATCAACGGACAAGGGCTGAGGATAACCATGCATTTTCATCATTCATTTTTATCTGGTGACATGACATGATAAAAACTACGTATACGTGAACCAACCATGTAGTTTATATATATGTATATATGTCTATTGAATTGATATAAACTTGGAAATTCTACACAATTTACCATTAGTATGGACTATTTCTCCAAGTATGTGACAACAAGAGCAATTATATTGCGCTGGTGGCAATGTTGTAATTGGCACTGGATTTCCAAACTCCAAAGTTTGTTGTTCACTACTACCCTCTTGCCCATTTGTAGAAGCACTTAAATTATCAAATATCTGATCCATAAGTGGATCACTAGGAAATAATTCAGTAGCCTCAGACACAGTCGTTATGGCATTGTTATTAGGAGGACTTAAATTATCAAATATCTGATCCATTAGTGGATCACTGGGTAACTGAGGGTCTTCAATTGGAGTGTCATTACAAGGGACGAGGGTGGTTAGGTTCAACATTTTTTCGGTTGGTGGTTAGGGTTGTCTCCCAAGCACTCAAGATGGGTGCTTGAGAGGACAAAAAAAGAAAGAGAAATTAGGGTTAAGCAAAGGAGAGAAATATAAAGGAGAGAACATGGCAGTTAATTACCGTTATGCAAAAGAGAAAACGGTTTGGTTTGTCTTTTCCTTTCTTTTTTTTTTTAAACTTTTTTTATAACGCACAAACGGTTGGGTTTTGCATGGTTTTGTTTCATTCCATATATACCTGACAACAAGATATAAGATGAAATTGTTAATGAAATTTAATAAGTTTAATTAAACAAACTTATTTGTATTTATGTTGTAGAGACATGTGGTTTCGTAAACAGTCGTGCCGCCCGGAGGGACACATCTATCAGGAAAAGGTGGGTTTATTTGGAAAGGGTGCTGTTTATGGTATGAAGAGATTTAGGGGTCTGCACCATACGGTTCGCAAACATATTTATACACACACACACAATAAAACACATTAGTATTTAAAAAACAGTTTTTAGTTTAAAAAAAGTTGTTCTAACAAAAAATGATTTCTTATAATAACATTTTTTAAATAACTTTTTTTTTATGTAGAGAAAAAAAAATTTAATATTTTTTAACATTTTTATGTATAGAAAATAGTTGCTTCCCGCAAACATTTTTTTTAGATAAATATAAAGACCCCAACAGAAAGAAACCCACCCTACAAAGCAGAATGGAACTCCTCGATGAACTCAAGAAACTCATGAGCCGTGACGTCAATGCTCTTCTTATACCAACTAAGAAGAGTGCTCAAGAACAGATAGTGAAACTGCGAAGGCACGGTCTCGGTGCCATCGAAACATCTCGCATTCCTCTCCTTTCATATTGTCCCAAAAATACAGTGGGGAACCATTCTCCACAAATCCCTGTTGCCCCCACGGTGGTGCCCACCCCTCTAAGTGCGCCCTCACAGACCAACAGTTTTATTTTATAAATAGATCATTTTTAGAATCAATTTTTTAGTAATTTTATTTTAAAAATAATAGTTTTCTGTGAAAAAAAATAATTCTAAATAAAAAAATAGTTAAATTTATTTTTTTACGTTTTATTCTTTAAATATTTTAAAATGTAGTCTACCTTTTAAAAAAATATAACGCTTGTTTTTTATTCAAATACTATTCTAAATTTTTAATTGTATTTAAAAAAAATAGAATTGTATTTGTTTTTAAAAAAGTAAGTTATTTTTTGTAAAAAACATTTTTTATTTAGAAACTGGTTTTAAGAAATGTTATTAGAAATAAAAACTTTATAAAACTTTTTTTTGTAAATAAAATGATTTTTACATATAAAATATTTTTAATAACCATTATTATAAATAAAATGTTTTAAAAATGTTTTTTATAAGTAAATATTTTTTAAATAGATTTTTTTTAAAACAGGACGATTATTGTTTATTCGTAGAAGCTAAGTACATTTTATATTTAGTCCATCTTATTTTTTATGTTCCAAAAAGTCCGTCGTAAATTTTTTTGACAAAATTTTCATATGTTTTACGGTAAAAGAAGAAAGAGTGTTTTTCAGTGTTTTATATCGTGAGTTTTTTTTTTGTAAAATCATAAAAAATACATGGATTAAACATTAATTAAAAAATATCGAAGAGTTTTGTCAACAAGTGGTAAAAAGAAATTTATGTAGAAAATATTTTTAACAAACATTTTTCAATAAAAAACTATTTAAAAAAAATGATGGGAAAAAACAATTGTTAATTTTTTTGTTTATGGAAAAGGTTTTAAATGATTTTTAAAGCAATGTATATTTAAAACAATTTATTTGTAAATAAAAAAAAAAGAAATTTTGTTTTTATAAATTAAATATTTTTTATATAATCATTTTTTAAAAATGTTATTGACACATAATAAAGTTAAAAATGTTCAAAAAATTTATATAGTGACAATTCTTTTAAAACGTTTAGTCAAATAAAATCGACAAAAACATATTTTTTAATTGATTTTTCCATAGAACACATTTAAAACGTAAAAAACAATGTTTTCTATAGGTAAAAATATTATAGAATTATTTTATATTTAAAAAAACTATGTTTATACACAAACTTTTCTATTTAAAACATATTTTATAAAAAAATTAACGAAAACTGTCTTTTCAAATATATATATATATATATATATATATATATATATATATATATATATATATATATGGTATAAATATGAATAGATTATAATAAATTTACATATTAATGTATTTTAAATATTAGATGTATATATTTTACGTATAAATGTATAATGTATAATATTGAAAAATGGGTCAAATGGCGGTCAAATCAGTCAATTGACAATTTTTGTTAGTTCTGACATCGAGCAAATAATACCACAAATAAGTGGACCACAACCACCAGATAACGAGAAGTACTAGACCCCAAACAGTCGAAGACCCTAGATTTTTCTCATATCGATTCCTCGAGAAAACAAAAAAAACATACATACATGTGTGTGTGTGTGTGTGTGAATAATCATAATTATTTAGTCTAATAGAAAAGAAATTAAAAGGCAAATAATATCACGACACACAGAATTTACGGGGTTTTGGAATTGCCTATGTCCATTTGGGGAGGGGGGGGGGGGGGGGCTCCTCAATTTTCTATTGATACTCTTAGAGTTTCGGAATTACATGCTCCTTTGTCATGGGGCAATGGTTTTATTTATAGTGATAAGAATGGTCGAGCCACGATTGAGCTCTTCCATTTAGTGATTTTCTCGTTGGTTGATCAACTTTTATCTCCTTCAAGATTGTAGATAACAAGAATGAGTATCCACGTAACACTAGTTCTAGCATATGCAGCACGTTGCGCCTGTTTGGGCTACCGAATGTTTGGATCGTTATGGTTTGCACTCGATAATTTCCCCTAAAATTCTTTGTCACTAATGGGCTGAAGGATTTTACATGTTTTGTTGGCCCAAAATATAAATCCAAAGTTTAAAATTGCATATCGACATGTCTTGTAATTACTTGAATAAGGCAAGGGTATGTTGGTCCGATGTTCAAAAAATAAACGTCAGTTTCATTCTTGGGTTCTGTTCCATATGTCTAATCTCTTGGAATTTGGCCTTCCCTTGTTTCAAACTCTGTACTGTCATTTTGAATACTCTTTCCTTACTCAAAAAGACTATTTGGAGCTTCTATTTCCACAATCTACTTGTAAGTTTTCTTTATCCTTGTTTGTTTCTTCTAGCTTTGCAACTCCTTCTATTTATTTTCATTGAATAGCCTCTTCTCCTGCAATTTTCTTCTTCGAAAATGGTTTACACTATTAATGAAAGGACCTCGGGAAAATATTAAAAAATATACATAATTCCCCCTTAGGTAACGATTGAGTGTTCCCTAATGCCCAGAAATTGCGCTGCTGTTGAGGCGGGTCATTGGATCCATACTCTCTTAGTGGCTAATGGGGGAATAACATTTCCCCCGAAATCAATTTTTCTTGGAGTTTTGTGAATTCTTCGTTGTAGTTCCTGCCTACTGTGCCCCAAACACATGGCGGATTGTAAATGGAGTTCATAATATAGATGAACGATATGGGACCAATATAGAAATCCCATAGATTAGGTATTGTTATAATATCTTGGTCCTATACTACAAATGGTGTTTTGTACCTGAAGGCAAGGAAACACTACAACATAATGTCTTATTAGTGACAAAAAAAATCTAGAAAAAAGTAATTTTGTCATTAAAAATTACCTTTTCGTGAGGAAAATTAATTTCGTCACGAATTGTATGGGATGATGTTAAATTAGTGACGAGATAATAATATTTGTCACCAAATAGTCATAAAAATTTTGGCACCATTGTTCCCGCTCGTTAGAATAGTGGACTTTTTTATTCGAGACAAAAGTATCATGCATTTAAAGTATCATGCATTTAGTGACAAATAATTTATCGCAAAAGAAAAAATTAATTAGTGACAAAAAAAATTCCTTACTTATTACTCAAAAAAATAACAAAATCTTTTCACATACTCATTCTTCTAAACCCTCAAATCGTTTTCCCCCAAAACTAACCTCTCTCTCTCTCTCACAGGAAAAAAACACTCCCCTCCCTCACGCACTCCGGCGCCGCTACTCATCCCTAGAGTAAAAGTCCTTGGTGATTTTAGATTCTAGGAGTTATTGTGACAATTGAATAGGCAATTTTTCAATTAAAATATGTAATTAAAATATGAAAAAAATATTTAAATTATTGTTTGAGTATGATGTATTTAATGTGTTTTCTTTATTTAGGCGGACTTTGGATTATGTTGGTGAAGCTAAGTCTTTATTCCATGCAATATAGAAGATTCTGGAGAGGAATTCACTACTGATGCAAGTAGTCGCACCAAAGTTGATTCTCGAGGTGATATTTCTTAGTGAACCAAATCCGTGTAACCTTATATTAAGTTGTGACGATGCACTACATCAAATCTGTCGAATTGTCACGGTCATTGACCATGACAAGTTGGACTTGTCAAAGTCAATGACCGTGACAATTCTGGGGGTGACAACTTTTGTTGTCACGGACATGTCACGGTCATTGACGGTGACAAGTTCATTAGAATTGTCACAGCCATGTCACATGTCACGGTTTATGACCATGACAAATTTTTTCACGGTCATAAATCGTGACAAACCCGTGACTTTTAATAAAAAAAATTATCACGGTCAATGACCGTGACAATTCTAGGAAGAAATGAAAAAAATTTGCTGGGCAGTATGGCCACTGCCACTTCTCAGCAGTATATTTGTATCTGTTATAGAAATGTCGTACCTGTTCAAACATCATATATCCAAATAAAATAGAGATAATGCAAATATAAATTCAAAATAATATGCATCACGATATAATTCAAATATAATTCAAATCTAACAACTTAAAACAATTCAATTGAAATAATGTCACTACATATCTGGGGTAAGGTTATCTCTGAGGAGGTGTGTAGGACACACGATATTCGAATTGACACACCCAATAATATACATCATGCCGTATTGTTAGCGCAACCACAAGGGGGAGTTCTCCTTCCCGGGTATCACATGTGTGACGAGCACCTTGGACTCGATGTCTTGAAATGAACGTCCATGAACTGGCATACCCTGGACAGTATTCGGGTCCCTCAACCCCCGCCCTATCCGCTGGCCATTAAATATGTTCAGTAAAAACACGCTCGGCCAACCAAGTGTCGACATCGGTCAGACGAAGGGAGCATCAAAGTCTGCACGTGTCGGCAATGAGGCAGCGAGGACCACATCCTCGTGATCCTGCACCTCCTCCTTCACCACCTTCTCCTTCCCTTTCCCTTTACGGTTTTCTCCCAACGAACGTTTCATGAATGAGAACATATCTTGGACCATCGCCTCCAAACGGAACAGCTTCCCGTCATGCGAGTCCACCGTTCGAGTCAATCTGGTGTCGCTCGTCTCCAATCCGATGATCTTAGATTTGGCCACCCGCGAGCTCACCCCCCTTGCGATCAGTGCCAAGCACTTGGATGAGTGTGTCTGTGGGCAAAGATGCATTTTCGGCATCAGACTGCGACTCATGCACTTCCTTAAGCTTTGCCTAAAACGACAAAAAGCATATGATTAGTAAAATAAGTAAATAAAAAAATTATAACGTAATTAACAAAAAGTAAACTAGCGGATTACTTACAATCATTGCTGCGACGCTCGGGGACACCTCCTTATCCTTCCCCTTCTTCGTTCGAATAGCCATATAAGTATCGAGCCTATGTGGCCTACCCCCAGGGCCACTCCCTGTCCCCTGAAATAAAATAAAGCAAAATTAGTATCGACCCCGCAAAATAATATATTTCTGTAGTTATAGAAAAATTAAATCTTACCATCATCCTATGCTCCACCTAGGCGTAAGACATCTGGTCGGAGTAGTGCACGTCCGTCTTTTTTTCCTGATTTTCCCTCCCCGATTGGCGAGATGCCAATTGTCTCTCCCCGATCTCATTGTCAATGAACTTTTGCCATTGTGCCAATGAGAACGGCTCCTTCGGCGGGACGGATTCACGCATTCGAATAACGGACTCTTGGGTCTTCCCAAAGTACCAGGTCCACATATTTTTCTTTCACGTCTTGTGTTTCTCCCTCAACTGCTCCAAGACAGAATCGCGTAGCTTTGGATCCAGGCTGAATTGTTCTTGTCCAACAAATACAATGTTAGTTGCGAATAAATATAAATATAAATATAAATATAAAATGAAATTGAAATCGAAATTAAAATTGAAATATTCATATAAATATAAATACATTACCTGTAGTGCCACCCAAATAGCTAACTTGAGTTCATTTAGCACCTCTCTCCAACTAGTGTATCCCGGGCCGATGATCGTCTTTACCAGCTCGAGGGATCTCGATAATAGCCCCATTTTGTTCTTGATGGCCATCCCCAATTTGCCATATTTGGGGAGCCTAGGGGTCGAAGATCCTTCATCGCCTCTGCTACCACCGAGCCCAGATGACATCATCATAATCAGCATCATCATCCTTGCCTTAATACCTGAAGGAGACATTTTTTATAAAAAAAATGTTGTTATTAGTACAAATCAAAATGAATTAGAATAAGACATGCAAATATGTACAATTACTACAAATCCAAATGAATTGTTCTTGTTTAACACCTCAATTCAGAATTCCAAAACAACAGCATCTAGATCATAATAAGCACAATTACTAAAAATTAGAAGCATCCCCACCCCCACCCCTACTGCCCACACACACGCACACTATACAAGAGTGAAAATTAATTAAAACCATTAAAATGGATTGATAAAGTACATATTGGAATATTTATTACAAAATGATTTTTTTTTCAAATTCGGGTTATCATAAAAAATGGATTGATATTAGGTAGGAGCAGCCAAATCATCCACACTACTATTTAGACGCTTTGGCGCGTGTATGACAAATGACCACGGATCGTTCTTGATATACTCCGAGTAAAACACTTGGTTAACCTTTTGAAACGCACAAACAAACGGCTCATCGCTCACGTTTTTGTTGCTCTTCAACTTGAACAAGTCAACAATGGTCAAATTGGTTCTAGGATCAACTTTACAAGCATTAATATCCTCAACTCTTACCCAAACATAGTAAAACACAACCTATTTGAAGCTTATATAATCCAATTCAAATATATTTTGAATTACACCATAGTAAGTCATTTCAGCTTCAACGAGGTTTTTATCTTTTGCGCTCGCTCGAAAGAAAGTAAGAGCCTTGTATGAAATGCCCGAGTTCTGTACATTTGTACTTTCCTCGTACACTTTTGTGCCGAATATGTAACCGTTAAATCGATACTTTTTTTACTCTCATGCCACGAACAAGGGTCCAGTGGCTAGACGAGCAAGCCTTGATGTCGTATCACCCACTTTAAGGGCTGAGAATATAGATAAAATAATTAGATGGATTGTAAATTTTGAGTGTAATTTAACGTTATATAACAACCATTTTCATTATAATTACCTCTTGTGACAACCATAGCCTAAATTCGCTGTCTGATTGTAACATTGTTTTCCGTCTTTTATTGTTCTCATAGACTTTATATTTTCTGCATATTACACGATTAATCATGTATAAAATAATCTAAAATATTCTCAAATATTGTTAAACATTAAAATAATTTAAACTTACTTTTTCCATTCTTAGACATCTTCATGTGTGTCAAATAGAGAACGAGTTACTTATTCATGTTGCAAACTCATTAATTTCACTCGTGTTCCCATCACATGACCACCATCATCGAGGAACTCACCAGTGTCATCAACGCTGGTCGAGTCAAGCATATATTCCTGAGTATATATTGATGACTCAACGGTGATGTATTCCTGTGCAATTGATTTTGCAATGTATCGCGTATTCTTGACATAATCTTTAAAAACATTCATCAATCTTTCAAACGGATACATCCACCGATATCTAACTGGACCACAAAGAAGTTCCTCGTCACATAGGTGTACTAACAAGTGAACACTTATGTCAAAGAATGCTGGGGGAAAGTACTTCTCCAACACACAAATCGTTTTGGTCACTGCCAATTTTGCGGCCACTATGTGTTATCGATTGACTACCTTCTCACACAAGAGTGAGAAAGTAATACTAATTTGCATAATATCCCTCTTAAAATCCTTGTGCTTAGAGAAACGGTGCTTAAACAATAGAGGAACCAATTGCATGATCACATGCCAATCGTGGGACTTACACTTATGTAAATCATGAGTAGCATAATTCACAATCCTTTGCAAGTTGGACGAAAAATTAGATGGGCCCTTTAAATTATATATTGTGTCTAAAAGCACCTTCCTTTTCCCACTCGTCAAAGTAAACGCATCAGGGGGAATTATTGTCCTTCCCATAATATCTTCTTTCAACCATAGTTGTGGCTTAAGTTTCAACGATTTAAGGTCTTTTCGTGCATTTTCTCCATCCTTCTAATGACTCCCCCCAAGATAAGTGCCCACAATATGTTCAGCGAAGTTCTTCTCTGCATGCATCACATCCAATACATGGCACACCAGGTTATTCTTCCAATAAGGCAAGTCAAATAAAATTGACTTCCTAGACCATGCCTTTCTTGTCTCAGTTTCATTCCTAGTTGGGGTCTTCTTATGCTTGACATTCTTAAATTTGGGATTCTTACCTGGCATATTAGGGCCATATTCAGAAGATTTACTTTCAATTTTTAAACCTGAAAGTTATCTCGGCAGTAGCCTATGTTTAACCCCGCCCAATAAAAAATTAGAACCTTTCTCAAATCTGAAACTATGAGCCAGGGGTAAAAACCTCCTATGGCAATGGTATACATTTTTTGAGCTAAATGATAGACAAAGAGACTCAGTCTCCTCTCCACAAATAAGACACCCTAAATAATCATGTACTACATAATCGAATAATGTCCCATAAGCTGGAAAATCATGAATTTCCCCCATCAACATAGCTTTCAACGTAAACGCTTCTTTTCTAAAAGAGTCAAATGATTGCACACCCTCTTCCCACAACTCATTTAATTCTTCTACCAAAGGATCCAGGTAGATGTCGATATCATCACTTGGTGCCTTTGGCCCAGGTATCAATAAAGACATCATCGAAAATTCAAGTCTCATACACTATGAAGGAGGGAGGTTGAGTGAGGCTAGGATCACTGGCCATACATTTTAATTGGTTCTTATATTTCCAAATGGATTGAAACCATGGGTTGATATAGCCAAACGAATGTTGCCCTATTCTCGAGCAAAATTGGGATACTCGCAATTCATCCTCCTCCAAGCTGTAGAATCAATAGGATGACGCATGAGATTACCCCTACTTCTTCCCTAGCATGCCAAGTCATTGCCTCCGCTATCCATGGTACTATGAAAAATCGCTTTAATTTAGGCCCAACGGGAAAATATCTCAACACTTTTTGAGGCACTTTTGAGCTTGTGCCTTCCTTACCAGTAGATTGGACATATCTAGGTTCATCGCATACCGAACAACGATCGAGATTTTCATACTCCTTTCGGTATAGTATGCAGTCATACACACAAGTATGAATCACTTTATACTTTATTCCCAAACCTTTCAAACTGTTCTTCATAACAAGATAACTATTTGGAAGCGTATTCTCCTTAGGTAGTAAGCCCTTCACCCATTTCAGAATTCCTGTCACGCTATTGCCAGACAAACTATACTGCGTCTTCAAACTGTGCAAACCAACCATGGCATGTAAAGTTATTTGATCTTTCTCACAGCCAGAGTATAAAGATTGGGTTGCCTTAAATTTTAAATTTTGGTAGTCACCGTCAAGGTTTATCGTGATATCTTCACGAGCACTTGAACGTTGTACATCATCAGTAACCTCATTCTCCTCTTCTTCATAAACTCTGTATGCATCATCAACTAAATCCTCTAACATATTATGATTTACGTCGTACCCTTCTACATCTATCCTACTTGTTGAAGGTTGTTGTGAAGGTTGTTCGGGGATAAAAGGAACTTTCAATTCACCGTGAAAACTCCAAAATCGATAATTATCTTACATACCCGATCTTAACAAATGTAGTTCAACTGTTTTCCACTCAAACACATTACCATTCTTACACCTAGCACACGGACATGGAAACTCTTCATCATTATGACATCTCTTTGCGTATTTCATTAATTCATTAGCATCTCTGGGAAATGCATCCCCCATTCTATTTGTCTCACCCATCCACTATTTGTATTTCAGATATCCCATCACAGCTACCACAACTAATCACCTATTAAAGGTAAGAAACATATATTCATAGATTAGCATAAACAAAACTTATATTTATAGTGTGTTTCATTTAATTATGTCTTAATTATATTCGATTTTTAAATTTCAAATTCAAATTCAATTTATAATAGAAATTCCTATTTCCTCCATCTCCTCTAAAGGGTGAGTGGTCCTATCCCATTCAAGACCGCATATTTATGTAATATACTTAACATCTCATGCACATTGTTACGATTTGAGAAAAAATAGACAGCATATCCCCATAGTTCTCCAAGTACACGACGTAGATTGGCAAGTGTGAGTGTTATTTCAATTGATCAATTGAAATAACAGTCACACTTGTCAATCTAGTATGTACCCAGAGAACATTAGGATACGACTGTAGAACTTCCTCCAAAACTAATAATTTTAAGACACTAAGAATATTATTATACAGAAATTATGCAGTCTCAAACTGTCCAAACGGGACAATTCGAGAGATCTCATTATAGGGGTAATGACTCTTGAATGGGTCTAAGGGCTATTGAATGCGTACGCATAAGAATTAGAAGGTTGGTATCTATGCGCACTATATGTAATTTCAAGTATGTTTCATTTAATTATCATACTATATAAATATTGTTCGTTATACAAAGTAATTTTCAAAAAAAGTTGAAATTTCCCACTCCCATATAGACAATAATCCAGTGGTCATGCCACTTTTAAAATTAACCAACCCAACATCGATCCACCATAATCCAACCGCAATGGAAACAACAAATGTGTATCTCGTACTCCTTCTTATTCATCTACTCAATTAATTCTTTTCATCAATTAAACTAACAATTAAAGTATATAATTATTAATTTACTAATTTACAGTGAGGGGCAATCCTAGTTGCATATGAAAGGGGCACTAATTATTAATTTACAAAAAAAAAAATTAACAACCAATCAATATTAAATCAATCAATTCTTTTACAAGGGGGACTACAATATGAGGGGCAATATCTAATAAAATAATAAAAATTTAATTAAAAAATACACACACGCACATATACACACACATCCCCACACCCCCTGCCCCCCCTCGCCCACCCCTACCCTCAGCCCTGCCCCCTCCCCCCACTACCGCTGCCCACCACAAACACACACACACACACATATACACATGCACACGCACATACACACACGCGCACATATACACACGCACATATACACACACACACACACACACACGCACGCACAAACACAAACACCCCCTCCCCCCCCCCCCCCCACACGCATATATACACCACACACACGAACATTTACACACACATATATATACACACACACATATACATACACATATACATAAATGGAGGAGAAATAGAGAGAGAAAATGTACCAAAGTTGTAGAGAGAGAGAGTGTGCAGTCACTAGAGAGAGAGAGAGAGAGAGAGAGAGAGAGAGAGAGAAATGAAGGGAATGAGAATCGGTGGGAAAAAAGAAGAGGGAGGGTTTTTTACTGACAGAATTATCACAGACATGTCACGGTCATTGACCGTGACAACTTTATATGATTTTCACGGTCAATAACCGTAATAAGTAGAGTTATCACTGACTTGTCACGGTAATTGACTGTGACAAGGCTGGCCAGTTGAAGGGTGCCAATTTGACCATTTTGGTGTAGTGATGAAATTCCAGCCGATAATTCATTTGGAACAGTGGCTGGAGTTTTGAGGAACCATGAAGTTATGTTGTTGGGTGGATCAGGTAATCAAATTGAGACGATTACAACAGCTAACTTAAAGATGGATGCTAAAAGATTGGCTTTCTTCTTCGTTTGAGCTTACAACATTCCCAATGTGGTAATTGAAAGGTGATTTCAAGCTCATTATTGAATTGTGTTCCTTCAATTTAGAGACATAGTGGGATCTTGAGGCTTATAGTCATGACATTAAATTTAAATATAGTTTTTGTGATAATTTTTTGCTTGCAGAGTCCATTCCGCTGACCTCCATATTTCATTTCGAGGTTGGATTTCACTATTTTCTCGATAATTTCTTTCATTACACAGCTCATATTTGCATTTTCTTCAATTTTATAGATCGATTTATCATTTATTCCATGGATTGACATTGAAAATTCAGAAATTACAAACTAGGGTTTTTGTTCTTAAGCATTTTTTAATATTGTAGTTCATTGCTTGAATCTTCACTGTAATATCTTAAATTCCCACTTTGTCTTGAACTAATATCCCTAGAATTAATAAACCCTGACTTTGAATTTGATGGGTTTTGAGGTCGTTTGGTTGTTGATTTATTATTCTCCAGGGTTTGCAGATGTGGTTTAGTAATTTGGATGGAGTTTTTTTTCTCGACATAAGGTGTTTTTAAACAAGTATTTTTTTTTAAACACTAATATTTCTTCTTTTGTGTCAATCGGACCAAATGGGCCAAAATGTTGGTCGAGATGGGTCGTGTCGTGTCGTGTCAATCATATCAAATTGACAGGCTTTTTATGTCGTATTGGGTCGTTTTATAAATGGATCACATTCGTGTTGGGAAAAAAATGCGACTTCGTGTTGGGTCATGTTCGTGTTACCTAAAATCTAGTTGTGCCATATCAGGATAGGTCAACTCACGACCCATTGGTCAGAATTTCCACCCCTAATCTCAAATACCTAACACACATTCTTCTAAACCTTCAAGCCCCTATTCTCACAATACTCCGGTCCTCATGGTTCAAAGTCAAGGCCGATACCGCGATGATACGACCGAGTTGATTAGGAATATGTACCTACCGATCTAATTTCGAGTTATGACTTGCGTTTTTTATTATTGGCATGAATCGACCCTATATCCATAATTTCCCGCTAGTATCGGCTCATATCGGTGATATATCGCAGTAGAATTAGCTCATATCTGTGATATCACGGTAGTATTGACCCACATCGATGATATATCGATCAATATGGTATAAATTAGTAAACATTGATATCTCTATCTTAACTTATAACTCAGTCAATTGAGCCTCGATTTTGTATCCATGTAACGATCGGAGCAATCGATTTTAATTCGGTACAAAGTATATGATGTTTCGTAGTCACAAATCAGGTTTTTTAGTTGAATCTGCCATTTCTTTTCTTGTAGTGCTACTAAAGGGGTTATTTCCCAATTAACCTTCTTTTTCGGTTGCCTTGAGTGCTAGATATATCAATTCCTTGAACCTCAACATCTTCACTTGGTAAAATGTTATTATCATTCTCGGATAGACTACGAATATTGGCGTGAATTCAATACATTACATTCAAATAAAATGCATCAAATGTAGATTGTACATTAGATTCCTAATTTAAAAGCATATAACTTAACATGTTAGTTAGAGAATTCAATACATTACATTTAAATAAAATTGATCAAATATAGGCTATACATGACATTCCTAATTTAAAAGTTGGTTCTCAAGTTTTTCAGATAAATTGTTCACATTTGGTTGTTCCTCCACATATGCATACTGGTCATTTAAGTCCGATTCAATAAGTGAAATAGGGGACAAAGCAGCCTCGATAAACAAATGATTTCATCTAGAGAAAAAGATCCTCTACTGTTGCACAGTTTCTGTTGATGTAAAAAACTAGATCGCTCTAATTATTTAATCACAGATAAATAAATAAGACAAAGATTTTTAAAGTGGTTCGGCTAGGAATAAAGCCTACGTCCACTGTTATGTTATTGCTGAGTGTTTGTGGAATTCTTGATTACAAGTTCTCTCAAGAAATTCCGATCCCCTTGAATGAGGATGATACAAGGTATTTATATCCCTTAGGCTGTACATGAAAGGTTCGATACATTAAATGAAATACATATGAAAGGGTAATACGTTTAATGCAGTGTGTGCGTCAAGAATATAAACATTCAATGAACAGTTGAACAGTTGTCCGTTTAATGATACGGCCGAGATGCAGCTCGGACCGCCTTAGTTGCTCGTCGTTCAGGAGTTCATCGGAGCGCTGGAGTTCCTCGGAGTGTTGTAGTTCCTCGGGGTGTTGTAGTTCCTCGGGGTATCCTTGTTGCTCGGAGCGAACATGACTTGGTCGGGGGAAATAAACTTTCCTCGTTGTTATTGTGCCATGTAGATTGACACGTGTCTTCTTATTATTGGTCCACGTTAGCAGATTAAATTTGGTATCAACAGAAGCCCCCAATGCTTCATGCTTGATGGGTTACTTGAAAGGATAGAGTATTTATTCTGCAATGTTGCTCGGTGTTCGTGAAATTCTTGATCTACCTTCTTGATTTGTTCAACATAAAGTTCATTATCTCCTGGACGAAGTATGATACAAGCTGATCGATGGTTGCTAATCTTTCTTTAGAGGAACTCCGTGTGCTATGTATCACCCCTGGGAATTTGGATGCAGCCATGCCATAGTATGAAACTTGTAGCTTGTCATAATCTTCAAGTATGTTGATTGGTTTGCCATCCGATCAACTGCTTCCTGTGTCGAGCAACTGAATGCTAACTTCACGTGCTTGATTTTTCTGATTTAAGCTTATCTGAATACTTTGCCGAGTAACATATAGCTTTTGAACCCAACTCTTCGATCTGATTAGTACCAGGCTAGTGGTGGACTTCGAAACATTTTCTCATAAATTTTTCTTCATTATTGGTCGAGACAGTATTAGCAAAGATCTTAGTGCTATAGATGCTGATTTTGACTTCTACCTCTGCTCGGGGACGAACAAGAGGTTCTCGGGGACTAACAAGTGATTCTCAGGGACGAGCAAGTGCTTCTCGGGAATGAGTTAATGCTTCTCGGATAGATCATCTGTGATGAATATCAGAATGTTGAAAGATCTTAACTTCATACACTCCCCTTATGCTTTGAATGATCCTCCTGCTGGTGAGGAACCTGTTTTAAAAGTAGAAGGAGAAGAAACCAATAGAATAGGAATCTCAATGTAATAGTTAGTATACATTTTCATTCTCAATGTATTTTGTTTTTTGAATTTAATGAAAGACTTTCATTTTTATTCGCAATCTTAATTGCTATTATCTTGTAAAATACTTTACATGTGTGCATATGTATAACAATATTGTGTTGTTCATCGACCAACTTAGTAATAAAGAAGTTACAAGTATTAGTAACGTTGCTCGATCACTTAATAATAAAGTAATGAGTATAAAAATGTTTAAAATTTTTCCAACCAACCAAGGTTGTTAAATAATGTTTGTCGACCAATTATAGTTAGTGAGAGTTTATCCCCGACTAACCATACTTGGTAAATTTTTGTCTTTATAAAATGTATCCGACCAACTAAGGTCAATAAATTCTTCTTGTCGACCAACTACAGTTAGTGGGTTTTTATCCCCGACCAACCATTCTTGGTTCAGTTTGAAATATTTTGTTCTTCGAGGAACTTTTTGCAATAATCTTACCTCCCGACCAACATAAGTTGTAATATGAGAGTATATTTTTATCTTACCAACCGTAATTGATCATGCTGGTGTACACCTCTTAACCAAAGGAGTAGTAGTTTTTTATCTCCTTAGAGCTTTTGGCTTCTTAGAGCGCCTCCTAACCAAAGGAGTATTTTTTTGGCTCCTTCGAGCACTTTTGGCTCCTTAGAGCACTTTTGGCTCCTTAGAGCACTTTTTGGCTCCTTAGAGCAATTTCGGCTCTTTAGAGCACTTTTTGGCTCCTTAGAGCTTTTGGTCCATTAGCTCTGAGGATATCCTGGCGCTGAATGAACCTTCAAAATGTTTGACTGATGATAATAGGCAGCAAACTCCTCGTTTTTAAATTGTGTTCCATGGTCTGTGATGAAGGCATGAGGGAGACCATATCGGCAGATGATGTTCTTCCAAACAAATTGGTACACCTTCCTTCTCGTATGTCATGTCAATAAGTGGCTCAGCTTCTATCCACTAAGTAAAATAATCTATTGCGATGACGAGGTATTTGAATCTTCCTCGAGTCGTCGGCAATGGTCCAACCAAATCAATCCCCACATGGAAAATGGCCAAGGATAAATGATGGGTGTCAACAATGTTTGTGAAGTTCTTCGGATGGAGGAAAAGCGTTGGTACTTGTCACATTTCTTGGCATAAGCTATACAATCAGCTCTCATCGTCGGCCAGTAGTATCCCTGCGTCATCACCTTTTGCAAAAGTGTTCGTCCTGCCACATGGGCTCCACAGGACCCTTCATGGATCTCTTTAATCAATTCACCTCGGAGGGATGTACACATCTTTGCAAACCTGCCATAATTCCTCGTCGAGCAGCTTTAAACTTCCATTTCTTGGCAGCGAGCTTATCTTCCGAATACCATTATACCGAGCAGCTTTAAACTTCCATTTCTTGGCGGCGAACTTATCCTCCGAATACCATTATATCGAGCAGCTTTAAACTTCCATTTCTTGGCGGCGAACTTATCCTCCGAATACCATTAATTAGTACATATCGAGCAGCTTTAAACTTCCATTTCTTGTCAGCGAGCTTATCCTCCGGTAATTGTTCCTCCTTAATATATGCTCTGATAGGATCCATTCAAGATGTTCCTAAATCAAGGGTAATAATATTCATCGTCAGGTCTTCATCTATGCTCCGACTTTCTAATGCTTCAATTGGTATCATTCTTCGCAGCTCGGTACGAGTAGCTGATGCTAATCGGGCCAAGGCGTATGCTCTCACATTCTCCATTCTTGATATTCTTACCAGTTTGAACAGCAACAAACTCTGATACCAACTCCATCACCTTTTCTTGATACTTGATCATCAATTCTCCTTCGGCTCATTATTTTCCCAACATTTGGTTTAAGATCAATTGAGAATTACTGAAGACAATAACCTGTTGTGCCTCCATAGTATTTGACAAATTAAGACCTGCAATCATGGCCTCATACTCAACCTCATTATTAGAAGCTTTGAATTAGAAACGTAGGGCGTATTCCCTGTCGACCTCATCTGGGCTGTTCAAAACGATCCCTGCCCCACAGCCTGTAGTGAAAGATGATCCATCTACATATAGCCTCCATATATGCAAATTGTCTTCTAATTTTTGGTCTGACAGAGTTCCTCGGTGGAATACTTTTCGCTTTCTTTCATCGTGTCCTGATACTTCTGAATACACCTCTTAAATTTCGATATACCTCCTGAACTTCAATATTCCTCTTGAACTTCAATATACCTCCTGAACTTCAATATACCTCCTGAACTTCAATATACCTCCTGAACTTCAATATTCCTCCTGAACTTCAATATTCCTCCTGAGAAAGTGATTAGTCGGGGTTGAATTTGATGCTTGACTGCATGATGATATAAGAATGTGCCACCAAATGAACAAATATATCTGTAATAGAAGCCCCCAACTGTGGAATGTGAACTTTGAATGAGATTTATCGACCAATACCAACCGGAGTTGGATTTTATTTGCCAACCGGAGTTGGATTTTTTCTACCAACCGGAGTTGGATTTTATCTACCAATCGGAGTTGGTGGTAATTGATAATAAATGATGAAGACTTCCTCGGAGCTGACCAACAGATTGTTGGGAATAAGATAATATAAATGCTGGAGACCTCCTCGGCGCTGACCAACAGATTTGTTGGAAATAAGATAATATAAATGCTAGAGACCTCCTCAGCGCTGACCAACAGATTTGTTGGGAATAAGATAATATAAATGCAGGATACCTCCTTGGCGATGACCAACAGATTTTTGGGAATAAGATATAATAATAATGCAGGATACCTCCTCGGCGATGACCAACAGATTGTTGGGAATAAGATATAATAATTGCAGGATACCTCCTCGGCGATGACCAACAGATTGTTGGGAATAAGATATAATATAAATGCAGGATACCTCCTCGGCGATGACCAACAGATTGTTGGGAATTAGATATAATATAAATGCAGGATACCTCCTCGGCGATGACCAACAGATTGTTGGGAATAAGATATAATAAATGCTGGAGACATCCTTGGAGCTGAATAAGATATAATAAATATTTGTCGAGCTCCATGCTGAAATGAGAATAGAATATGCATCCAAATAGATATAAAGAATAATTAAAAAATAATAAAGTGCCTCGCCGATCCGTCGAGGTAGAATCATATAATGCCGAACAAGAATAAGATCTTTCAGAACATAAGAATATGGTCGAGAACGTTGTCAGGCCTGAATATAAATAAGAATTATCCGAACGAATGTTGTAATTCTCCTTAAAGCTGAATAAGTATCTTGTCGAGGCATAATTGTAGAATGCCGAATAAGAATAATATTTTCCAGAACATAAGAATATGGCCGAGAACTTTGTTGGGCTTGCATATAAATAAGAATTACCCCGACCAACTATCCGTTGGGGGTGAAATATAATAACTGTTGTAGCTTTTCCTCGGAGACGAATATATATATAGAGAAGAAATTTTTCGAGCTCCATGCTGAGATAAATATAAAATATGAATCCGAACGGATATAGAATAATTTGTGCTTCAGCATTCGTCGGCATTGAATCTTGTGCCTGTAAAAATTAATAATTTGCTCTACCATATGTGTAGGCAGAATTGATTAGTCATGAGAATAATTTACTCATCCAATCAATATATGATATGTATCAGCATAAAAATTTCAAAATATGAAATAATATGTTTTATGCCAAATGTGTGTGAGATGGACAAATTATTATCAAATATGCATCATAAATAAGACGTAAAGTTTTTGATGACCAGAATATCTCAAATCTTGAGATCAAAAAATAACATTCAATGTAAAATTTAAGCCTTAAGAATGTTAATTAAATGAATAAATATATAACCCACTAGATCGTGTGATTTCGTCAAAGAAACCTTGTGATGTGATGAACGAGGGGCCAAAATATCAAATTTGTTCCCAGTCTTGATATGGTCATGATTATTTTACTGATCCTCTTTTATAAGAGGTGAGTAATGATTTTTCAGGTGAGAGAAAATTATTTTTTATATTGACCCCTTCCTATTCCCAATTTGGAGAGATAAAAATATGGTGAATGATCGAAATTATTACCAAATTTATATAAAAAATCAATCAATTTGATTTTATTGACATAGATGGAAAATGAACCAAATTAAGTATATAGTTCATAAAAGTGAATGCAAAGAGACTCAAACTTGAAGTGATAGAGAATATATATGGGTCATGATTTCCATGAGAAGATTTTTCATTGTTTTTAACCTTTTCCCATTCTTTTATTAAAAATATAACGGGAATTTGAATAGACATCAAATATCTTACAAAATTTATTTCAAAATCAACAATGAAAATGATCAAATCTTATCATCGTCGTATATATTGGCATATGTAATCATTTAAAATATTTATTTCATGATATTAAATTAAAACTTGAGAATCAAGCAAAGAATTATGATTTATGAAATCCATTATTTTTCAGATTTCTAAATAAGAATGAATCTAACAGTTATGATTTAAAAATCATGATATGCAATATTTTGCAGATAAAAATTGGACAATTAATTTATGTATATAAACATAAAAATCACGATTCAATCAAAAGATGTATGTATAATTGATTATATGTAGAGAAAATAAAAACTTAGCTTTTGGTGGAGAACAATGCTTGTAACACGTTCCCACAGACGGCGCCAATCTGTTGATGTAAAAAACTAGATCGCTCTAATTATTTAATCACAGATAAATAAATAAGACAAAGATTTTTAAAGTGGTTCGGCTAGGAATAAAGCCTACGTCCACTGTTATGTTATTGCTGAGTGTTTGTGGAATTCTTGATTACAAGTTCTCTCAAGAAATTCCGGTCCCCTTGAATGAGGATGATACAAGGTATTTATAGCCCTTAGGCTGTACATGAAAGGTCCGATACATTAAATGAAATACATATGAAAGGGTAATACGTTTAATGCAGCGTGTGCGTCAAGAATATAAACATTCAATGAACAGTTGAACAGTTGTCCGTTTAATGATACGGCCGAGATGCAGCTCGGACCGCCTTAGTTGCTCGTCGTTCAGGAGTTCATCGGAGCGCTGGAGTTCCTCGGAGTGTTGTAGTTCCTCGAGGTGTTGTAGTTTCTCGGGGTATCCTTGTTGCTCGGAGCGAACATGACTTTGTCGGGGGAAATAAACTTTCCTCGTTGTTATTGTGCCATGTAGATTGACACGTGTCTTCTTATTATTGGTCCACGTCAGCAGATTAAATTTGGTATCAACAGTTTCTTAAGTTTCTAACTGCATAATTATATGCAGTAGAGCAGCCTCTACTGCTGCATAGTTTCTCAAGTTTCTAACTGCATAATTATATGCAGCAGAGTAACCTCTACTGCTGTTATTCTAATGCACTGCCTCTATTATAAATCTAAATATATACACTCTCTCCAGGCCATGGACTCCAGCCATGTCACTCTCGTCGCCCTCCTCCTTAAATCCAAGGGCTTTGAGCACTGCCGTTGTGACCATAACATTTCCATGGGCATGAACCTCAACAACATGTCCAAGATGCTCAAGTACACCGAAAATGATGATCATCACCATCAAGGCCGATGATACCATCACTTTAATGTTTGAAAGCCCCAGTAAGGTGTTGGAAAATTGGAACTTAAATGGGTATTATAAAGCTGTCCAGATTTTTCTGGACAGATTTTTGAGCAACTTTGAGCTCAAATTTAGGTGGGACCCACACTACGGAAATTGTGGGACCATATACGAACGCGTTCACCTTCATAAGGAGATTAACGTAGTATATTCATATGTCCAATTTCAATAAGTTATGAATGATAATTATGTCCCCAAAGTGACTCATAAAGCAATGAAAGTTAATGTATTGGGTATGTTTTAACTCTTGTCCCACATTGGAAGAGTAGTGGAAAAATGATGAGTTAATAAAACCCAATTGATGGACTAAGGCTTGGATGCCTTTGGGGTATCCCAACTCTTTGAACGCGCGCGTCCGTCCGTCCGTCCGGCCGGCCGGCTCGGCTCGGCTCGGTTCGGGCTCGGGCTTATAAAAATTCTTAAATTTTTGGGCTGAACTTTCTGGGCTTTAATTTAATTAATTAATTACGGAATTAATTAATCTTTAATTAACTGATAATCAGTTAATTCCAAGAGTCAGCAGTTAACGAAATTAACTGCTTTGACAGTTAATTTCGGTTTTGACTGTTCCCAACAGTCAAAACATTTACTATAAATAAAATGTTTCCCCCTCAGTTTTAAAAACAGAAAAATAAACCCTCCAAAATTCCGAAAATGCTACTGCATTATTTCCTCTGCCCAGAAAATTCTTTTCTTCATTTTTGCATTACATGTTCTTGGTTGTGTCGAGTACAAAACACAGAAATTGTGTTCGCTGGGATTACTCATTGCTGTTCTGCTTGATTAATCCGAAAATCCGTTCTATCTTGGGAGACAATTATTCATTAAACTCAAGCACATTGGAGGAATAATTTTGTCTTAAGGAGACTGTTCAACAGGGCTCGGATTTCTTTCTAATTATTATTATTTCTGCAAATTCTAGTAAGTATTTCATTTCTATAATTCTGTTTCAATTCTGTCATTATATTAATTGTTCATAATTCTGTACAATTGTTTTTTATAAATAGTAGACATAACAATCTTAAGACAAAATTACTAGTTCTACTGTTTTTAGTGTACAGTATTTTTTTTTTACAGAAATTTATTTGTTGGAAATAAATCTATTTTGACAGAATAAAATGAATTAATTTACTGCTTTATTGTAGAAATTAGTAAAACAGTTTTGATATAGAAATTAATTTCTATACTGTTTTAATATTCTGTTTTAGAAAATAAATTTTATTTGTGTACTCTTGTTAAAATCTGTTTATCTATATTTTTTTTCTTAAATTATAATTCTGTTTTGTACGGAATTCTTTTTATTATTAAAAATCAGTGTGTCACAGATTTTAAAAATTTAATTCTGTTTTGCACGGAATTCTGTTTATATATTATACTTTAATTCTGAATTATTATTTGAATTCTTTTGGAATTCATTTATTGTGAATTATATTTGGAGGAAATTGGTGCACAGAATTTTGTATTCTGTTTTGATTAATTCATTATATATGAATTTTATCATTGATAAAAATTCTGTTTTTGTAACAGAAATGGAATCACAAAGTACAAACACTACTCCTACAAAACTGATTGTCACCAATACAAATGTGACTGCACCCGTATCTATGCCACACGGGGAGAAACCGAAAAAGTTCATTGGGGCTGACTTCAAACGTTGGCAAGGACAAATGTACTTCTATCTCACTACCTGCCAACTGGGCAGGTTTGTATATGAAGATTGCCCCTCTATTCAAGAGGGAGATGACGCTGAAAAGGTTGCTGCTGTCGATGCTTGGAAGCACTCGGACTACCTATGCCGAAATTATATTTTGGCCTACTTGGACAAGACTTTGTACCATGTCTATTGCACTATCAAAACTTCCAAGGAATTATGGAATTCTTTGGAAAAGAAGTATAAAACTGAAGATGCTGGGATGAAGAAATTTATCGTTGGGCGTTTTCTGGACTTCAAAATGGTTGATTCTAAATCTGTGATCTCGCAAGTGCAAGAATTCCAAGTGATCCTCCACGACATTCATGCTGAAGGAATGTCAATTAGTGAAACTTTTCAAGTTGCTGCAATTGTTGAAAAGTTGCCACCTCCTTGGACTTTGTTCAAAAACTATCTCAAGCACAAGCGTAAGGAGATGAATGTGGAGGAGTTGGTGGTCCGGCTAAGAATCGAAGAAGACAACCGTGAGTCTCAAAAGAAAAGTGGGAAGAATCCGATGGGAACAAAGGTCCATGTCGTTGAAGGTCCTAAAAAGAACAAACGAAAGTATGATGGGGAAGGCACTTCCAAACATAACAAGAAAAAGTTCAAAGTCAAATGCTACAATTGTGGTAAACCGGGACACCGCTCAAGTGAGTGTCGTAAGCCTAAGAAGCAAAATAAAAACAACTCTCAAGAAAATGTGACTGAGGGTGAGAATATCACCAATGATTTGGCAGATATGAATCTTTCTGCCGTTGTCTCTGAATGTAACTTGGTTGGAAATACCAAGGAATGGTGGGTGGACACTGGAGCCACACGACACATTTGTGCAAACAAATGGATGTTCTCCACCTATAAGCCTTTGGAAAATGAGGAGAACCTTTTTATGGGAAATTCTTCCACTTCTAAGGTGGTGGGACAAGGAAAGATTGCTTTGAAAATGACTTCTGAAAAGGAACTTACTCTCAACAATGTTCTTCACGTGCCTGATATCCGAAAGAATCTGATTTCTGGATCTCTCCTTACTAAGAATGGTTTCAAGCTTGTGTTTGTCTCTGATCGCTTTGTGTTGTCTAAAAATGACATGTATGTAGGAAAGGGCTACCTAAATGAGGGGCTCTTTAAACTGAATGTTCTTACTGTAACCCCTAAAACATCTGTTTCAATGAATAAAGTTGCTAGTTCTTCTTACTTGATTGAGTCATCTAATATTTGGCATGCTAGATTGGGACATGTTAATTTTGATACATTGCGTAGATTAATTAACTTGGAATTTTTGCCAAAATTCAATATTGATAAAAATCATAAATGTGAAATTTGTGTGGAATCTAAATTAACTAGATTACCTTTCCATTCTATTGAAAGGATAACTGAACCTTTAGATTTAATTCACACCGATATTTGTGATTTAAAATTTGTTCAAACTAGAGGTGGGAAAAAGTATTTTATTATTTTTACTGACGATTGCACAAAATATTGCTATGTATATTTGTTACATAGTAAAGATGAGGCTATTAATGCATTTAAACAATATAAAAATGAAGTTGAGAATCAATTAAGCAAAACAATAAAGGCTATTAGAAGTGATAGAGGAGGTGAATATGAATATCCATTTGAGGAATTTTGTTCTGAAAATGGGATTATTCATCAAACAACCGCTCCTTATTCTCCTCAATCGAATGGTGTTGCTGAACGCAAAAACCGTACTTTGAAAGAAATGATGAACTCAATGTTATTAAGTTCAGAAGCTCCACAAAATTTGTGGGGGGAAGCCTTACTTTCTGCTAATTACATTCTCAATAAAGTACCTCACAAAAAGACTCACAAGACACCTTATGAATTATGGAAAGGTCGAAGACCTTCCTATAAATATTTACGAGTGTGGGGGTGCTTAGCCAAAGTGATGGTTCCTAAACCTAAAAAGGTAAAAATAGGGCAAAAAACCGTGGATTGTGTATTCATCGGTTATGCTACTAATAGCAGTGCATATCGATTTCTAGTTTGTAAATCTGAGATTTCGGACATTCATGTAAATACGGTTATTGAATCGAGGGATGCTTCATTTTTTGAAAATGAATTTCCCTATAACATGACCCGAGAATCTGGTCCTTCTAAAAGGACAAATCAAGCTACTACAAGTGGTACTCATCAACCTGTTGATTCAATAGAGGATGAACCAAGACGTAGTAAAAGAGCAAAAACCTCGACTTCTTTCGGTCCAGATTTTCTAACATATTTGTTAGAAAATGAACCTCAATCGTATAAAGAAGTTATATCCTTACCCGATGCTTCCAATTGGAAAGAAGCAATTAATAGTGAAATTGAATCCATATTACAAAAGCATACATGGGAACTAGTGGATCTTCCACCTGGTTCAAAACCGTTAGGTTATAAATGGATCTTCAAAAAGAAATTGAAGGCCGATGGATCAATTGATAAATATAAAGCTAGACTTGTAGCTAAAGGCTATAGGCAAAAGGAAGGGTTGGATTACTTCGACACATACTCACCGGTAACAAGAATAACGTCCATTCGGATGTTAATAGCAATAGCTGCTATTAATGGACTTGAAATACATCAAATGGGTGTAAAAACTGCATTCTTAAACGGTGAACTAGATGAGGAAATTTATATGGAGCAACCTGAAGGGTTCAAAGCTCCCGGACAAGAAGGAAAAGTATGTAAGCTTGTTAAATCACTATATGGATTAAAACAAGCACCTAAACAATGGCATGAAAAATTTGATAATGCAATATTATCAAATGGTTTCAAAATTAATGAATGCGATAAATGTGTTTACTTTAAATACATTCATAATGGATATGTCATTGTATGCCTCTATGTTGATGATATGCTTATCATGGGTAGTAGCTTGGAAATTGTCAAAACTACAAAACAAATATTGAGTAGTAGATTTGACATGAAAGATATGGGAATCTCCGATGTTATATTAGGAATTAAAATTTCTAGAACATCGGATGGACTTATATTATCTCAATCTCATTACATTGATAAAGTACTTGAAAAATTCAAGAAGTACGATATTAGTCCTACCAAGACACCTGTAGATGTAAATTTACATCTAGCAAGAAATAATGGTGAAAGCATATCTCAACTAGAATATTCTCGTATTATCGGCAGTTTAATGTATATCATGAATTGTATGCGACCAGACATAGCATACTAAATAAGTAAGCTAAGTCGATTTACGAGTAATCTAGGAAGAGATCACTGGAAAGCAATATTGAGAGTTTTGGGTTATTTAAAATATACTCAAAACTATGGATTGCATTACTCAAAATATACAGCTGTTCTTGAAGGACATTGCGATGCAAATTGGATATCTGATACAAAAGACTCTAAATCTACGAGTGGGTATGTGTTTACCCTAGGAGGTGCAGCCGTATCTTGGAAATCCTCAAAACAAACGTGCATTGCCAGATCGACAATGGAATCTGAATTCATTGCACTAGACAAAGCTGGAGGAGAAGATGAATGGCTTCGAAATTTCTTAGAGGATGTTCCAAATTGGTCTAAACCTGTGCCCGCAATATGTATACATTGCGATAGCCAATCAGCGATTGGAAGGGCACAAAATCACATGTACAACGGAAAGTCACGACATATTCGTCGTAGACACAATACCGTTAGACAACTTCTCTCAAACAGAATTATCACAATTGACTATGTAAAGTCAAAAGATAATATATCGGATCCACTAACGAAAGGTTTAAACCGAGAGCAAGTTGAAAGATCATCGAGAGGAATGGGTCTAAAGCTTATAAATAAATAAGAATCAATATAGTGGCAACCCAACCTAGCTGACTGAAGATCCCAAGATCTAGGTTCAATGGGAAAACCGAACTACGTTGTATTCAATAAGCACTGGAGGATATATCATCCTATCCATTCCAAAGATGAGACAGTGCATATCTGCCGCGAAATTAGGATAAGTTATGCTTTTAATGACATTTATATCTTAGTACGTCTAAGTGGGGTATTGCAGAATACTCTTTATGGAAGTCACCTACGTAAGTAAGAAGGGGGCCACTTCTATGAGAATAATGAAAGGCATATTCTCTAAAATACTTGCGGAACCAAGTGGTGTTCACGGCCAAAATGAACACAAACGTGAGAACCAACTGTGTTGAAGAATTGTTGTGTGAATACTGTTGTCTAGGTTTACAAAAATGGTTGACGGTTCAAGGACGTGAAATCTACTGATTAACCAAGTAAATCTGATAGTATATCACTAAGGAAAGTTCAAGGCCACTAGGCTACTTTTTCCGATGCAATAAGTCTTCAGTTTTACTCAACCTGTGTCTGCATCTGCATCAGCATTTGTTTTGTTTTATTTATAGCGATATATCATTCATGTGGGGGATTGTTGGAAAATTGGAACTTAAATGGGTATTATAAAGATGTCCAGATTTTTCTGGACAGATTTTTGAGCAACTTTGAGCTCAAATTTAAGTGGGACCCACACTACGGAAATTATGGGACCATATACGAACGCGTTCACCTCCGCAAGGAGATTACTGTAGTATATTCATATGTCCAATTTCAATAAGTTATGAATGATAATTATGTCCCCAAAGTGACTCATAAAGCAATGAAAGTTAATGTATTGGGTATGTTTTAACTCTTGTCCCACATTGGAAGAGTAGTGGAAAAATGATGAGTTAATAAAACCCAATTGATGGACTAAGGCTTGGATGCCTTTGGGGTATCCCAACTCTTTGATGGGGAGATGACCTAAGCTATGCTTGGGTTAACTTTCGGTCAAAGGTCCACACGCGCGCGCGCGCGCGTCCGTTCGTCTGTCCGGCCGGCCAACTCGGTTCGGGCTCGGACTTGGGCTTATAAAAAATCTTAAATTTTTGGGCCGAACTTTCTGGGCTTTAATTTAATTAATTAATTACGGAATTAATTAATCTTTAATTAACTGATAATCAGTTAATTCCAAGAGTCAGCAGTTAACGAAATTAACTGCTTTGACAGTTAATTTCGGTTTTGACTGTTCCCAACAGTCAAAACATTTACTATAAATAAAATGTTCCCCCCTCAGTTTTAAAAACAGAAAAATAAACCCTCCAAAATTCCGAAAATGCTACTGCATTATTTCCTCTGCCCAGAAAATTCTTTTCTTCATTTCTGCATTACATGTTCTTGGTTGTGTTGAGTACAAAACACAGAAATTGTGTTCGCTGGGATTACTCATTGATGTGCTGCTTGATTAATCCGAAAATCCGTTCTATCTTGGGAGACAATTATTAATTAAACTCAAGCACGTTGGAGGAATAATTTTGTCTTAAGGAGATTGTTCAACAGGGCTCGGATGTCTTTCTAATTATTATTATTTCTGCAAATTCTAGTAAGTATTTCATTTCTATAATTCTGTTTCAATTCTGTCATTATATTAATTGTTCATAATTCTGTACAATTGTTTTTTATAAATAGTAGACATAACATAAGGGGTGAACCCGGGCGCAACGGTAAGGTTGCCCCCGCTGTGACCTGAGGTCACGGGTTCGATTCACGGAAACAGCCTCTCGGCGCAAGCAGGGGTATGACTGTGTACATCCAGCCCCCCGGTACCCCGCAGTGACGGGAGCCTCGTGCACTGGGTTTGCCCTTTTTATTTGTCTTCTTGTACAATAGCGTTTGCTCATTTGTTATGTGATTGTGATGATTATGTACAACACAAGATAAGATTATTGATTTTGAGATGAAGCTGATGGATATTGATAGTGAGCACCTTGGGATACCAGAGGCAAAGTACCATGCTATTGTGCGCACGACTTATTCTGAGTTTTCTAGAATTTTTAAAGATCTTAGCAATATTGGTGACACAGGTACTTCCTTACTGTCATTATTTTTTATTAATTATTACATGTCAATTTGATCACGTTAATTCCATGTCAAAATATGTTCCTACACAATTATTTGTGTTATATTACACGTATGCCAAAATTTGTTCTTAATATTGTCTATTTTTAGTGTTTTAACTTGGGGCATATGCTTTTTTTTCTATGGTTTTAAATATTCTCCAATACCATTATGAGTTTTCAACTTATAGAACATGTTATGTATGTCTGTTATGGAGTAATCAAAAGATCAAAACTAGATGATTTTATGTTGTTACTACTTCCATTTTGTATCCCTAAACTGATATTTAGAATAGAGATTTATTCTTAATTATATAAAGTGAGGGGTAAATTATCTCATATTTCTAGTTTAAAACACAATTTGAGTTAAAAAGGGGCTAAAATTAAACACCAAGTCTCCAATGCTTTTATCAAATAAAATTTGGCTCAAAGGTTGCACAAAAATTTTAGGAAGGGTTTGTAGATACCAGATACATTATTACTTTAAAGGTTGCACTTTATTATTCTAAATATATACACTGTCTCCATTACAAAGCTTTTGATTTATTTGGTTTTTCTTTATCCAATAAATGTTAGCTTTCCACCACAAATCTTTGTTCCTAATGTTATTTAGTAGACAAAGTTCTCATAATGGATTATGTAGATTATATACGACCAGAATTATTAATCTATCTTCACAATCTTTGTTCTCCACGCTGTTTATTATCGAAAGTCGCGTTATTCAATCTCTAAATTATAGTAATATGACCATCATTGAACGTGCGGTTTCATTTATACTACACACCGATGAATTGTACTAACAATATTCGTCATCATCACATATCTGTAATTTTAAAGATAGCTTAGTTTTTTTCTATAAATTCTTAAATGGTTGATGTCTTCTTTTTACGTGCTAATTTCAGGTAAAATTGATGTCGTCCAAAGCATTAGGATTTAAGTCTAATACACATGTTGATATCATGCTTATATGTTTAATTAGCATTTTTGAATTATGAGGATAATTTTTTTTTTAAATTTGTTAACACCGGCTGTATCCATGGGGTAATTTATCTTTTATCTGTTAAATCGTTCTTGAAATTTCTTTTCTTCACATGAAATTCACTATTTAATATTCGGGTAGATGACCTATGGGTAACCTTAATAATTCATATCCATATCATGGTACTTGTTCAGTACAAATCGAGTTCGATACACAACTTACCAAGTTATTATCACTAAAGAAGACTAGAGAAGTGACAACATATAAATGGCCATCCTACCATTTTTCACAGTTCCTATACTTGTGGCCAAATATGTTTTTGGTTCAATGATAGCATCTTCAGTTCATTTAAAAAAATCTTATATTTTTGTCCAACTAGTATTGTCAGTGTTAACATTTTACATCAGTAATTTCAAGTGCTAATTAATTCATTTTCCGTTTGCTTATTTACTAAAAAGCATAGTGTACTTTTCAATTTTTCACTTTGGTCTACAATTTTTTTTTCATTTTATTCTAAGCATAGCTAAAGGTACAATGATATATAACACAATTAAAGTCCTCAAAGACTAAAATATTCTGTGAAAAAAAAGTTTGTTCTTATTATGGAACTCAAAAAATTGATGTGTTCTGCTATATCTAAGAGAATTATTTTATGTTGCCGGTCAGTGGTGACTTATTGGATGAAATTAGTAAGATAAACCGGACGGTAGTTGAAACTACAGTAGAAGTGGATTCTAATTCCGTTGATGATGTTGCTAAAGCTAAAGCCCTTTGATGATGTTGCTAAAGCGTGAATTGTTGATGTAACCATCATTACGTGCTCATATAATGGTGTGAGCTTTGCTACTTTTTGCAGGCTCATGATGAGCGTCTAGAATGTTTAAAGGCATGTCAATCTGGATTCGAAAAAATGTGTGATGCTTTAAAATCATTGGGTTATATTCCTCTCACATTTACTACATGGGAAGTTTTAATAATTTTAATGTTGAATTTATTGAAATTACTTTGTTGGATTCACATCCGTTGACTTATTTAATAGTTATATTGATGTTGCTATTACCTTATTTGCTGAATCGGTGGAAGGGATATTTTGGTGGATTGTCGTTGGGTTTCTTAACTTTTTTATTTTTTAATTTAATAGTGTAGTTTTAGTCTATAAACAAAGGAAACTCTGCCGAATTTTTTTAAAATATTGGGGATGCTATTACCTTATCTTTTTAATCCGTGGAAGGGAAATTTTGGTAGATTATCATTGGATAACTTGATTTTTTTATTTTTTAATTTAACAGGGTGATTTTAGTCTATAAACAAAGAAAACTTTGCTGAATTTTTTTAAAATATTAAAAATAAAATTGAATTTCGTAATTTTTTTTGTGTTTAGCTCAATGTGTGCTTTTTCTTAGTTGATGTTTTTCTATTTATCAATTGTTAATAGAATTGTAAAGTTAGAAACTAATGCCTTAGTTGATGTGTTGTAACAAACGATGTAGGCTAATTTATAATTGATCAATGGTTTTGAGATATTTATACGAATGCTTTCATATCAATTATATAATCTTTTGAACCTTAATTTTGAGTATGTATATGATGGTAGTTGACTACTTGTCTAATGTCAATGAAATTTAGTCGATGCTATAATTAATATTTATTTGACTGAATATCTATAAGAGAAATGAAATTGTAATGAAAAAATTATGAGTTCTAAATATATAATTTTTTGACGATAAAATTCATTTCGAGACAAAAATATTTTGTCCCCAAAGTATATTAATTTTGTCACCAAATGGTTATCCTTTTGCATATTATCATATACATTAGGTGACAAAATTTGCATTTTTCTGACAAAAAATAAGATATTGGGCTACAAGTAATTTCTTCACTAAAAGCCTGCTATTACGTGACAGAGAATATTTTGTCAACAAAAGGAGTACTATTTTGTGATGAAATTTTTATTTCCTCACTAAAACCTTTAGCGACGGGGCTTTCATGACGGACGATTGACGAAAATTGTTCACTTGGCGATGAATATTTTTTCCACTAATTACCTGTTTTGTTGTGGTGGATGACAAAATTTTGGTAGTCAATCTCCCTGATTTCAATAAAGGGTATTGGGTTCAAGACTTTATTGCTCGAAATTGGCCTCGTCCACCTCTATTAGAGGGCGAGCAATATCAAGGGTTTCTGTTCCCAGAGTGAGGGAGTGAAATAAGTTAACATTTTATTTCTTCTTGCTCCGAGCTCACATGTGATTATATGATTAGTGATGAAGTTTTCCTTTTTTTCCTGACCATCTCGATCGAAGAAGAAGAAGAAGAAGAAGAAGAAGAAGAAGAAGAAGAAGAAGAAGAAGAAGAAGGAACCCTCTCTTTTCCACATTAAGATAGATGAATTACTTAAAGTTTGTAAGTTGAGGAGTCCTTCGGTTTAAGGTGGTTATCATCCCCGTTCTGCCTCCTTCCTTATCGAATATAAGAATTCTACCTGTAGCTTCACAGCTCGATCGATAATACAATTCTTGAGGTTCCACTTCCTTCAGCAAGTGAGGAAGATTCTACTTCTTCATTTGAATATTTGAACGTTGAGTCCGTTCCTACTAGGGAAGAAGATTTGATGGCTTTCAAGAAGAGGATTCAATTAATCGATGATGATTATATGAATCCTACCTCCCCTAAGGCCAAGTCTTCTAAGAGGACTGAACAAGAGTTCCCTTCTGCCCTTAAATTGGACTTATCACTCCTAGAAAATGGCACGAAGTAAAAGGCATCTTCCTCGATGTCCCTACTTCCCTCCAAGAAGGGTGATGCCTGGACCTCTGGGAGAACTCAGCAGATGATTTTATTGGCCACAAACCCCTTACTGGTCTTTGGTTACCTAAAGGGGGGATTTCTCGAGCTTGACCGTGAACAGGTCAGCCAGCTGTCATACGATTATCTTTTTACTCACATCGCATGGGCATTGTCTCTGGTAACACAAATTTCCTTTTGTTCTGTGTGGATTTGTTGAACTTATTATTCATTGTTTCGACATGTTCTTTGTTTTTCTGTTTGGAGTTTGTGTCGGACTTCATCGCCATATTGGAAAATTGCTCCGATCAGTCCAAAATAAACATCATCCTGATAAACACTTTAGAAAAGTTCAAACACACTCTTGCTCCTTCCTAAAAGGCATATGATGATGAGAAGAAGTACATAAGTGCAACTATTAATGTGATGAAGGACGAACGCGATCGACTGAAGGTTTCTTATGACCAACTGAAGGTTGAGCATGCCACTATACCCAAATACCAATCTGGCAGCTTGGATAAAAAGAATCTAACACGATTTTAAACCGTGCCAAAATCTGGCACGGTTTATTCACAATCTGGAACGGTTTAAAATCGTGCTAGAACCATGCCAAATTTATAGATATTAAGTAAAAGAAATAAAATACTTAATGAATTCACCTTTCATTTGGAGGCATTTATTTTTATGCCCCTTTCTCGCGCCCAATCTCTGCCAAGCTCGATTCTCCATCTTCTAAGAGTGGATCTTATACAAATTATAGTAAGTAAATTACGCAGCTTTTACATTTTATTGTGGATTTTTATTATCTTCTCACATATGTTTGCCGTTACACTTAGATTTGGGTCAAATAGGATTTAACGACCGATTTTGGAGGATATGGAGTCGAGGTTTCAGGCGGTGTTTAAAGCTATGGAGGGGCTTGAGAAGGGGCGATTGTGAATACGGATGAAGGGAGGATGGTGGGACATTATTAGTTGAGAAACCCCAACCTTGCACCTAACTCATTTTTGAGATTGCATATTGAGAACACGATTGAATATGTCTGCAACTTTACCGACAATGTTTTTAGTGGTAAGGTCAGTTCTAATGATTTTAAGTTATTTTATGTAGCATTTTTAATACGTGAATTTATCCTTAGAATAGTTTTGTTCTTTATTGTCCTGCTTGTGCCTTAATGTATGCTTGGGTTGATACTTTTAATATCATGCTAATTTTTTGATTTGGGCTAACATAAAAGTAGCTTCCATTATTCAGTTTTAATGAAATACATATTTACATTTGTTCACTTACCTATATTTACACCATTTTACATTACATTTGAGATGATACTCCAAGTAAACACATTAATTCTATTAATATCAGCATTCTTAGTTATTGATTTTAAGCTTCGCTGAGTAATTTTCCTTCTTAAATGTGACAGGCTGTAGAGGATAAAGAATAGATGTTTTGGATTTTAGGTTTCCATGCTTATATTTCATAAAGGTAATTTCATTTTCCACAAATATGTTATTCTTTAACATTGACTTGAAATTTGGCACTACACTGTAATATTTTTATTTTCAACAGAATGAACTAACATTTTAGACTCCATGGGTGCTTGAAATAGGTGAAACAGCTAACCCAGCATCAAAATGTCCCTGGGACCACTACCCATAGTGTATCCAGTTGTGCAGGAATTAAAGGGTTTTAAACATACCATTAGTGATTAGTTAGGTGATTTAATATTCCTTGATAACCCATGTTATCAAAAAATAAAAAATTTAAAAAATGAATGACTTTAACATGATTTTAGAGGACCACTTCTAGAGATCTCTGTCAACTAGATATGATTAAGATTTGGAGATGGTAGCTAATACTCTCATAAAACTCTACTGATACCAAGATAGGATAGTGCATAGGGGACTTACAACACCAGGGAACGTAAGAAAATGTTAGATCCATATAGTACTTTTGTATCCAAATGCATATTCTAAACTTGTTTCTCTATTGCTTCTTTAGATATTGCAACGATTTGGTCATTGAAAATTGTAGCAAGTTTAACATTTATTTTATGGCGTATCAAATTTTTTTATACATTATTGAGTAGGATGGTGTTCACACATATACATTTTATGTACCTCTTATAGTATATGCAATGATAGTAAGAAGTATACAATTATGTGCCTTTACTTAAGCTGAGAAGGACTGTGATGCTTGTTGGAGTTTTTTATAATGTTATCTGTATTTATTATGGAATGGTTTAATTGAGTTAATGAAAATAAAAAATCCCATTAGCTTCATACTGGTAACTAAAAAAGTATTGTGGGATGTTAGGAAAAGTTTCATAAATGTTGAGGAACTTCCTAGAAGGGAATTGCATGTTTAGATTAACATTAAGAGAATTTTTTATGTCACTCCCAATGTATCTTAAGTAGGCCATAGAAAATTTTGCAGACTCGCAGTTAACAGTAAAACTTCTAATATTTTCAAGTTTGTATGTATGTTAGTTTATCAACAACATGTGAGACTCGCAATTTGTGAATTTTCTTGATTTATTTTGCAAATAATAAATATTTTTTCAATCAGATTTGGAAGTTGCAGATTTTCTGTTTTGTTTTTAAATAATAAATATTTTTTATCCATTGAAAATTTTAGCACAGTAAAAATGTAACAAATTGTAAAATTTGAGTATGCTTATGAAATAATCTAGCACGCTCATAATCATGTCAAAAGCATGCCAGACAATGAAAATGTGGCATGGTTTAAAACCGTGCCAAATGCATGTCGGATTAAATATCTGGCACAATTTTAAAGCATGCCAAAAGCATTCTAGATTAAAATCTGGCATGGTTTAAAATCGTGCCAGATTTAGCAATCTGGCACGGTTTTAAACCATACCAGAAAATATGGCACCCCTGATTCTGACACGGTTTTAAATCATGCCAGATTGGTTTCGGTATGGTTTAATATCATGTCAGATTGCTATTTTTGTTGTAGTGAGATCAACTTGTGCTTGAACGCGATCGTTGGAAGGAGTGTGATGATCTTACTACAACTAAGGAGGCTAGCTACGGCAAGGGATATACTGAACCCTTTGACAATGCCAAATACCATATGGATTTCATTAGGTAGACTAATTTCAAGAAGGTATGGGATGCAACGTTGATGAGGGTAAATATTCTGGCCAATTCTAAACTCTTTGGCGAGCACAATCCTGGTTCACCGCCAAAGGCTGATGAACATATGTTAACAAATGCTCCTACTTACCAAGCTTCCTCCGTATCTACTAAAGGCAAAGCCTTGAAGACTCAAGAGCAGGTGAAAGGCAAGGAAACTATTTATTAATAATTAGCTTATGCATCCTTGTATTTTCTTTTGGTCTTCGTTTGTAAAGGCCTTGCCCATTTTAGCTATTAATGAGAGACCTTGTCGTAATTTTAATTATGTCTTGTTTTAATCATTAAATTCCCCTTTTGATTATTACTTTCGATAGCATATCAATGTTCCCAAATAAATCCCTTTTTTTGTAGTAATCTAAATGCTATTCTTGGTCGGGAGGCTAGTGCCCAAGCTTGTCATGCTTTTGTGTATGCTTGAAAATCTCTTACGAATATAACTAATGCTTATAAAGGCCAGTCTGGCCTAGTGGATAAATTGAAGGATGATGTGAAGGACCTGGGCGATGTGGACACACCTTATGAAAAAGGAGGTAAACTCCTTGAAAAATCAACCCGCTGAACCCCAGGACATTAAACATGCTGGGGCCCTTCCTCAAGTAAAACATGATTCCCTCAAGAAACAACTTGCTAAGGCAGAGGATGACGAAGAAGGTTTGGTGTGTGACAATGGGTCTTAGTTGTGATATACTCAAGTTGCATTACGTCTTTAGGATGGGTCCTCGGGCAACTTGGTCTGCTGGTTAAGAGGAAGGGTGGATGGATTCCCCCATTAAGCTAAATGAGGCAAATTAATTAGCTTATTAGCATCGTTGGATGAATACCCTAGGAGTCTTAAAAGTTTCCAAGGACTCTCAGTTCTGGTACTAGGCACAAGTTAATTATCCGACATATAGGCATCCACCTTTTAGAAGTGAGGAAAGTTGGGTTCCACTCGATGCCGTCTGTCTTCAGTAGGCAAAGAGTTATTTATCCTCACATGAGAGTAAAAATGAGTTACAACCAGATCCATCCAATAGTTAAAGACGAGCTATTGTTGTCATTCTTGCCCTCCAATGATAATTATTGTTCGCTTTATCCTTTTATTGTTTCAAATGGAATTTTTGTGAATTATAACTTTTTTGTTTAAATAAGTTGGTTATATAATGTCATTATTTTGCATTTTTCCATTCCCATTATGTCGAGCATGTATTTATTGTCTTGTCTTACCTTTTAGGTAGTTTCGCCAAACCACCTTTAAGCCTAGAATAGACTATGACAAAAATGCACTTGGTTTTAGGGCCATCCACCTGTTCAGGAATTTTGTCCGACCATCGGGTTCATTCAGTTCCTAAAGATTTCCCGTAGGTCTTTTGTTTATCTGGACAATTCATGAAGTTTTCATTTTTTCATGATAAAGACCTTGAGACCTTAGGTTTACTTGTAATTACATAACTTTTAATTATAATTGGACTAAGATGATTGTTGACACCACTAAAATGGCATAGACCATTTTCACTTTGGCCAATAATTAAAATGTAGGTCTTCTATTTTGGAACAATGTTATTTAACTAACTGAACCACTTAGGTTTGTACTTTATTAGAAAAGAAAGATCAAACTGAGTATCATAAGTTCTAGAATAAGAATTTGCGAAAACTAATTAAGCTACAAATAACTTAAACAAAAGAGAATTCAAAAGTAAAACTTGAGGTTGTCTGCATTCCAAGCCCTTCGTATCTACTTGCCCTCCATTATTTCTAAATGGTAGGCTCCTTGAAAATCATCCCTGATAACCTTATATTGTCCCTCACAATTAAGTCCCAACTTGCCATCCGAAGGTTTTTTGGCACGGTCGAGGACGTAGTCACCGATATGGAAATTCCTCAAATGAACACCCTTACTGTAATGCTTAGATAACTGTTGTTGGTAAAAGGCCAACTTTACCATGGCTTTCTCCCTTTTTTCTTCTGCTAGGTCAAGTTCAGTGCTCACGACTTCTTCGTTCAAACCTTTCCCGACAATAGTGGTCCTTATGTCGGAAGACCAGCTTCCAGAGGTATGACAACCTCCATCACATATATTAGAGAGAAGGGCATTTCCCCAATAGGCCTTTTAGGCATAGTGTGATATGCCCACAGAATATGGGGAAGCTTGTCCTCCCAAATTCCCTTGCTTTTTTTAAGCCCTTTTTTTCCATCGGGCATTATTTTATTGAAAGCCTTTACTTTTATATTGCTTTGGGGTACCACTGAGATTAAATGATGTTTGATGTGATGGTTATCACAAAAACCTTGGAAGGGTTCACTTTTAAACTATGTGCCGTTGTCCGTAATGATTGTCCTGGGTACCCCAAAGCGTCTTATGGTGTTTCTCTAAATGTAGTTAATCATATCATTGTCCCTGATGTTCGCCAGTGTCTCTAATTCAATAAATTTTGTGAAGTAATATGCTTCCATCAATAGATACTCACAATTTCCTAGTGCTGTTGGGAGTGGACCTACAATATCCAACCCCCACTGGGAGAACGACCATGGACTAGTTAGTGACTTTAAGTCACTGGCTGGCTCATGAAGCATGGGGGAGAACTTTTGGCACTTTTCACACTTATGGACATAATAGATTGCATCTTTATGCATATAATCCCACCATCATCCTTTATGAATTTGTCGAAAGGCGAGAGACCTTCCTCCTATGTGGTTTTTATAGATCCCATCATGAAGTTCGTAATGAACTTGGTCGATGTCAATTGGATGCATGAATTGGAGGTAAGGACATATGAAGGAACTTTTGTAAACTTTTTTTTTTCGAGTCCCATGTAAAATCGCGTAGCTTTAACCTTGACTTGGTGGGCATTCTTTTTCTCGATCGATAAGTTGTCATTCTGTAAATAAATAATTACTAAATCCATCCAGCTGGAATTTATTGCACGGTGAGAACATGCTCGGTGACCACTATCCTTGTGATGCTTAGATTAGCGAGGAATTCCACTTTAATTGTTCTTCTTTGATGGAGTCCACTGCTGAGCTTAGGCCCGCTAAGGCGTCAGCATGACTATATTGCCCCCCCAGGGGAACTGTTGAATGTGTACTTTCTTAAATTTTGATACCAAATCGTGAGCCACCTATAGGTATGCCTCCATCTATTCATCTTTGGTATTTAATTATCCATTTACTTAATTGGATACCAAATTTGAATCGTAATATACATCGATGTGATTTGCTCCCAATAAGTGAGCTTTATGTTGTTCGGCTATGAGGGATTTGTATTTAGCTTCATTGTTGGATGCTTCCAAGATAAGCCTAATCCCTTACTCTATCATGGCATTCTCTGATGTGATGAGCATAATTACTACTCCATCCCTCTTAAAGTTAGAGGTTCCATCGACACACAGTGTTCATTTTGTAGAGTGGTCAATCCCACGACATTTGAATTGATCAGCAATCTGTTGGTCATTAGGTGCATCTACCCCCACAAATTTTGAGATAAAATTAATCAATACATGTACCTTAATAGTTGTTCTTTATTGGTAGTGTATATCAAACCTCGTAACTTTAATCGAACATCTAAATATTCTTCCAAATAGGTAGGCCCTCCGAATAACGGCTTTGGGGAAAAATATGTAATGAGTATAATTGAATGAGCTTCAAAGTAGTGTTTTAGTTTGCGATACATGATGACCTAAGATTAGGCCAATTTTTCTAGTAGGAGGTAACGCTACATGGCATCTAGGAGCATCTTGCTGATGTTATAAATGGGGGATTGTCATCCTTCCTTATTGCAAACTAAGACTATACTGATTATATGGATTAAAACTGTTAGGTATAGATAAAAAAGATCTCTTGGGTCTGGAATAGTCAACAAAGGGGGTTTTGTCAAATAGGATTTGATTTCCTCAAGGCCTTTTGCACATTTGCCATTCCAGGTGAGGCATTTTTCTTTCTTCAGCAATTGAAAGAATGGTCGATGTCATTTGGACGACTTGGAGATGAAATAATTTAGGGATACCAGCATCCCTGTTAGCTTTTGAATTTACTGCAATGTATTTGGAGGCCGATCATTATTGATCACGACTATTTGGTTAGGGTTTTCCTTAATACCCATTTCGCTAACTAAGTATCCTAGAAACTTTCAATTCTGAATCCCAAAGGAGTATTTTCTTGCATTGAGCTTCATCTGGTAGCGTCTAAGGATTTCAAATGTTTCTATTATGTCCTTCAGGTGACCAGTTTTAAGTTTTCCTTTGACAATATTATCGCCAATGTACACTTCCATTATTTCTCCTAACTATTTCTTAAACATTTCGTTGATCAATATTTGGCACATTGCCCCAATATTTTTTAAGCCAAAAGGCATGACCCTATAATAATACAGGCCAAGGGGAGTAATAAATAAAGTTTTTTCTTGGTCGGGGTCGAATAGTGGAATTTGGTGGTACCCCGAGTATGTATCTAGAAAGCTCATTCGCTCGTGCGCTACTGTGGCATCTACTAACAAATTGGGCAAAGGGAAAATTTCCTTCGGACAAGCCTCATTGAGGTAGGTTAAATCCACGCATACTCTCTAGTTACCGTTGATCTTTCGTACCCCCACTGGATTTGAGATCCATTTCAGGAATTGAACTTCTTTAATGGACCTTGCCTCCAGAAGTTTCCCCACCTCAGTTTCCATTACCTTGGCCTTTTCTGGGGTAGTACGATGAGCTTTTTATGTGATCGATGGAATTGTTTGGTCAATATGAAGTTCATATAATATAATCTTGGGGTTGATCTTAGGCATATCATATGGTTCCCATTTAAACACGTCTAGATTATATTTCAGAAAAATAATTCATTCCTTTCTTTATTGTCGAACAATGTGGTGCCGATCAAAATTTTTCTTTTTGGTCAATTCTCATCAAAAGATACTTACTCTAGTCCTTCCATGACTCTTTATGTGGGGTTAAATCTCGTATCTATCACCCATAGTCTCCCATACTTTAGTTATTATTTGGATGGAATAGCTCCGTCTTGAGATATTTTAGGGATGACTTCCTTCTCTTTTTTTTTTTTTACTTAAGACTAATTGCAGTGATGAAACACTTCCAAGTGATGCCTTGATGATCTCCATTATTCCTCATTCTATAATGCACTTGAGTTTTTGTTGATAGGTTGAGGTCATTACCCTCATAGCATGCGGCTATCCCCTTATAAGAATGGCGTGGTAAGTCGAGTTGATGTGTACCACTAAAAACTCATTGAGTTTAGAGATATTTTCTACCATCAGTAGTGGGAATACCTTCCATAATAGCATGGTCATTTTTCAAGCAAAATATACCAAAGGGAGAGTCGCTTCCTTCAGGTCTGTCATCTTTAGTTTGAGCTTGGAAAAGAGCTCTAGGTACATCTCTTCAGAAGAACTTCCTTGATACACTAGTAGATTATCCACGTCCTAGTTTATAATTCTGAGAGTGATTACTCATGCATCGTGGTGTGGGGTCCTCACTCCGATCAAATTATCTTCTATGAAGACTATGTGAACTCTGTAGTTCATATCCTCTAGTCATCTGCATTTGCTAGTTTGTCTTTTAGAAGGGGGTCAATTTGGAAGGCCTCCATTACTAATGTTGCCTTTTTGAGTTCCATCCGAACTACATCGCCCTGGATCAGTTTTGAGTCTCATGCTCCGTGAATAATAGAAAATTCCTACCCCATTTTTTATTCTAGAACCTTATCTGGTTTTGGGTCAATGCTAGTGGTGACCTAGTTTTGAGGAATTGCAGGTCCTTAATCATGCTTAAGATTTGTATATTGGCTCTTTGAAAATGGTATTGACTTCCTGGACACCTTGGATGGGTTTACTTTGCTCCGTTTATGGTTCCTCCATTATGATTTTTGCCTCATTTCTTAGGGGTGTTCTCTTTGTCATTTACCTTAGTCACCTTTGTGCAACCATTCTCTCTCTAGCTAAGGGTGACCACATCTTCCACCTTGGCATACTTCTCATCGTGCAACATGAGATCATCGATGATGTCTACCTCCTTCTTAATGAGGGATTGATGTAACATGGAGTTATGGGGCAAGCCTATTGTAAACACCCCATCCTAGGACCCCCCCCCCCCCAAAGAACCTCTTTAAATCCCTAACACTCACTCATTCATCGCAAATCCTAAGTCATACTCCGAGTACCGATCTTGAGGTTATTTAATGCTCTCGAACCCGTTTGACTACGATCATCTTTTTCGTCTAAGCAAAATATCAATGAATCTTTGAAGGGCTATGAATCCCCTTTTCGACTGTCTTTCCCATGCGTGAATCGTCCTTATTTGACAAATTGTTCGTCTCATTGTTAAAAACAAATCCAGAGGCCATCGGGCGCTCTCGTGACCCATTTGACTCTGATCAACTTTATCATTTGAGCATAATTTCAATGAATCTTTTAAGGGTTCTGAATCCCTTTTCCAACGTCTTGCCCTATACGAGAATTGGCCTTATGATTCGGACGAAGGGTTCGTTTTACTGTGAAAAATGATCCAGAGGCCACCGGGAACTCCCGAGCTGTGTTTGTCTCCGACCAACTCTTTAGCTTAAGCTAAGATCAATGAATCTTCAAAGGGAGATGAATACCCTTTCCAATGATCCGCCCCTTGGGTGAATCCTCCTTACGGTACGGTCGAACGACTCATTTTACTCCGAAGGGTCATTCAATATTTTTGGGCCCTATTTGACCTTAGTCAACCGAAGGAAGTTGAATTAAATCTTGAAAGGCGCTGAATATCCTTTTCAATGGTCCGTCCCTTGCATGAATCGGCCTTACGGTTCAGACGAACAATCCATTTTCCTCCGAGAACTTCCTGCCCAGTGATCAACGGGAGCTTTTGGACCTCGTTGAACCTCAATTAACTTTTGAATCCGGGAGTGGCTCAATGGGTTCTTAAAGTTCACCGAATACAATTTCCAGTGGTCTACTCCGTGCATGATTCTGACTTACTGTTCACATTTTTGCGATCGTTTTTCAGAAAAACATGTCCCAAACTACTGAATGGCACCCTCAATACCCTGCCTATCGGTAGTGTCCTAAGAGTTTGTGACGATATGCAGGTCTATGACCATGCTGATCGGTAATACTTCACCAAAAGGCTAAAAGGCCACCCTTGGCCCGAATACCCTTGTCACGGTCTTCGACGGTGACAAAAATACTGAAAGTGCCCAATATGTGTGTGTTTCAAATCAAACCAATTTTTTTCAAAAATTATTCAACTTTTAATTATGCACCAAACCAAGTTGTGAAAAACCCAATTCTCACTTTAAACCAATTTTATCTTGATTAATCCTAAACATGCATATAGTGATTAAAGCAAGTAAAATAAAGTAAAGAATACTCACAACGCCGGATGTACAAGGAAAAAATCCAAAACGGGAAAACAACCTCGGACAGCCCAAGCCAGACAATCACTATGAATAATGGTTTTACAAAGATATATTAGCCTTACTTAATGATTCGATCCCCACGGGTCTTGGCGCTCCTTCTGATCTTCAACCATTCTTCAATAGTGCCCACGAAGAAATTCCATCTTCCACAATACCTGTCCACAACACTCGACTCCACGAATGTCTCGGTGTCCACCGATTGGCTTTGATTCGTCTACGATGTTGAACAAGAAGTCCTTCTCTTTTCTTCACCCCAAAACCCTGATGTTTAATGGTATAACAAACCTTCGTGGTGCATCAAGATCACTTAAACAAATAAGAATGATAACTCGGATCTTTGCAAACTCTAAGGATGTGTTTATGCTTTGTAAACCTTAGAAAACATGTGCAAATAAGTTTCTCGTTCGAATATTATTTTCGAGAATGCACACTTACGAAACTCTGATGAAACCATGCTTTAAATAAGAATAAAATGCAGCCTCGAAAAACATTTCATTCGAACGATAATGCCACGTCGTTCACGCGACATAGGAATCTCGTTCGAACGAGATCCTTATGTCGTTTGAATTAGCTGACGTGGTTTGACTTTAGTTTATTTTTAATTTAAAACGTCTCTTTTAAAACACATCCAAATTAGTCAAACTCTATTTTGAGTATATCAGAATAAAATGTAGTGTAAACCTTTAAAACAATTTTAAAAACACCTTAAAATGTTTTTTTTTATAAAAATACATCCTTATCTTTTATAAAGACAATTCCGAGCACCATTAATTATAACCATTCATACATGAGTGATCTCGGAATGCAATTAATTTTGAAGACGAATAAACTTGCACAATTAAACTTCGGCATGATTATTTCTTTGAAGCTTTGCCGCAACGTCTTCAATTTTCTTCAATGCGTCATAGACCAAGTGGGATCTTAACAAAATAAAATCTCCCTATGATATATTACAAACACAGTTTTGTTCACGGAAGTAAGTCAAAACAATATAAGGACTCAATTGGAAATTTATATCCTTACAAATCTCCTCCTTTGACTATTCCGGGACAAAACTAAACCAGTGAAATGCCTAAGCCGGGACGTTAAGCCGTATAACGCCTAAATCCCATCCCATAAACCCAAAATCAAAAATACAGGACACAGACTAGAATATGTAGCACCGGCAAGCATGAACTATCTGAATGTGATGTAGACTTAAAATCTTGAATCGTTGAAGCATACCTACACACATGAAACAGACAAACAAATACTCCAGTGAAGTATGGAGGAACAAATGAAACCAATATATATATCCAAATGATACCAAACAATAATAGATACCAATATAAATAATCTCTGAAAAAATATATGTTAAACAATTTGAGCAACAAACTGATACTAATATGTACTACCAATGTGAAATACCAATTTGTAAACATATGTAAACCAAAACATGTTCAATTCTCCCCCTACATCACATACATATCTCCCCCCTTTTGTCTCGAATAGATACTCCGATGAAAAGATAAACCAATGAAAGTATCTAGCATAAGAATATACCAATATGAATCAATGTGAAATCTCTAGATAATCATGAAACAACCAGCTAAATATGATCAAGTAATGACAAATCAGTAGCTAGTAAACCAATGAATCACACAAAAAAGTATAGCAATCTAATCATGTGTGATAAACGGACTATATGCCTGCATATAAACCAGTCAGTCCAGAAACACTTCTAGCAGTACCAAAAATATATCAATTGAAACCAGTGGACTGCAAACCAATCAGAAGCAAGAGATCAGCCTGTCATTCGAACGAGCCAAGGATGTCGCTCAAACGAGTTGAGGACTTCGCTCGAAGGAAGTACAACTGTCATTCACGTGAGATTGATATGTCGCTTGAACGACTACTCGCGACCTGCCAAAATTTCCCAGATTCCCAGAAATAAATAAAAAAAATTCCACAAAAAAATTCCAAGAAGGGCCTCACAACATCAAAACAATGTTAAAATAGTATGCTTTTAACACTAAACGCAAAAACTCATAAAAACTAAAAATTTTAGTTGCATGCAAACATAGTACCGATGTGCTCAAACATGGATCTGAAATGAATGGGCGTGAAACTACAACAAATGAGTCACAATTCTAACACATCGAAACGATCAAGAAGCTCTAATTGATAACGATAAATCATCAAACTTTATCATATCCTTATGACAATTAAATTGTGATCTTAATAAACTAAACATACTACATGCACACAAATCCAGAATTTTGACTATTCTACACACAATAGCGTCAAATTGCAATGTTTCAACATTTAGGATTAGTTGTGCAAAACCGTTTAAATTTTTAATCCATCCAAACTCCCTCAATAATATCATATTTTCTTTGGAATGAACTAAACAAATTTGGCCCTTTTCTTAACATATTGCATTTTCTTTTGGGCTCTTTTAAACGGTGGCTTTCACGACGTGTCAATTTTGAACTCTCGCAGCCCTCTCCCGTGAATCCCTCATTATTTTTACCAATTAAAATCCTCATGGTAAACGGTTCTTATATGCACACTTCTCCGTAAGTCTACTTATGCATAGATGACAAGATTGAGATAAAAACGTCTCACCAAATTCAAATATGCAAGAGAAGTCAAACATCCATATAAACTAGTGCATATGTGAAATGTTAGCATATATACAAAGTCGAATCAAAATGCATATCAACTTCGAAACAACCTCATATAAATAATGGTTAAGATCATTCTAAGCATCGATAATAATGACCAAATGTCCTAGCCACATGGATATAAAACGACGCGGGGGGGGGGGGGGGGGGGGGGGGGAGGGTCCAAGCACACCAATATGCCACATCAAATATGTAAACTCAAAAACAAATAAGAAAACAATACTTTTTTCGGTTTTTCAAAAGTTTTCTCCAAAAACAAAATCTTTTTTTATTTTTCAAATAAGACTCAAACAAATGAAAAATATAATACAAAGAGATAAACATGTCTAGGCCTGGCAAACCGAAACCCACCCAAGCATTCAACCCTTAAATGACCCGAGTCGGTTTCCATCGCATCTGAAAAGTTTTAGGTTGCGGGTTGAAAATGAACTACTCAGTCTATTAGCGGGTTAAGACCTTACCCATTTTTTACCCATTAAATAACCCCTTCTCATTCACAACCCATTATATCCTCTCTCTCATTCGTATCCCCTTTGAAAATTCAAGCAACAGAAATGAGCAGAACTGTCATCAACCAACAAAAAAATCCCAAATAGGAGCTTCCTCTCTCTCTCTCTCTCTCCTCAACTCTATTCTTCACGAATAATAACTAAGTTATGATCTTCTTCCAATAGACGGTTATCGATCAACCCGCCCAAACCCATTCACATCAGATATCCGACCAGCACACAACCCGTCCAGATCTGACCCAAACCATTGAATACCCACTAAGATCCACCCAAATCCGCCCATTTGTCGGGTGTAAACATGTCATAACACTAGAAAATTATAAACATAAAGCAAGGTCTAGCGTATGACAAAACATGAAAGCTACTATCCATAAGAAAGAGCAAGAGATGAATCATGTGCATGCATGTGAGAATAAACCAATGAAGTATTTAACATCTCCAAAATGGATTTCCTAACCCAAACCGATGTACACCTAACAAAGAGGATTTTGGGAACCAATGGGACATTACATTTAAACTTCCTAGGGTCTTTTCTAAGATCAAAAGAAAAACTCCTTAGGTGACCTTTCCTACCACAATACGAACATGTGAAAACACGATGAGGAACGGGACCTTTAGGTTGACCTTTTATAATACCTTAGGATATGGTTGATTCTCTAAAACAAACTATAGTTTTGGCTTTTACATTCAAACCACTAGAGCAAGGTAAGCCGCTACCATCACCACTCGAGTCATTTAAATCATTTTTTAACTTGAAAACTTTCGACTCAAGCAAATGATTAGACTCCTCAAACATTCGGGACTCCTTCTTTAAATTTTCAATTAACCATAGAAGGTTATCTCGCTCCCCTTCAATGTGAGAAAACTTATCCCTAAGAGCCTTTTCTCGTGCCACAAAATCATTAATCGAATTATTTTCCTCAACGACACAAACCCTAGAATTTCTCAAATCCTCGAACTCTGGCTTGGGCCGTTCGAGGTTGTTTTCCCGTTTTGGGTTTTTTTCTCGTACATCCAGCATTGTGAGTATTCTTTACTTTATTTTACTTGCTTTAATCGCTATATGCATGTTTAGGATCAATCAAGATAAAATTGGTTTAAAGTAAGAATTGGGTTTTTCACAACTTGATTTTGTGCATAATTAAAAGTTGAATAATTTTCGAAAAAGATTGGTTTGATTTGAAACACACACATATTGGGCACTTTCAAATACACATTTTTTTGTCATGGTCCTTGACCGTGACTAGTCCATGATAACAATTGTCATGGAATTATCACGGTCAAAGATCGTGACAACTAGGTTTGTCATGGACATGTCACGGTCAAAGATCGTGACAGCCTTATAAAGTAATCACGGTCAAAGATCGTGACAATCGCTTCAGTTTTATTTCCCTAGTTTTGTTTCCTTATTTTATTTCTCGCTCTCTCTCTCTCCTCAACTACTGTATTTATCTCTCTCTCCCTCTCTCTCTCTCTCTCTATTTCCTTTGTGTGTGTGCGCGTCAGTGTGTGTGTGTGTGTGTGTGTGTGTATGTGTATGTGTATGTGGGTTAGTGTGTGCATGTGTATATGAGTCTGTGGGTGGGTGGGTCAATGTGTTACTGTGTGTGTGTGTGGTTTTGATTTTTTTTTAAAATTGACATTGGTATTACAATTGGTAATGTAATTGTGTGTGTGTGTGTGTGTGTGGTATTGAATTGTTTTTATAAAATTGAAATTGGTAATGTAATTGTGTATGTGTTTGGGGGTCACTGTGTGTGTGTGGGGGGGGGGGGGGTATTGAATTTTTTTCACAAAATTGAAATTGCTATTGAAATTGTGTATGTGTTTTAGGGTCACTAGTGTAATTGAAATTGGTATTATAAATTGAAATTGGCACTCTCTCCTTACACACATTTCGGCACATCTCTCTCTCTCTCTCTCTCTCTCTCTCTCTATATATATATATATATATATATATATATATATATACACACACACACAAACACACACACACACACATACAGATTGTTGAATTGTTTGGGATTCTTGAATTATTATTGATTGGTGGATTTGAACATTTAGATGGACATTGAGTTGGTTGGCCCTACGAAATTCTAATATATCGCATTATTATTTGCACTGTTGTTTGGAATTATTGAATTGTTATTGACTGGTGGATTTGAACACTTAGATGTCCATTGAGTTGGTTGACCCTAGGCATTTATAACATTTAGGGTTTTGATTAAACCGAATATAAATAAGGCATTATTAAATGAAACATACTATAAATTTTAAAAGCTTGTTGTTAAACAATTAGTAATGCAAAATGAAACATAACTATGTATAAATCATCACTATAAACATTATTATTGAATAAGTAATGAGAGTGAAATGTAATAAGTAATCATGCATTCACATGAGAATACATGCATGCATGTAAACCGCAAAGCAAGTGTTATATAACAAGTAACAAGGGTAAAAGGTAATAATGGGAACCGCAATAGATAGCCATTGTCTATCAATTGATGTTCTCGTTATTATAATCTAGGCATGCATGTGTAAATTTACATTAAGTCAACTTGTTATATAACACTTGCTTTGGGGGTATATGCATGCATGTATTCTCATGTGAATGCATGACATAACGGTTTTGTAACATTTATAACTACTTTAAATTACATATAGTGCGTATATATATTAGCCTTCTAGTTCTTATGCGTATGCATTCAATAGTACTTAGACCCATTCGAGAGTCATTACCCCTGCAATGAGATCTCTCGAATTATCTCGTTTGGACAATTTGGGACTGCATAGTTTCTGTATAATAATATTCTTAGTGGCTTCAACTTGATACTTTTGGAGAAAGATATATTGGCGTGTCTTAATGTTCTCTAGGTACATACTAGATGATGCGATCTTAAGTTTGATTTCAATTGATAACTTAAAATAACACTTACACTTGCAAATCTATGTCGTTTACTTAGAGAACTATGGGGATATGCTGCTAAATTTTTCTCAAATTGGAACAATGTGCGTGAGCTGTTAAGTATATTACAGTAATATGCAGTCTTGAATGGGATAGAACCACTCACCCTTTAGAGAAGATGGAAGAAATAGAAATTATATTGTTTTTATAATATAACACCGAAAGATGAAATGTCAATCTTGTAGTAAATTATTTATTGGGAACTAAATGTTCACATTTTTATTTATACTAATCCATGAATATACGCTTCTTACTCATAATAGGTGATTATTTGTAGCAGCTGTGATGGGATATCCTATATACAAAGAGTGGATAGTTTAGACAAATATACTAGGGGATGTGTTTCGTAGAGTTGCTAATGAATTTATGAAATATGCAAAGAGATATCGTAATGATGAAGAGTTCCCATGTCCGTGCTAAGTGTAGGAACGGTAAGGTGTTTGAGTGGAAAATAGTCGAACTCCATTTGTTAAGATGGGGTATGCAAGATAGTTATCAATTTTGTATTTTTCACGGGGAATCGAAAGTTCCTTTTGTCCCCGCGAAACCTTCAAAACAACCTTCAATAAGTAGGATAGATGTACAAGGAGAGGAGGACAATGTAGATCATAATATGCTAGAGGATTTAGTTGATGACACGTATGGAGTTCATGAAGTGGAAGAGAATGAGATCATTGATGATGTACAAGGTTCGGGTGCCTAAGAAGATATCGGGATGAACCTTGATGATAACTACCAAAGTTTAAAATTTAAGACAACCCAGACATTGTACTCTAGCTTCAAGAAAGATGAAATAACTTTACATGCCAAGGTTGGTTTGCATAGTTTTAAGACCCAATATGGTTTGTCTGGAAATAGCGTGACATAAATGTTTAATTGGGTGAAAGGCTTGTTACCCAAGCAGAATACACTTCCAAATAGATATCCTACTATGAAGAACAGTTTGAAAGGTTTGGGAATGAAGAACAAATCAATTCATGATTGTGTATGACTACATACTATACCGAAAGGAGTATGAAAATCTTGATCGTTGCTCGGTATGCGATGAACCTGGATATGTCCAATCGACTGGCAAGGAAGTCATGTGCTCAAAAGTGCCTCAAGAAGTGTTAAAATATTTTCCCGTTGGTCCTAGATTAAGGCGATGTTTCACAGTACCATGGATAGCAGAGGCAATGACTTGGCATGCTAGGGCAGAAGTGGGGGATAATCCCATTCGTCATCCTATTGATTCTACATCTTGGAAGAGGATGAGTTTTGAGTATCCCTATTTTTCTCGAGAACAGCGTAACATTCGTTTGGAAATACAACACATGGTTTCAATCCATTTGGATATCTAATCACCAATCAAAGTGCATGGCCAGTGATCGTAGCCCCTCTTAACCTCCCTCCTTAACAGTGTATAAGACTTAAATTTTTGGTGTAGTCTTTGTTGATATCTGGGCCAAAATTCACCAAGTGAGCACATCGATGTCTACCTGGATCCTTTGGTAGAAGAATTAAATGAGTTGTCAAAAGAGGGTGAGCAAGCATTTGACTCTTTTAAATAAGAATATTTTACATAGAAAGCTACGTTGATGTGGGCAATTCATGATTTTCCAGCTCATAGGACATTATCCGGTTGTGTAATATATGGTTATTTGGGGTGCCCTATTTGTGAAGAGGAGACTGAATCTCTACGTCTCACCGCTAACTCAAAAAATGTATACCATTACCATAAGAGGTTTTTACCCCCCGTCTCATAGTTTAAGATTTGATAAAGGTTCCAATTTTTTTCAGGCGGGGTTGAACTTAGGCTACCTTCGAGAAAACTTCCAGGTTCAGAAATTGAAACTCAATCTTCTGATTCTGGCCCTAATATGCCAAGTAAGAATCCTAAATTTAAGAATGTCAAGCATAAGAAGACTCCAACTGGGAATGAAATTGAGACAATAAAGTCATGCTCCAAGAGGTCAATTTTATTTGACTTTTCCTTATTGAAAGACTAACCTGGTCCGCCATGTATTGGATGTGATGGTCACAGAGAAGAACATCACTGAACATATTACGGGCACATGCCTTGGGGGGAGTCATTCAAAGGATCGAGAAAATGCATGAAAATACCTTAAATCGTTGAAGCTTAAGCCACAACTACGGTTGAAAGAAAATAGTAGGGGAATGACAATAATCCCCCCTGGTGTGTTTACTTTGACGAGTGAGGAAATTAAGGTTCTTTTAGACACAATATATTATTGAAGGTTCCATCTAATTTTTCATCCAACTTGCGAAGGATTGTGAATTATGCGACCCGTGATTTACATAAGTGTAAGTTCCAGGATTGGCATGTGATCATTCAATTGGTTCCTCTATTGTTTAAGCACTATTTCTCCAAGCACAAGGATTTTGAAGGGCTATTATGAAAATTTGCATGTGCTTCACACTTTTATGTGAGAAGGTAGTCAATCGACATCATATAGTGGCCGCAAAATTGGCGGTAACCGAAGTGATTTGTGTGCTTAAGAAGTAATTTCTCCATCATTCTTTGTCATAAGTGTTCACTTGTTGGTAAATCTCTACAACGAGGCACTCCTTGGCAACCCAGTTAGATATCGATGGATGCATCTGTATAAAAGATTGATGAAAGTTTTCAAATATTACTTCAAGAATACACGATATATTGAAGGATCAATTATAAAGTAATACATCACCGTGGAGTCATCAATCTACACTCGGGAATATATGCCTGATACGAGGAGTGTGGATAATAGTGATAAGTTCATCGATGAGGGTGGTCATGTGATTGGCAAAACGAGTGAAATTAACTAGTTTACAATTTGAACAAGTAACTTGTTATCTATTTGACACACATAAAGATATCTAAGAATGGAAAAATTAAGTTTATATTAGTTTAACTTTTACATTATTTTAATTTTTATACATGATTAATTTCATAATATGCTCCTCACGATCACTACAGAAAATATGATGCTTATGGGAACAATGAAAGACGAAAAATAATGGCATAATCAGACAGAAAATTTAGGTTTTGGTTGTCACACAAGGTAATTATAATGACAATGTCTCTTATTAAATGTCACATTACAAGAAGGATTTATAACTAACCTAATTAATTTATCTATATTCTCATCTCTTAAATATGGGTGATGCAACTTGCTCATCTAGCCACTGGATCCGTGTTCATGGTGAAAGAGTAAAAAAAGTATCAATAAAATAGATAAGTATTCGGCGCAAAAGTGTACGAGGATAATAAAAATTTACAGAACTCAAGCATTTCATACAAGGATCTTACGTATTTCGAGCGAGAGAGAAAGATAAAAATCTCGTTGAAGCTAAAATGACTTACTATGGTGTGTAATTCGAAATATATTTGAATTGGACTATATAAGCTTCAAATAGGTTGTGTTTTACTATGTTTGGGTAAGAGTTGAGGATATTAATGCTTGTAAAGTTGATCCTAGCACCAATTTGATCATTGTTGACTTGTTCAAGTTGAAGAGCAACAAACACGTGAGCGATGAACCGTTTGTTTGTTCTTTTCAAACGGTCAAGCAAGTTTTTTACTCAGAGTATATCAACGAAGAGTGATGGTCAATCGTTTTACATGTGCCAAAGCATATACACAGTAGTATGGATGACTTGGCTGCGCTTACTGAATATCAATCAATTTCTAATGATTACCCGAATTTAAAACTGTTTTTAAATTTGTAATAAGTATTCCAATTATTTGTAATAACAAGTGGGTGTATTATTCAAGAGCCTTATTATTATCGGTTGACAGTTTAATGCTTTTAATTCATTTGTACTTGATCAGTTTACTACTTGTAATAAACAGTGGGTGTATTCTTCTAATGCTTTGTTATTATCGGATTTTTTTATTTTTTCGTTAATGAATATGTTAATTTGGATTTTAATCAAATTAAGCATTAATTCAAAGTCCATGACATGATCCGATATTGAAACAATATTTAGATTTATAATTTCGTTAACTTGTATTCTTCTAGTGCTTTGTTATTATCGGATTTGAATCAAAATTTGTTTTTTAGTTAGTGAATATGTTAATTTGGATTTTAATCATATTAATCATTAATTCAAAGTCCATGACATGACCCAATATTGAAATAATATTTAAATTTATAATGTCGTTAACGTGTATTCTTCTAGTGCCTTGTTATTATCTAATTTGAATCAAAATTAGTTTTTTGGTTAGTGAATATGTTAATTTGGATCTAATCAATTTAAGCATTAATTCAAAGTCCATGACATGATCCGATATTGAAACAATATTTTTAGATTTATAATGTTGTTAACTTGTACAATATTCTAATTCATTTTGATTTTATTATTTTCTCATATACATGTTTGCATTAATGACAACATTTTTTGCAGAAAATGTCTTCATCAGGGCATCGCGGTAGTGGAGGTGAAGAAGGCTTGTCTGCCACTTGGACCCTAAAATGGGGAAAGTTGGGGTCCGTCGTAGAGAAGAAGATGGAATTACTGGCCAGATCCCTTGAGTTGCTGAAGGCGATCATCGGCCCGGGTTACACTGATTGGAGGAAGGTGTCAAATGAGCTCAAGATGGCCATTTGGGGGGTATTACAGGTAGTGTATTTATATTTATAATTTATAATTTAAATACAAATAACACTTACTTTTGTGTATTTGTTTAACAGGATCAATTCGGCCTGCCTCCACATGTCTGTGACTCCATGTTGGAACAACTGAGAGATGAGTATAAGTTGTGGAAGAAAAACATATGGACACGGTACTTTGGGCCGACCCGGGAGTCCATTATGAGAATGCATGACATCGTCCCGTTGAAGGAGACGATCTTATTGGAACAGTAGCAGCAGTATGTCAATAATGAGATCGAGGAAAGGGCAATTGACATCTCGTCAATCGGGGAGGGAAAATCGAGCGAAAACGGTGGACATGCACTACTCCAGGCGGACGTCTTATACCGAGGTGGAGCATAGGAAGGTAAGTTTTTATTTTTCTTTAAATTTATGCTTATGTTATTCTTTAGCTTTAGCACGGACTCACCGATACGGACGGGCTCATCGCCTTTATATGATCCATTTCCCATTTTGAACCCCATCAAACGGACTTTGTTAACAATTGGTTGGCCGAGCTTGTTTTTAATAGACATATTTGGTGGTACGCCGATAGCGAGGGGGTTGAGGGACTTAGACACCCACTCGGGTATGTTGGTTCATGGATGTGCCATGCAAAACTTTGAGGCAAAGGTTCGTGTCACGCATATTATGACCGGAAGGGAGAATTCACCTTTGTGGTTGGAAAAACAATGCAACATTCGGCTAATTAATGGGTGTCTCAATTCATATGTTGTGTGGAATTCCTTCCTCCTCCAACCTACTGTAGACCATACTCCATGACATTATTTGTATTTATTTTATTTGGATATTGGATATTATTTGTATTTATTGATTTGGTTATGGATATTTACATGTTGGTTTGGTTTTGGTTATGGATATTTGTACTTATATGTATTGGTTATTGAATATAGAATGTTGCTTGATATATATGCCATTTGGATAGGTTAAAATTTTCTATAATAGGTACAAATATACTGTTGGGCAATGGCAGTGGCTATACTTCCCAATAATTTTTTTAAAATCGGCCCAGATTTGTCACTGATTTTAACCGTGATAAGTCCGTGACAATTTTTTTTATTTGTCACGGACTATGACCGTAACAAGTTTTTCTTTGTCACGGACACAGACTTTGACCATGACAAGTCCGTGACAAATGTCTTTGTCACCCCAAAACTTGTCACGGCTTTAGACATTGACAAGTTTGACTTGTCATGGTTTTAGACTAACAAGTGGGTAGTTTTTATGTAGTGCACCCCCTTGGCACTATAAATAGAGTCCATGACCTCACTTTGAAAGGCACGCCACAACACCCTTGAAAATCCATCTCAGCAATTCAGAGAACATTCTCCCGAATTCAGAGCTATTCCCTTCCTAAAAATCCCATCTCCTACATTCCATTCGATCATTTTCATACTTCATTTAATAAATCCCCCAACTCCTCAAACCACCTTCATCCCATTGCAAGATCAATGTATCTACACTCAAGATCCACTTCAAGTATTCATAAGGAGGTTCAATTCTCCATCTTTTTCTCTAAATCCTCTTATTTTAGTATTAATTATTTTATTTCTACTTTAGAGGTTTATTTCATTACATCACATACATTAATATCAAACATTTATTAGTAGTATTTGCACATTCTCTATTTTCATAAACAACCCAAAAATAAGAAAAAGATGGTTCATCTATAAATTCCTAAAGAGGAATTCTCACTACACATTCTCACACTTAAAGCAAGTTTATCTCTACACACACATATAAAAGAAATTCCCCATTTGGATTTATGGGTTAAAACGCACCCTACATTATTTTTGAAGTACGTGGACTTTGATGCCCTTTGGGATACGTAGGTGTCTTGGGTAAATCTCGAGACTCGAGTCCTCCCTTATGCGCTTTTGTTATGTTGTTTTCATATATATATATATATATATATATATTCTTAATGAATGCCATATTCTTGCTTACTTGTGTTTTGTCTGACATATACATTCGTTCTTCCATAACGACTTGTGATTCGGCAAATACTCACATTATATCTTGAATTATTATTTTTGGGAACACTCTTAAGGGTGAATTCAATTTGTCCTTTCCTATGACGTGAGTCGAACGATTCCATTATCCATTTATATTATGCACATAAGCAGACACTTCACGGAGTCTAGGAGGAGAAGATTAACACATGCCCATGAGAGACCTAAAGGGAGGGATGGGTACCTAACACCTTATCATTCCGTAACTTAGTCCCTTGGCCTTTGAACTACTTAGTTTCACAAGAATCAGTACTGTCCTTGATGTTGTTCTCACGAGGAGAAAACATTACGTTTGCCTGTTTTGTGCGAAATAGGCTGAAAACTCTCACTGCGCTAAAAATAGCAATCTCGCACGGTTTAAAACTGTGTTATATTAAATCTGGCTCGGTTTTGAACTGTGCTAGAATCAGGTGTTACGAAATGGCCATTTTTCCTGGCACGGTTTAAAAGTATGCCAGATTTGGCCAAATATGAACACTTCTGGTACACTTTTAAATAGTTTCAGAATTTGATATTTCTGGCACACTTTTGGCACAGTTTATAACTGTGTCAGATTGAGTACATTTTGGTACACTTTTGACACAGTTCAAAATTGTGCCAAAATTTGATACACTTTTGGCACGGTTTTGAACTGTGACAAATTTTTGGATCAAAGAAAAAAAATTATTTGAAAACAAGAAAATTCTCAAATTGCGAATCTCGGATGTTGTTGATAAACTAATGTACATACAAACTACAAGATATTACAAGTCTTAAAAGTTCACATACAAAAAAAATGGGTAGAGTTTTCTCTATTTTCTGGACATTCTAAAACCTGCTAAAATATAAAACCCGTGTAATGTAAAGTCGGCACATCCATAAAATATAACAATATAAATTTATAAAAGCCCGAACGGCCAAAAAAGTCAACAAAAAAAACTACAAAAGCCCACACTCCATAACACAAAAAAATAAAATCCTGAATATTAACGACATTAAATAAATAATCCCCTTGTTGTAAATTATTAACCTCTTCGTGTGTTCCACGTGGATAAAAGATAATGATAAAGTGTTATCCTCCAAAAAAATAGGATACCAAAATTAGATGATATTAGTAACCAAGTAATTTTAAAAAAAAAATTATTCAAGCTAAAAAATTGCATATTCGAGTTACAATTATTATTATTACATTCTCAGTCATTAATAGTCCCATGCGAGGTGTTAGTGCCTCTTACGGGCTGTCAGAGGACTGGTTTCAGTTTTACCCTCAAACGACATGTGTTTTTAAGTATAATCTAAATATTTATAAATTATCATCTTATTCACAAACCGAGAGACTCGTGACGACTTGTTCTTAAGCCTATTCAAGATATTTTCACAATATCGTCATATTCTCAAAGTGGGAAACCCGTGATTACGTGGTCGAAAGACATGATTGACTTGTTTATAACTTATTTTCTTTGTATGTTTAGATCTTAACATGTTCCCATTGGGATTCGCAATAGAACGCAAGTCATCAGTACACATATAATATTGATGAATTTAAATGTGTTGCAATTTTTCCATGCATTTCATTTATTAAACGAGAACGGCGACAATTACCTTGTTATATTGAATTTTGTTTATGTCCAATACAGTTTGTCGTAGGCCAGGGAATCGAAGTCTCAGGCAAAGTAATAAGGTTTCAGCTCGCTCTGTTAAAAAATGATTAGTTTCTCCATCAGCAACAAGTCCCTTCACCTTCCTATCCCACGATGAAGGCTTGTTTTCCAAATGGTTAGTAAGTTTTTCCTGATCTTTCATCTTCCATACATGGACCACTGCCTCAATCATATTCGCTACTTCCAGAGTGTGGTGTTATGATGATAGGTCCAGGCAATCAAGAAGGCATTCTGGAGAGAACTAGTAAGTTGTAATGTAACGATAGATAATTGTTGGTACGCTTTATATATTGTGATTAAAAAAATCAAATCAAAGAGTTTTATGGATAAATCGTAAAATAAAATCATAAATTAATTTTAAGTCTACTGCTCAAAATTGAATTATTACATCATATGATTATCGTAAAATATTAATCGCGTGCATTGAATCCAAATATTTACTGCACAATAAAAAATAAACAATATTACCTCAATCGTTTATAAATTCGTCGTTGACGATTCTTGGGTTGAGTCGCGGACTAGGTCGCTCTCTTTAAGACGTTTCGCGGCTCTACCCTCTTTGTCCAGATATTATTCAGTCACGCCGTCCCCAGGATAAAACAAGCCCAGAATCACCTCTGTATCATATAACCATGCACCGTAGTTATATGTCTTCTAACACCCATTCCAAATTAATTGCTCAATTTCTGAAAAATATTTTGGGGAAATAAATATTTTCATGAAGAAAATATTTTTCTATTTTGGTTCTATTTTTCTTTCTAAGAAAAATTCATAGAGAAAATTTTTAGAGAGAAACCCGTTTCTCCTTTTTATTTTTGTAGCATGTATTGCTTTCTTCTCTCTTACAAACTCAAAAAACTGTTTTTCTCTCTCAAGCTCACTCCTTTATTATCATTTGACCGGATGAAGAGTAATAATTATGTGTGTTGCAAGTGGGTACACAAGTGGGAAATAAAATATGGTTTAGTGGGTATAGTGGGAGAGGTTGGCTAATTTTTAGCCGAAAGTTTAGGAGAAGTGGGTATAATTGGTCTCCCACTTGTATTTTAAAATACAAACATACAACAATCCCCCACTTGGATTTTAAAAAACACTCATCAGAAACAATCCCTCTCTTGAAAATTTACAAAATTATTGAGCAATAATTCATAGAATTGTGCATAAGCAAAGGTGTCTTTCGAATTGAACATTTACGTAGTAAAGATGATTCAGATTATACTAGAGTAACTCGTATTTTTGGACTCTATCTTTGACAACATCCCACACACAACCCTACTTGGGTGTAGTCATCATGCCAGCACATTACGGCCATGTGTTTTTATCCCAGTATGTGAACACTCTAGGGAATTTGCCCAAAATTACCATAGGAAGCGGCCACACTTCCACGTCCACATAGGTGATTCTATCAAGGATACTCCTGTAGCTAGGTACCCCACTCAAAATAGAGCTATAGATTTTCATTAAGAGTTATAATTAACTCAACCTTAACTCGCTTCAGGATATCATGCTCCATAGGGATGGACTCGGAGTAAAACCCCGTAAATAATAATTATGAGCATGATTCAACCCATATCACTGTGACTTGTTATTACTCTTTGAACCTATTTCTTGGGAAATCCAGTCTATAGGTTGGGCTACCACCACAAATGATTCAATATCAACGGGCTTTAGTTCGATCCCTTTCTAGGTGTTAAAACACCTTCTCCTGCACTAGTCCTTTCATCAAGGATAAGTCAGGTTCTATTCTCATTAGTCCGATCATAATCCACACTCACAACTCATTAGTTTTAAAATTCTCAAACTATGTTGTGCTTACGACATATTTGTCGTTCTTTCCGTTATGATAACGGTTCTAAAAGTTTACAATAGCCATGGTTCTATTGTTGCGGATAAAATGACTGCGTCAATCTCTACCATAAATGGTATCTTATAATAGGTCTTTTAACCTTTAAATTACTCACTAGCCATAGCTAATGGTATCACCATATACTCCATCATTAATTATGCCAATAATTAATATTTCTGGGAGTTCCAAAAAATAGCATAATAATATGTGTTAAACATATATCCATTATTGATTCATAATCAATTCTAGGTTCGTGATTTTATCAAAACACATAACCTTTCGCAATAGCATAAGAATGCACTTTTTCAATTATAAACCTTCATAGTACTCCCACAAAAAATAATTCCAAGTCAACCGTATTTAGTAGCTCAGTTGATACTACTTAAGATGTTCACATATTCATCTTTTCTTATCACTATATATAGTGTTCTTATACTTGGATCATGTGGAGTACAAGTTGGTTCATAATAAGCATATATCTAATAAATAGATATTCTTGTATTTCAATGTACTCGATCAATTAATTGATCCATATAGCCTTGTAATATAAACAAGTAATATTCTTGTTTCATTGAAACTCTTTATGCTAAGACTTTGACTTAGCATGAATTTGGTTTTCTAGGCAACAAAATATTATAACCAAATATTAGCTAATCATTCTTGCACAATAAATAAGAGTGCATTCATATTTCAACATGCTTAGTGATAAACACGATTCATATTATTCTCAATTCATTCTCATTTGATAATTTATCAAAATATTATGCCATTTATTGGTGCCTCCCATATTTATAAAATCTCCAACTTTAAGTTGGTCCATGTAAGTTGCCTTACATAGGTCACCATTCGAAAAACAATATTATATATATTTAGTTTTTAACTCAACATCATATATAATGATATACCCGTATATATCCTCGGCCTGACTGAGGATTACCTCCAACCAGACGACCCCTCGGGGGGCCGACCCTTCATCAGGCTCCAGACGACCCCTCAAGGGGCCGACCCTTCATCAGGCTCCGGACGACCCCTCAGGGGGGGGGGGGGGGCGACCCTTCATCAGGATACGGACGACCCCTTAGGGGGGACGACCCTTCATCAGGCTCCAGACGACCCTCCGAGGATACGACAGTACGAGGCCAAAATTAGGCCAGACTCATTACCGGAAGGACCTTTTCCCTCGGCCTCATATCAAAGGCCGAGGGTGACATCATCACAGCGTGTGGTTTGGGAGACGCGTGGAACAGTGTGCGTGAGGCTCACATGGCACATGGGAGACCGTTATAACAAAATCACACCCTCACGTGAGGGAATATTATGTCATCATTTGGCATCTACAGGTGTCAACAGGGGATTGGCTAGATCATCATTCACATGCACCATGCATACTTGGGGGGTACACTACACCCCCCAAGAACTATATATACTTGTCACCTACAACCCTACAAGGGATCGATAATTGTAACCCTAGCTAAAACTCTGCTTGTACACAAAGTAGAGAGAGAAAGTGAGCTTATGTGCATTGTATCCAAGGCCATTAGTGCCCATACTTAGTGGATCACACACTCACAGTGCCCATACTCAGTTCAGCTTTTCATAGCTCAAACACATGGCACCTGAGATGCCACCACCACCACTTCCCACGCTGGATGATGGGGGAGGACCCAGTTCCAGTCAGCAACCACCTCAGTCTGAGATGGCTGATGTGGCGGCAGCCTTACAATCTCTGGCAGCAAGACAGCGGATGATGCAGGAGCAGTTCACAGCTCTAAGCCAAAACATGCTAAGACCACTAGGGGTTTCACCTGAGATGATTACTCTGGCAGCAGCTCCAGGACAGCATGAGTCCAGGGGACCACCCCAGGCACCACACAAAGACCTGCCACCCCCTCAGCGGCGTAGGGATGTTGCTGACCCCCGGCGTCTACTCCTGGGGAGGCAAGGAAACCCTTGCCCTGAGGACAGGTATGACAATCTGGAGGGAGAGGAGGCCCCTATAGAATGCTGGGAGCCATATGAGGTCTCCAACAATACTGTACGACCTCTCCAGGATAGTAAAGGAAAGTGCGGGAGACCAAATCTTGATGATCACCCGAGAGGCTCTGCTTTTGATCGCTTGAGCAGGGGGTCGGCCTTTGAGAGGCTGGGCCCCGTAAATGACCTGCGGGAAAAATTATCCAGGTCAAAAAGTGCTGCGAGGTCCAGGAAGGAGGTAGCAGATGGCCGACCCCAAGGACGGGATGACGGACAAAGGGAAGTAAACAACCGACACAGGCCTGCCGCAGCAGAACCCTCCGTCCACCTTAAAGAGGCGTCAGGGGATAACATCGGCCAAGCCGACCCTGTGAGGCCCTGGAATGACTCAATTCAGCGACTAGAGGATAAGATCGGTGATATAATGAAGAGCCGGGACCCTCTTCAGAAGGGATACACCATAGGCTCACCCTTTGTGGCGAAGATAGTCAACTTCCCTACGCCATCAAGGTTCAAGCCACCCGTGGTCACCCCAAGATATGACGGGAGCACCAACCCTGTCCACCATGTTGAGATGTATCAATCAGCAGCAGAAATATACTCTATCTCAGATGAGATCAGGTGTCGTGCCTTTTCTGGTACCCTTACTGGGGCTGCGCATGTCTGGTACACGTCTCTTCCGAAAAATTCCATTGAAAACTTTAAGCAGTTGGCAGACCTGTTCATCCATAACTTTTGCTTTGGGGTGAGGCCAAAGAAGAAGACCACCCACCTGCTCTATGTTAAGCAGGGGAAGAATGAAAGTCTGAGGGCTTACATAGCCAGATTCAATAAAGAGAAGCTGGAGGTGGAAGACTATAAGGAGAGTATAGCTATGACAGCCCTGATTGGAGGACTCCAACAGGGGAAGCTATTATGGAAGCTTGTTGAAGACCCTCCGAGGACGATGGCTGAATTACTGTCGACAGTAGGAAAAGTGATGAACGCCGAAGAGGCGACGGCCGCAAAGTATGAAGACGAAAAAGGAGGCGCTAGCTAGTGGGGGTAAATACCCTAAGAAGAACAAAGAGGGGAAGAAGAGGTCCACGGACGAAAAGTTCGCTGGTTACACCCCTCTGACGGTCAGCTGTGAGCAGATACTCAATGAGATAAAGAGTGACCGGTCCCTGAAGTGGCCTGAGAAATTGAGGGCAGCCCCCAACAAGAGGAATGAGAACCCGTGGTGTGAATTTCACCAAGACCACGGCCACGTAATAGACAAATGCTTTGCTCTGAAAGATGAGATTGAGAAGATGTTGAAAGAAAGGAAGCTCACAAAGTACGTCGACAAAGGTGCCTTCAAGAGGGGCCGAGGGGATGACCCCAGAAAGAGGCGAGGCGACGCATGTAGAGAGGGACCTAAAAAAAGAGGGGACGACCCTTATGATGATGAGGATGACCCTGACCTCCTGCCGAGAGACGACCAAGGCCCTGTCAAGAGGCTTAATATAATCTCGCTCGGAGTGGGAATGATCTCCGGGGGTCTAGCAGGAGGAGGGTCTGAGGTCGCTGACAGTAAGGCCCATGTGGCTGAGGCCAAGGCAGTGACGAAGACGGTACACTCAACCTCCCTGGAGGCCAAGTTAGAAAAGAGGAAGAAGGTTGATATGGACACCCTGATAGTGGGGTTCTTGATAATGGACTTTAAAGGCCTCCTAGCCCCACACGACGACCCACTCGTCATCACAACTAGGGTGCACGGGTATGAGGTGCCGAGGATATTGGTCGACAGGGGTTGTTCTGCAAATGTAATGTTTTGGCCGTGCTTCAAGGCCTTAGGTCTCAGCCGTGCTAGACTCGTCCCATACCATCATCCATTGATTGGATTCAGTGGTGAAAAGGTTCATCCCTTGGGAGTGTATGAGGTCGATGTTAGGATGGGGGACGAGTGACCGAGATGGCTTACCAAGAAGGTCAATTTCTTCGTGATGGATGAGCATGTCTTTTCGGCCTACAACATCATACTGGGACGTGTGGCCCTCAAGGGGTTTGAAGCTATGCCATCTACGGTCCATCAGATGATTAAGTTTCCTACCCCTTACGGGTTGGGGGAAGTTCAGGGAGACCAGACGACAGCGCGAGAATGTTACTACAACTCCGTTGAAGAAAGGGAGGCACACAAGAGGGCTAAGACCACTTACAATATTGATACCCTAGAACCCACGGACGAGACGAAGCTCAAGAAAGGAGAGGTCGCGGAAGAGGTAGAATCCATCATCCTCGATGAGGATGACCCGGAAAAAACCATCCAAGTCGGAAAGTCTCTGAAGCCCAATATCAAGGAAAACCTCATTAAACTGTTGAGGAGAAGGCGAAGCGTCTTCGCATGGAGTCATGTAGATATGCCGGGGATTGACCCTGAAATCATGTGCCACAAGCTCAATGTGGTAGAGAAAGTGAAGCCGGTAAAGCAGAAGAGGAGAATTTACTCTAGAGAAAAGTATGAGGTCATTAGGGACGAGGTCAAAAAATTAAAAGACGCTAAATTTATCAGAGATGTCATCTACCCTGAATGGCTGTCCAATGCAGTCATTATCCCAAAGCCCAATGGGAAGTGGAGAATGTGTGTGGACTTCACAGACCTCAACAAGCACTGTCCCAAAGACAACTTCCCTCTCCCCCGCATTGATCAGATGGTAGACGCTACCGCAGGCCATGAGCTCATGAGCTTTATTGATGCCTATTCAGGGTACAACCAGATCTTCAAGAACCCTGAAGACTCGGAGAAGACAGCCTTCATTACTGACAAGGGGACATACTGTTATAGGGTCATGCCCTTTGGCCTAAAAAATGTGGGGGCAACGTACCAGCGCCTCGTAAATAAAATGTTCGAAGACCAAATTGGGAAGTCTATGGAGGTCTATGTAGATGACATGCTGACTAAGAGTTTGAAGGAAGAGGATCATGTGGCAGACCTGGAGAGGACCTTTAATATGATGGAAAAATACCAGATGAAGCTTAACCCGGACAAGTGTGTCTTCGGGGTCGGAGCAGGGAAGTTCTTGGGGTTCATTGTCAACTAAAGAGGCATCGAGGCCAATCTTGAAAAGATAAAGGACCTTGTTGAGATGAAGACCCCCAAGTCCATTAAAGACGTTCAGAGACTCACAGGGAGAGTTGCTGCCTTGATCAGGTTCGTGTCTAGGGCCACAGACAAGTGTTTGTCATTCTTTAAGATCCTTAGGAAGGCCTTCGAATGGAGTGAAGAGTGTGATGAGGCTTTCAAGGATCTAAAGTCATACTTAGGGTCTCCCTTGCTGTTGTCACGACCAGTGCAAGGTGAACGACTTTACATGTATCTGGGTGTCTCTGTGTCGGCCGTTAGTGCAGTAATCGTCAGAGATGAAGATGGGGTACAGAGGCCAGTGTATTTTAACAGTAAGGCACTTCAGGGGGCAGAGAAAAGATACCCAAGGATGGAGAAGTTAGCCTACGCCTTGATTCATGCCTCAAGAAAGATGAAGCCATACTTCCAGTCCCATACAATGGTCATCCTCACCGACTCTCCTCTTAGGAAGGTCCTACACAAGCCAGAAAAATCAGGCAGGCTAATGGCCTGGGTTATAGAGCTGGGGGAGTTTGACATAGTGTATCAGCCTAGGACGGCCATTAAGGGGCAAGCGCTGGCGGATTTTGTTGTTGAGTTTACTTGGGAAGGTGATGAAGCCGAGGGTGAGACCCTCGGGAAGACAGATACACAACAAGACAGGCCCACCGACACACCCGTAGATAGGGCTGAGACAAGCATCGCTAGAAGGAAAGCGGCTGAAAACGAAGAGGGAAGATACATCTTTAGACAGGGATCCCTCACCGAGGGAAATTTCTCAGAGGGAAAGACTCTGAGGTTCAACTTCAAAGCCTCCAACAACGAGGCTGAATATGAGGCCTTGATAGCAGGCCTCTCATTGGCTAAGTCTCTTAGTGTCGGCCAGATTTTGGTCCATAGTGATTCTAGGCTAGTAGTGAATCAGATACTAGGAGCCTACGAGGCCAAGGACGAGAGGATGGCTAGGTATCTTGAGAAGGCGAGGTCATTACTGAAGGCTTCAGAGAAGTGAAATTAAAGAGGATACCTAGGCTTGACAATGGCCGTGTTGATGCCCTTGCGAGGTTGGCCTCGGCAACTAAGACATCAGGAGGACGATCCTAGTAGAAATTTTACTTCAGCCAACTATTGAAGATGCAAAGGGAACACTTGGCAATTGCCTAAATTTTTCTCATGCTTCATGGATGGACCCTCTGATGAGATACATTAAAGAGGGGGAGATGCCAGAAGCAAGGCAAGAAAGGAAGAAGCTGAGGTACAGGGCTGCAAAATTCACTGTCATCGGAGACACTTTGTACAAAAAGGGGTTTTTGCTCCCCTTACTTAGGTGTGTGCATCCCTCAGAAGTCCCTTCCATTTTGCAAGATGTGCACGAAGGATCGTGCTCAAGCCACATCGGGGGCAGATCCCTAGCGAAGAGGGTGATCACCTAAGGGTACTGGTGGCCGACCTTGGGGAAAGACGCCGCGATATATGTAAAAAAGTGCGATAAATGCCAGAGATTTGCCACCATCCCTCACCAACCCCATTAGCCTCTTACCTCCATTACATCCCCATGGCCATTTACAGTGTGGGGGATCGACCTCGTAGGACCCTTACCAAGAGCAGTCAATAACTATCGGTTCCTCATCGTGGCTATTGACTATTTCTCAAAATGGGTGGAGGCCGAACTAATGGTGATAATTACAGAGCAGAAGACCTTCCAGTTCATCTGGAAAAATGTTATATGCAGATATGGTCTCCCCAACACCCTCATCTCGGATAACGGGACTCAGTTCAAGAATACCTCTCTACAGAAGTACTGTGAAAGGGTGAGTATCAAATAATTTTTCTCCACCCCGGGCTGACCTCAGGCCAATGGGCAAACAGAAGTTACAAACAGGACAATCCTGGATGGAATCAAGAAGAGGCTTGAGGAGGCAAAAGGAAGATGGGTCGATGAGTTATATGTCGTGCTGTGGGCGTACAGGACGATAGTGAGGACCTTTATCGGAGAGACCCCATTCATGCTAGCTTATGGCTCAGAAGCCATCCTCCCCACCGAGATTGAGTTTCCTACTCATAGGGTCCAAATGTATGACCCCCAGAGAAATACAGAAGAGAGGAGACTCGACTTAGACCTGATTGAGGAAAGGAGGGAAGATGCCGAGATAAGGCAGGCCGCCTACCTGCAGAGGACCGCAAGGTTTTATAATCAGAGGGTAAAGGATAGGCCAATTGCAGTGGGGGACTTGGTCCTCAAAAAGACTTGTCAAAAGCCCAACAAGCTCCATCCTAATTGGCATGGCCTATATAGGGTCATCGATGAAGTCGTCCCTGGGACCTATAGACTAGAAAACCTAGAGGGGGAACCCTTTTCCAACCCCTGGAATGCAGATCATTTGAAAAAATACTATCAGTAGCGTTGTAAGGTCTTAATAGACCATAATTGTAATAAGAATTGCTCCAACAAAACACTTGGAAAATTAATGAGAAATATCAGTGTTTCCCCTCATCCTGTGTTTATCAGTTCTAGTACGCGTGAAAACATCTCCAGAGAACGGCCCTCGGCCTATAATGAGGGTCAATGGAGGGGACGACCCCACCATTGCCCTCAAGAAAGATGAGGGAGCACTTGATTAAAAACCATTAATTTGGTTATTGTAACCCTCGGCTATAATGAGGTCGCATGGAGGGGACGACCCCACCATGGTCCTCAAGACAGACGAGGGAACACTTTATTAAAAACCATGTTTGGTTACTGTAACCTCGGCTATAATGAGGTCTCATGAAGGGGACGACCCCACCATATTCCTCAAGACAGACGAGGGAACACTTTATTAAAAACCATTAGTTTGGTTATTGTAGCCCTCGGCTATAATGAGGTCGCATGGAGGGCACGACCCCACCATGGTCCTCAAGACAGACGAGGGACCAATTGATTAAAAATCATTAATTTGGTGATTATAACCCTCGGCTATAATGAGGTCGCATGGAGGGAACGACCCCACCATGATCCTCGAGACAGACGAGGGAAAACTTTATTTAAAACCATTAATTTGGTGATTATAACCCTCGGTTATAGTGAGGTCGCATGGAGGGGACGACCCCACCATGATCTTCAAGACAGACGAGGGAACACTTTATTTGAAACCATTAGTTTGGTTATTGTAACCCTCGGCTGTAATGAGGTCGCATGGAGGGGACGACCCCACCATGGTCCTCAAGACAGACGAGGGAACACTTGGTTTAAAACCATTAATTTGGTGATTATAACCCTCGGCTATAATGAGGTCGCATGGAGGGGACGGCCCCACCGTGATCCTCAAGACAGACGAGGGAAAACTTTATTTAAAGACATTAATTTGGTGATTATAACCCTCGGCTATAATGAGGTCGCATGGAGGGGACGACCCCACCATGGTCCTCAAGACAGACGAGGGATGGGTTAGTGGCATTAACAAAGACAACACAAATAATACAAGAGGCAAATATGGAAGACAGCAAAGGAGATGATAGTATAAATGAAATATCAAGTGTTCTACAAGATAGAGTACAAAAATTTCAATTACATCAAGAGGGTATGGGCTACAAACAGCCACCCTATGGAATAATGTCAGAGGGCAGGGCCTCAACATCCACAAGAGGGGTTTCCTCAATGACCACAACTGGTTGATCTTCAGACGTGCCGACCCCCTCGACTTGCACTTGGGATTCCACCTGAGTTAGAGCCTCGGCAATCAGGGGGTCGTCCATTTGAACGGCCTCCAGAGAGGGACGAACGAAAAAGACGACGTCGCCGAACTTGAGGACGACCCACCGATAATCCGTCCTTATCCCTCTCTCCAAGTACTCAAGGTTGAAGCCTTGGAACTCATCGGAGAGTTTATAGGCTTCCACAGCGTCTGCCTCGGCTTTATTCACAGCCTCAGATAGCTCAATCTTAAACTGGGCCTCCCGATGGGTCATGGCTTCATCCTTCTTCTTCTTCAGAAGCAAGTCTTTGGCCCTCAGGTCCTCATCATGCTGTCTCGTCAGCTCGTCCATAATTCGTGCATGTTCAGTTCTGACACTCTCTAGCTCAGCCTTTGCAGTATCTAAGTCAGCCTGCAGGTCGGCCTCATGTTGGATGGCCCTCTCGGCCTCATGGAATTTCTCCTGATTCTCATCCATCCATTTAGTTGCCGAGGTAAAGGCGCATACAGACTGCACAGAAAAATAAACAGATGTCAAGAGGTCGAGGAAACAGTTATTGAAAGAATGCAAATAAAAGAAATGAATCAAGACCGATACCTGGGCTAGAGCGTGCAGACCATAGTCATACACTTTGGCTGGAGGCATCTTTGATAGAAAGTCATAATCAGCACCCGAGGGAGCATGGCTGCCCTCAAATTTGCGATGAGTGATGAGGGCTCGGCCCTCAAAAGTGCCAAGTTCTGGGACCAGAAGGCCCCCATGCTGGATGAAGAAGCAGTCCCTTCAAATGCTTCGACCCTGGCCCTCGTCCGAGAATCCGATCGAGGGTCAATAGGAATCTCGAGTTCTTTTCTTTTGTGGCTATCGGCTGTCGGCTCAACGACCGTCGGCCCCACGGCCTTCGTCTTCCTCGAAGCCTGCTGAGGCTCCTTACCCTTCTTCTTTGCCAAGCCTGATAGTAAACTGGGAGTAGTCATTTCCCAGAGATAGTCTGATATACCAGCAGGATGACCTGAAAAGGGTACGACACGTGAGAAAAATGCAGAGATAAAAAGGAAACACTTGAAAAAAAAAATAAAGAAAAGTACAACTCACATAGTTCTGTAAGGGGGCCGACCTTCAGACCAGCTTCCTTGAGGAACCGAGGGGTCATAAGATCTTCAAAATTTGGAAGTTCACCCCCTCTCCCTCATCCTCTCAGATATTCAACAACATCTGTCTCTTCCAGGATAAGTCTGGGGTCTGACCTGGCCTTCATTGACGGGTTAGACCATCTTCGGGGGACCCTCGGACTATCGGCTACAGGAGATGCCTCGGCGGAGAACTCCCACTCCCCAGAGACGAAGAAAAATCTCTTCTTCCAATCGTGGTTGGAGGTTTGTGCCATGTGGAGAAGTTTTTTCTCAGACCTCCTCGCCCATAGATGATAGTACCCAGGCTGTTTGGACGAAGAGGTGATATTGTAGCAGGCCAAGAATATGTCAGCCGAGGGCTCATCAGTGAAAGCATTCTTCCACAGGGAGATGTAACCTAGTATCGTCCTCCAGGAGTTGGGAGGAAGCTGAGAGGGGGCAATACCGAGGGCTGATAGAATATCTACGATAGCAGGATGCAGAGGGAACCTGATGCCAACCTTGAACATTTGTTCATACACTGCAACCTCACCCTCTTCACCCTCTTCACCCTCAAAAACCCTCTCAGACTCAGAGGGAACCCTCATGGTTATGCCGGGGGGTACTCCATAGGCATGTCTCCACAATAAGAGGTCGCGATCCCTAATGAAGGAGATATAGGACGAGGCATGGGAGGTATCAACATGGTCATCTGAATCATCGCCCTCGGCCTCAGTCCCCTCTCCCTCGGCCTCGTCATCTGCCAGAGGACCATGGGGAAAGGCCATCTGGAAGGCATGTGGAGATAGGGTTGTCACAGGGACAGCCTCGGAGGGGACCATACCCTTGGCCTGTCGGCCTGAGCTTAGGTCAGATGTCTCTATTCTACCAGAAGGTCCAGCGCCAGTTGGCGAGGATGATCTCTCGTCCATCTCACTTGAATGACACTCGACTAGACGATGGGACGACCCACAAGACTCAGACGGTTCAAATGGTTTTATTGTGGCTAGAGGAATAGGAAAGATGGGTCGTACCCAATTAGGGTCGGCCCCTCGTCTCCTCTCCTCCTCTTCCTCTATTCGTCTGATCTCAACAAATAATTTCTCTCTCAGCGAAGGGAACTCCTCAGCTAAGCTATAAAGCCTCCTAAGCATCAAAGGGGAGACCCTACACTTGGAGGAATTTGGGAAACTTAACTATAAACAAGTTTGCAGTTGACCAAATTAGACTTTTGGATTAAAATAAAGGGAATCGATGGTTTTCACTCGAGAACACCCAAGAAACTCAAGAACACTCAAAGGACAGTCGCCGAAAAAACTGTAAAATGACCTAAATTAAGCCCTACAAGCCTAAAAAAGAAAAGCAAAAAGAGAAATGAAAGGAAAGAGGGCGTTGGTGGTGAAATATTACCTGAAGAGAAAGGGTGAAGCTGCTAAGTTGAAGGTTCGAAAGTTGCAGAAATGGCAAGAAGGCTTGAGACTAGAGAGAGAAAACTTGGGCGCGAAGAAGAAGAAGAGAGTGAAGGGTTTCAAAAATCGCTTAAATACCTTAGTAATGAGTGGGCCCATTAACCAAGAAGGGCATCATTAGGGCACGAAGCCCCAGGTGAAGTATGCAGCTGCCATGCCTTGGAAACTAAAATGGCAATGAATACTCGTCTAGGTGTCACACCAGCTTAACAAGTGTCACTCACCTAACTGAGCATACACGCATCTCAATTACAACACTATCCCTCAGCTATCTCAACAACATCAATGGCTAAGAGCTGGGGGGTGATTGATATACCCGTATATATCCTCGGCCTGACTGAGGATTACCTCCAACCAGATGACCCCTCAGGGGGCCGACCCTTCATCAGGCTCCAGACGACCCCTCAAGGGTCCGACCCTTCATCAGGCTCCGGATGACCCCTCAGGGGGCCGACCCTTCATCAGGCTGCGGACGACCCTCCGAGGATACGACAGTACGAGGCCAGAATTAGGCCAGACTCATTACCGGAAGGACCTTTGCCCTCGGCCTCATATCAAAGGCCAAGGGTGACATCATCACAGCGCGTGGTTTGGGAGACGCGTGGAACAGTGCACGTGAGGCTCACATGGCACATGGGATACCGTTATAACAAAATCACACCCTCACGTGAGGGAATATTATGTCATCATTTGGCATCTACAGGTGTCAATAAGGGATTGGCTAGATCATCATTCACATGCACCATGCATACTTGGGGGGTACACTACACCCCCCAAGACCTATATATACTTGTCACCTACAACCCTACAAGGGATCGATAATTGTAACCCTAGCTAAAACTCTGCTTGTACACACAGTAGAGAGAGAAAGTGAGCTTATGTGTATTGTATCCAAGGCCATTAGTGCCCATACTTAGTGGATCACACACTCGCAGTGGATGTAGGCCAAATTGGCTGAACCACTATACACCATTGTCTTGTTCCTCTTACACTCATCTCCTTCTACATACTCGTATACTTAAATCTCTATGACTGCCATAGTTGCCACTGTTTGAGCTCACTATCACTTATCCGGTGGTGCTAAATCTTAGCATCATCATATAATATCAATGGCATTCAATTAAATGAAGCTTGTTCATTTTCATGAGAGTAATTTAACGTGCAACATGTATAATTAAGTTATATTAATGAATTTCGGCTATTAAACAAATCTTATATTCATGAATGATAATGGTCTCAATATTCCTTCAAATGGTCTGTATACACCTTATTATCAACTAATTTCTAGTTCAATCCAAGGAATGCAATCAATAATTTATGATATAACTTCTCTAAGGCTTTTTCGAATCCTTTTCCATAACATAAGCAATCTTTTATTTTTAACCCACAACTCAAAAATAAGAGTTCTCTTGAACACCAAAGTTTCAGATTCTATTAAATGTTCTTTAATAATAGTTTAGAGGTACTCCATTGAGTGTCCCCACTATTCTCTAGGTATAGCATTGAGAAGAAACATGTAATGTGCCCCCACTATATCTTCAATTCATAAAATTGAATCTAAACTTATAGAGTTTCAACATTAAATAAGAATTAATCTTATTTCTTAAAATAATACATACTTAATGCTTTCAGGTATAGCCGAATCAAAAAATATAAGTTCATTCGTTCGAGTCATAATTTCAGATTTTCAAAGGTCTGAAAGTCACATATAGATTATACAATCTATTTCATAGAAAATTATAATATATAATTTTTCACAATGTATACAATAATACTCGTATTAGAGTTTAAACCTCTATTCCAAATCAAAGCATACGGTCAAAATAATTTTACCTAACTAAATTATTTCTACACACGTATGAAGCACACCAAATTGATTCCAACATAGTGGAATACAATTTTATTATATACATTCTCCAACTCATAAATGAATAATATAAAGAATTATTCATATAAAATTCTAGCGGTTGCACTCCAAACTCAAATATTGTATAAGTCATTATACAATTTCTATGAAATCCATCTTTCATAAATTTGAGTTCAAAATTTTCTAAGTACTTCATAAATCCTTGAATAAGAAATTTATAAAGGCTTCAAAATATTTTGAACCCGTTGGGAGCACATTTTTCTAAGAAAATGTTGTCCAAAATATTTGTTCAAACGGAGAAAGCTTCAAGTTTGAAATTTCACCACGACCAAACAGCTCATTGAAAGTTTATGAAAATTTTCAGAATTCATCCTTTATGAGTCTAGTCTTATCCAAAATTGGAATCACTCAAAAATATTATGTACAAGTGAAGATAAACTTATTTTACTACAAGCTGTCCAAAAAATTCAGCATTGCGCATCCCGTTTGAAAAAATCATAATAAAGGAAATACAACTCTTTTTGCAGAAATTCTGAAGCCCAAAATTTATAATCTCAACATACTACATGCATGCCAAAATTCACAAAATTTCAGTCTATATATCATCAAAAAACTGAGAAGATATTCCAATAAAATTCATAATAAAAATTTCAGTTTTTTTTTTCATCATCGATCACTTTAGTGTGGTTGAAAAATATCAACTAAACTTTCACATAAACACTTCAAAAAATATTTGAACCAATTTCTTTTATAGTAAACATAGCGCAAGGCGCAAATGTTTATAACTTACCCTTCGAATCCATATAACAAATTTTCATTTGTTCCAATATAACAAATTTTCATTTGTTTCCAGATATAAAATTTTAATTTAATTCTATATGATAAATTTTCATTTATTTTCATATAACAAATTTTCATTTGTTATCAAATATCAAATTCTTACTTTGATTCCATATAACAAATTTAAGTTTATTTTCTTAACCACAAGTGGCTCAAAATGAATTGTCCAAAAAAGGTACACAATTCCATTTCCAACAATAACATCTTATGTGAGATAACATTTCACATTCATAACTAAAAAATAGGATTGACCTATTTAAAAGTTTTTCATGAAGGTGTTCATTTTTGTTCAAATTCTAATTTCCCACGAAATTATTAATCGATTCCGAATTGACCAAAAATTCTGAAATTTATATATATCTACTTCACAAAATATAATTTTATGGAAGTTCGGGGGCTGAATGGTCATTTCTAGAGGTAAAAGGTCAAAATTATAATTTATAGACATAGAAACTTAGTTGGCCTTTTTTCATTTCGACATCATAAAAATAATCATATATACCCATAAGATTTATTTTTCGGTTTCCATGGTAGATATGAATCGTCTTAAATTGTTGATACACTTTATATATTGTGATTAAAAAAATCACATCAAAGAGTTTTACGGAGAAATCGAAAAATAAAATCATATATTAATTTTAAGTCTACTGCTCAAAATTGAATTATTACCTCATATGATTATCGCAAAATACGAACCGCATGCGTTGAATCCAAATATTTACTGCACAATAAAAAATAAACAATATTACCTCAATCGTTTATAAATTCGTCGTAGACGATTCTTGGATTGAGTTGTGGACTAGGTCGTTCTCTTTAAGACGTTTCGCGGCTCTACCTTCTTTGTGCAGGTAGTATTAAGTCACGCCGTTCCTAGGATAAAACAAGCTCAGAATCACCTCTGAATCATATAACCATCTACCGCAGTTATATGTCTTCTAACACTCATTCCAAATTAATTGCTCAATTTCTGAAAAATATTTTGGGGAAATAAATATTTTCATGAAGAAAATATTTTTCTATTTTCGTTCTATTTTTCTTTCTAAGAAAAATTCATAGAGAGAATTTTTAGAGAGAAACCCGTTTCTCCTTTTTATTTTTGTAGCATGTATTGCTTTCTTCTCTCTTACAATCTCAAAAACCTGTTTTTCTCTCTCAAGCTCACTCCTTTATTATCATTTGGTCGGATGAAGAGTAATAATTATGTGTGTTGCAAGTGGGTACACAAGTGGGAAATAAAATATGGTTTAGTGGGTATAGTGGGAGAGGTTGGCTAATTTTCAGCCAAAAGTTTAGGAGAAGTGGGTATAATTGATCTCCCACTTATATTTTAAAATACAAACATACAATAATAATATCACCTAAACAAGATTTTCCACTCTGTAATCATGATTGAAAAATAAATAGTGAGAGAGACAGTGATGCAAAAGCTACTACATTCATGTAGGGCCGATCGTGAGATAGATAAAAATTAACAACGCCCTGTACAAAAAATTGTAAAATAAGACTATTTTATGTGTATTGATATAAAAAAAATTAGCCATCAATATATAAATAATAACAAATAGGCCAACGGGACTCAGTGCTCTCGCTCACTTAGCACATGTTCAGAACCCGCCCTTACATTCATGCAAATACATAACTGGTATTATATATGTTCCTGCCACTACTAAACAAATGTTGATCACATAATTTGATCCGCAATTCATCCATTCAGCTCTAATTAGGAGTGGCAACATTTTTTTTATCTCTTTTTGCTGGAAATACAACATTGATTACTTTTATGCCAACTAAGTGGAATATTTCTTTGTATAAACATATTAAATTTACCTATCTAATCAGTTGTTCGACATCCACTAATAATTGTGTACCCTAAATTTGAGGAGCTCCCTGTTCTCATCAAAAGGAACTGTGTAACTAAGGGCCTGTTTGGTTTGCAACTATAATTCTATTTTCTGTGTTTAAATACAATTCTGATAAAAATATGCGTTTGGCAACCTATTTTTAAACACATAATTATAATATTTCTATATTATAATCAAGCTTTTTAGAAAACAGGTTTATGGTGTTTTATAACTTCTGTTTTTTTATTTTTCAACTCAAAATTATTCATTCTTAATATTTTAATGCAGTTATACCTTAATATATAATATACATACATAATACATTAATATGCGTGTAATTCTTATAAATAAAAAATATATATGTATATGTACACAAAATTACGTATAGAATAATATAAAGTTAAATAATATTATCAATAGATACATGATACTTATATATAGTTTTATACATGTATTATTAATGTCTGAAATAATATAAAATATACATATTGTACATATGTATTAAAAAATATTATCAATTCATGTATGTATGAAAGTTTTATGTGTGTGTGTGTGTATATATATATATATATATATATATATATATATATATATATATATATATATTATATGTACATAGATATTATATGTACATAGATATATTATATATGTATTTATATATGTACATACATATATTATATGTACATATATTATATATGTATATATACATACATATACATATACAAATGTATAGACACATGTCCGATCCGTATTCTTAAAATGCGGACTGGTCCGCACAAGAGCATTATATATGTATATATATATATATATATATATATATATATATATATATATATATATATATATATATATATATATACACACACACACACACACATAAATATATGTACAATATAAATATACATGATTGTCAATTTTATCAAATTTTTAAAAAATTATATTTAAAAACAAGTTACAAAACGCACACTAATAATTATAAACATAAAAAACTGAATTTTAAAACTGTTTTTAAAAACATCGTTTAAATCGAGTTTTCTGAGTAGCGAACCAAACAGACACTAAGCGTTTTCTTTTTTTTTTTCAAATTAAACTTTATGCTCTAGACGGGTTGGCTACATGAATTATGTCCTCCGATTAACCACGTGCATTTGAGTCTGCTTCTCCCATTAGTATTATTACTATCAATAATAATCATATCACACTTTATTACTATCACCGGCTCTACCTTGTACACCAATGAACATTTTCCCTCGAGCAAATGGTAAAAGCCAATAGTTTCTCTGTAAAACGACACAACATATGTTGTACTTGGCAGAAAACGGTGTGGGATAGGAGGTGGTTTGGGACGGAACACATGGTATTGTCTGAGTTCAGTCTAACTCCCACTGTTTCACCTTATATTATGTTATTAATTTTCAAGTTTAACATTGCATTATTGAAAAAATTTTAAACTGAAAAAAATGGTATATATATTTGAGTCAAAAGTAAACCAAACAACCCCCAACTACTTCATTTGAAATTTGCATACGTTTTCTCAACAACACATACTTAGTTTAGCAAACACTATAAATGTATAAGGGATTTCTGGGTAAGATCTATAATATTTAAAGGGGAAGATCAAGAAAATGTATATTCTCAAACTGAATACTATCTTCAGTCTGAGAACATTTTACTCCCTTTTACCATGAAATTATGTGCTTGTAAAAATTAAAGGTTCCTTATATTTGTCAAACATATACCATACTGACGTCCAAATATACACATTTGCTCATTGCAATGGGATTTGTTTTGTCCAAATATACAGGGTTATCCAGCACGGCAGGAATGCTCTAACAAATATTGGTTAATATATAAATCTTTCTATCTTTAAGCTTCACTACCTCTCCATTTAGAAATCTGCTTTGATTGAAATCACATTCCACATACTAATTAAAAAGCTTGTTATTTTATACCAACCCGGTTTAACAGCTTCTCTACACACTTGTAATGTACCATCAAACCAGAACTCAATTGTATCACATCAAATTAATAAAGAAATGTAGATAGAACGGGATCATAGCACCATATCTTAGGCAAAGTCTCCAAATAAGCACTGGGAATCTCCATTTCAGTAAGTACATTGTTATTAATACCCAAAGCTACCTTCAATATCTGGTTTGTGCAGTCCCTGAATTGTTGCAACCTTTTTCTTTCATCCTCCGACAACCCTTTAAGAGGAACTTTAGGGCACGGAAGCCACCACTTGTCCTCCTGCCTAATTGAAGGCCACTTGTGGCCATCCCCTCCGATCCTCGCGGCGGGAGAGAGACGAAAGAAGAGCGGGGGTCTTCTTCTTCTCAGGAGGATCTTGGTTCCGCGCATCCTTCTTGGGAGCGCTTCGGCCGGCGTCGGTGATGAGGTGAAAAATGTAGAGAGATGGATTCGCTAGTCTATTTTACTCAAAACAGACAAAAGAAAAGGGTGACATCCCGAAGGACATCATCCAAAGACATACTGATACATACGAAACCAAAAATGATTCGAAAAGAGTCCGGAGGCTAAGTTACGAAATGGGAAGGTGTTAGGCACCCATTCCGCCCTTACGGTCTCTCATGGGTTGTTGCTATTTTTCTTTATTTCCCCGTGATATGTGTGCATGTGTATATGTAGCGGAGATAGGAATCATCAACTCGTATCATGGAAGAGATAAAGTGAGTCATCCGTAGGAATGTTCCTAAAAGCAATATTAGAAAATAGGATTTACGCGATTATCCTAGCGTCGATCATTATAAGGGAATGATGACGCATGCGGGATAATACGCCACTAAGAACAAATATATGTATATAGAGAGTTAATGTTTAAATAATGTAAGAAAAATATAAAAAAAGTAGGAAAAGGACTCGAGTCTCGGGTTTTACCCCGAGACGCCTACGTAGCCTATAGAGGCATCAAAGTCCACGTAGTTCGTATGAAAAACGAGGGGTGGGGATTATCCCATAAATCCAACCGGGGACTTCCCTTATATGTGTGTGTGTAAAAAAGTGTTTTAGTTGTGAGAAAAGTGTGAGAAAAGTGTAAGAATTCCCATTTGGAATTTATGAGCAAACCCTCTTTTTCTTATTTTTTAGGCTTTATTTATATGAAAATAAGAGATGTGCAATAATACTAGATAAAAATTATATTAGGATATATGAGATGAGAGAATAAAAGTGCTAAGTAATAAAACAAATTAATGCGAATTTAGGGGAATTTAAAGAGAGAGTTGACAAAGTTAGACCTTCTTGAAGATCTTGAGCATGGTCTTGGGTATTGGAGAACAGCCCTTGCACTTGGGTGATGGTGGAGGGTACTTAGTTCACCAAGTTTGATGAAAAGGTGATGAAAGGTGAAGGTTGGGAAGGGATTTGGATGTGGAAATCACACTGACTTCGAGAGGGGTTTTCTGAGCTTGGTGAGAGTGATGATTCTCTGATCTTCCTCTTCTTGGAATGAGGTTAGGCCCTCCTTTTTATAGTCCCAGGGCATTGCCAATTGGCATAGCCCTGGTCCTGCCAAACAGCAGGTGCGTTTAGGCACACTGCCAATAGGCAGGGTATGGAACCTGCCGTTTGACACTCTCTTTCGGGTTCCTTTGGAAAATCGATCGTAAAGCGCAAACCATTGATCCGAATCATGAATGGGGAAAACCTTAGAAAGGTACTTCAGCGACCTGTAATACCCCGTATTTTCATGCTATATTAATTTGGGGATTTATTAAATTTAATGTGAGTTAATTATTTAATAAAAATCTGGAAATTAATTATGTTATAATTATTAACGTGACAAGAGTTAGTAATTATGGGAAATTTGTTGAATATTACTAATGAGCAAAGTAATATATATGATATTGGTTATATTGAATGTCATAAGTGAATTAAATGACAATTTCGAAAATTTAAGTCGGGACGTGCTCATGTCGCGTTGGGACTAAATTTTGATAAATAAAAAGTGGATATTTTATAAGTTGTCCGTATGGTCGTTTTGAGTGTGCCAACGCGTCCGGAATGGTCGAGATAGTTAGAAAAGTGTACTCGGGGGTTTAGTTTGGGTCTCGGGGCGTTTTTAGGCCTAATTAGTACCCCGGGAGGGCATTTTGGTCACTTTACATATTTGGGTAATTAAACTCACGAAAATCAGCAACCTATATCAGCCATTTAGGTTAGTCATTTAGGGTTAGAATATTCAGAACCCTAGAACGGCCATTGGAGAAGAGAAGAGAGAGCTCTCAAGGAAATTCAAGGCCAAAAAGTCACCCGTTTGCACCGCCGTCACCGCCAACGCGTAGATCGCGAGACGGGGAACGCAACCACACCGAATTCACCTGCAAACCAGACTTCTTAAAATTCCAGGCAAGTGTTTAACTTGCTTATTTCGTTGATGCATCTTTCATATTAGCTTAGGAGTAATTAAAATGAGTTTTTATGGAAGAAAACCAAAGATATGAGATAGGAATCGCATGTAGTTATGGTTTATATGATAATTCTGGAAACCCTTGCCATGTAGAGGAAATTACCCACAAAATTATGATGATTATAAGAAGAAAATTCTGGAAATATTTGTTAGAACCATGATTAAGAGAATTTTAGGGTTATTGATAATTAATTAACTTTTGGGGCTGTTAATCCTTGATTAAATGATAGAAATCCACATGCTTTACGTTGAAAATACCTAATATGGTGATTTAAGGTTAGTAGTATCAATTCTGGGGCGATTGGGATTAGAAAAGATGGAAATTGTTGAAGTTAGATGATGAAACCCGTAACTGCAGAATTTCAGTTTTTCGCAGACCTGCTTGATTGATCGATCGAGCCCAGAGCTTCGATCGATCGAAGGTTCGATCGATCGAGCCCCAGACTTCGATCGATCGACCCCTCCTGGCAGACTACTATTTCCCTCATTAAGTTAGTTAAAATTCGATTCTATGTGATATAAATCTTGGACATCCTTAATAAAGTGTTTTGCGAGATAGGGAAGACCAGTAGGATATATGAATAATTTTGGAAACTTTTAAAGTAAGCCGAGAATTGTATTTTGGGATAATTACTTAAGGGTCGACGAATTTATGTATTACAGAGAGAAGTGCGTAAGAGAGTTACGTTGGGACATAAAGAGGACACCTACTGAATTTTATAATTAGGAAGATAGAGTCCACGAGTGTCATGAAATGAGTTGGAGAAACCCTTCGAGTTAAGGTTAGTGACGAACCCTTATAAGAAATACTTAATGTGAAAAGTAAGGATAAATATTGTAATTATGGGTTATGAGAGAAACCTATATTGATATGATAACAAGTGGTATATTTATATGGTTGTGTATGCATATATTATATACGTGTGAAAACCATGCCTGTGCTACTTGCTACCCCGGAGGTTACCGCGTTGGGACGATCTTATCCTGTGTTGCCTTATGGGGGATATTGATTCGTACCCTAGGAGATAGATATCCTTGGTACAGGCTATCGAAATGATAGTTCAGACGGTCCTAAGAGACGTGAGGGTATGTACTGACCTCTTAGAGACTTGGAATCTATGCTTCGCCTCAATCTTGTTTGTGTATATATGTTGATACAGTTCGAGAGTGATTCCGAACTTGTATATCCCTTAGTGTGAGCGATACGGGGATTGGATAGCAGAGTATGCCTGCACCATAGTTTTATTTGGGATGCCGTTATAATATATATATTGTACGAGTAGTTAATATATATATGAAATTATGAGATTTGGAACTGCCTACTGTGATTTGGTAAGTAGGACATAGTTGATGACTAAAATTGTAAATACTTGTTTGAAAGTATAATATGACACTGGGAAACTTTATAAATTAATGAAGCTAAAACGAGAGTTGTGCTACTAATTGGAAGTATCCTTTGTAAACAATGATATTGTTCGGTTTTGAAATCTTACTAGTAATTTAAGATAAGCTAAATTGTTGGGAAGGTTAGTGATAAAATGATAGGATAAACCGTTGGGAAGGTTAGTGCGATATGTGTTCACATTAGAAGAGAGGTGAGAATTTCTCAAGAGAGTGTCGCACTAATATGTTGTTGCATTGGCCTGTATCAATTTAAATACTTGCTAAACGAATTTTCAATCATACACACTATCGGGCTCTGATCCCTTTCTTTTTCTCTCTCTCTCTTGTATATATATGTATATATTACAGGTGCCCAGCCACAGGGGCGTCTTGCTTAGGATCCCTTGGAAGTAACGCGCTGCAGCTTAGGTGGGAGTTGCAGGTCTCTTGATTAGACGACTTCGTTCATTCGGATCCACTCTTAGTACTTTCATTTAGTTGGGCATGTGTAGCTCTTTCCATTATTCCGTTGTTATTGGACATTTGTATTTCAGTTATTTTCAGTACTGTTACTATGGGATTTATTCAGTTTGGATGTGTGACTTTAGATTTCGTATGTTGACATTCGATTGACTAATGTTTTATATTAATTGGATTATGTTGCAGAATTAATGTGGTGTGATTCTTACTTATTGAATGTTGTTAATAAAATAAATAATTTTTCTTTAAATAAAATTTGGAAAGTTATGTATGAAAATGGTTTTGACACTTAGTTTAATTAACTAGGGTGTTAAATTGGAAATTTTATTTTTCGACAGTGATGCTAAGAATGAACCAACTGTTCACCTTTATTTAATTTAATAAAGGAGTGATCGCCCGGTATTTAATTAGGCTGGGTGTCACAAGACCTTCGAAAGTCCTTGGACTGCTCTCGGGTTCGAGAGTTGACTTTGGGTCAAATGTGGCTCGGAAGCGCTACTCGGTCCTTTGGACGGGGGATCATCGGACGCAAACGGATCGTTCGTCCACATGGTAGGTCAGAATCGTGCACGGTGTGGATCGTTGGAAAGGTTAGGAGATGTACTTCGACATTCCAAAGAGTTTGACTCCGTTTGGGGAGTTTACTCTGGTCAACCGGGGCCTGGAAGCATCTGGTGACCTTTCAGAGTAAAACAAATTGTTCGTCCTTACCGTAAGTCAGAATCGCGCACAGGGTGGACCGTTGGAAACGGGATTTAGCTAATCATTCTTGCACAATAAATAAGAGTGCATTCATATTTCAACATACTTAGTGATAAACACGATTCATATTATTCTCAATTTATTCTCATTTGATGATTTATCAAAATATTATGCCATTTATTAGTGCCTCCCATATTTATAAAATCTCCACCTTTAAATTGGTCCGTGTAAGTTGCCTTACATAGGTCACCATTCGAAAAACAATATTATATATATTTAGTTTTTAACTCAACATCATATATAATATCAATGGCATTCAATTAAATGAAGCTTGTTCATTTTCATGAGAATAATTTAACGTGCAGCATGTATAACTAAGTTATATTTATGAATTTCGGTTATTACACAAATCTTATATTCATAAACGATAATGGTCTCAATATTCCTTCAAATGGTGTGTATACACCTTATTATCAACTAATTTCTAGTTCATTCCAAGGAATTAAATAAATCATTTATGATATAACTTCTTTAAGGATTTTTCGAATCCTTTTCAATAATATAAGCTAGCTTATATTTTTAACCCACAACTCAAAAATAAGAGTTCTCTTGAATACCAAAGTTTCAGATTCTATTAAATGTTCTTTAATAATAGTTTTGAGGTACTCCATTGAGTGCCCCCACTATTCTCTAGGTATAGCATTGAGAAGCAACATGTAATGTGCCCCCACTATATCTTCAATTCATAAAATTGAAGCTAAACTTATAGAGTTTCAACATTAAATAAGAATTAATCTTATTTCTTAAAATAATACATGCTTAATGCTTTCAGGTATAGCCGAATAAAAAAAATATAAGTTCATTCGTTCGAGTCATAATTTTAGATTTTCAAAGGTCTGAAAGTCACATATAGATTATACAATCTATTTCATAAAAAAATATAATATATAATTTTTCACAATGTATACAATAATACTCGTATTAGAGTTTAAACCTCTATTCCAAATCAAAGCATACGGTCAAAATAATTTTACCTAACTAAATTATTTCTACATGCGTATGAAGCACATCAAATTGATTCCAACATAGTGGAATACAATTTTATTATATACATTTTTCAACTCATATAAATGAATAATACAAAATATTATTCATATAAAATTTTAGCAGTTGCACTCCAAACTCAAATATTGTATAAGTCATTATACAATTTCTATGAAATCCATCTTCCATAAATTTGAGTTCAAAATTTTCTAAGTACTTCATAAATCCTTGAATAAGAAATTTATAAAAACTTCAAAATATTTTGAACCCGTTGGGTGCACATTTTTCTAAGAAAATGTTGTCCAAAATATTTGTTTAAACGAAAAAAACTTCAAGTTTGAAATTTCACCACGACCAAACTGCTCATTGAAAATTTATGAAAATTTCCAGAATTCATCCTTTATGAGTATAGTCTTATCCAAAATTGGAATCACTCAAAAATATTACGTACAAGTGAAGATAAACGTATTTTACTACAAGCTGTCCAAAAAATTCAGCATTGCGCATCCCATTTGAAAAAATCATAATAAAGGAAATACAACTTTTTTTTGCAGAAATTCAGAAGCCCAAAATTTATATTCTCAACATACTACATGCATGCCAAAATTCACAAAATTTCAGTCTATATATCATCAAAAAACTGAGAAGATATTCCAACAAAATTCATAATAAAAATTTCTGTTTTTTTTTTCATCATCGATCACTTTAGTGTGGTTGAAAAATATCAACTAAACTTTCACATAAACACTTCAAAAAATATTTGAACAAATTTCTTTTATAGTAAACATAGCGCAACCCGCAAATGTTTATAACTTACCCTTCGAATCCATATAACAAATTTTCATTTGTTCCAATATAACAAATTTTCATTTGTTTCCAGATATAAAATTTTAATTTGATTCTATATGATAAATTTTCATTTATTTTCATATAACAAATTTTCATTTGTTATCAAATATCAAATTCTTACTTTGATTCCATATAACAAATTTAAGTTTATTTTCTTAACCACAAGTGGCTCAAAATGAATTGTCCAAAAAAGGTACACAATTCCATTTCCAACAATAACATCTTATGTGAGATAATATTTCACATTCATAACTAAAAAATAGGATTGACCTATTTAAAAGTTTTTCATGAAGGTGTTCATTTTTGTTCAAATTCTAATATCTCACGAAATTATTAATCGATTCCGAATTGACCAAAAATACTGAAATTTATATATATCTACTTCACAAAATATAATTTTATGGAAGTTCGGGGGCTGAATGGTCATTTCTAGAGGTAAAAGGTCAAAATTATAATTTATAGACATAGAAACTTAGTTGGCCTTTTTTCATTTCGACATCATAAAAATAATCATATATACCCATAAGATTTATTTTTCGGTTTCCATGGTAGATATGAATCGTCTTAAATTGTTGATACACTTTATATATTGTGATTAAAAAAATCACATCAAAGAGTTTTACGGAGAAATCGAAAAATAAAATCATATATTAATTTTAAGTCTACTGCTCAAAATTGAATTATTACCCCATATGATTATCGCAAAATACGAACCGCATGCGTTGAATCCAAATATTTACTGCACAATAAAAAATAAACAATATTACCTCAATCGTTTATAAATTCGTCGTAGACGATTCTTGGATTGAGTTGGGGACTAGGTCGTTCTCTTTAAGACGTTTCGCGGCTCTACCTTCTTTGTGCAGGTAGTATTAAGTCACGCCGTTCCCAGGATAAAACAAGCTCAGAATCACCTCTGAATCATATAACCATCCACCGTAGTTATATGTCTTCTAACACTCATTCCAAATTAATTGCTCAATTTCTGAAAAATATTTTGGGGAAATAAATATTTTCATGAAGAAAATATTTTTCTATTTTCGTTCTATTTTTCTTTCTAAGAAAAATTCATAGAGAGAATTTTTAGAGAGAAACCCGTTTCTCCTTTTTTATTTTTGTAGCATGTATTGCTTTCTTCTCTCTTACAAACTCAAAAAACTGTTTTTCTCTCTCAAGCTCACTCCTTTATTATCATTTGGCCGGATGAAGAGTAATAATTATGTGTGTTGCAAGTGGGTACACAAGTGGGAAATAAAATATGGTTTAGTGGGTATAGTGGGAAAGGTTGGCTAATTTTCAGCCGAAAGTTTATGAGAAGTGGGTATAATTGGTCTCCCACTTGTATTTTAAAATACAAACATACAATAATAATATCACCTAAACAAGATTTTCTACTCTGTAATCATGATTGAAAAATAAATAGTGAGAGGGACACTGATGCAGAAGCTACTACATTCATGTAGCGCCGGTCGTGAGATAGATAAAAATTGACAACGCCCTGTACAAAAAATTGTAAAATAAGACTATTTTATGTGTATTGATATAAAAAAAATGAGCCATCAATATATAAATAATAACAAATAGGCCAACGGGACTCAATGCTATCGCTCACTTAGCATATGTTCAGAACCCGCCCTTACATTCATGCAAATACATAACTGGTATTATATATGTACCTGCCACTACTAAACAAATGTTGATCACATAATTTGATCCGCAATTCATCCATTCAGCTCTAATTAGGAGTGGCAACATTTTTTTTTATCTCTTTTTGCTGGAAATACAACATTGATTACTTTTATGCCAACTAAGTGGCATATTTCTTTGTATAAACATATGAAATTTACCTATCTAATCAGTTGTCCGACATCCACTAATAATTGTGTACCCTAAATTTGTGGTGGTTTGGGACGGAACACATGGTATTGTCCGAGTTCATTCTAACTCCCACTGTTTCACCCTATATTATGTTATTAATTTTAAAGTTTAAAATTGCATTATTGAAAAATTTTAAAACTGAAAAAAATGTTATATATATTTGAGTCAAAAGTAAACCAAACAACCCCCGACTACTTCATTTGAAATTTGCATACGTTTTCTCAACAACACATACTAGTTTAGCAAACACTATAAATGTATAAGGGATTTCTGGGTAAGAACTATAATATTTATAGGGGAAGATCAAGAAAATGTATATTCTCAAACTGAATACTATCTTCAGTCTGAGAACATTTTACTCCTTTTTACCATGAAATTATGCGCTTGTAAAAATTAAAGGGTCCTTATATTTGTCGAACATATACCATGCTAACATCCAAATATACACATTTGCTCATTGCATTGGGTCCAAATATACAAGGTTATCCAGCACGGCAGGAATGCTCTAACAAATATTGGTTAATATATAAATCTTTCTATCTTTAAGCTTCACTACCTCTCCATTTAGAAATCTGCTTTGATTGAAATCACATTCCACATACTAATTAAAAACCTTGTTATTTTATACCAACCCGGTTTAACTGCTTTGATTGTATCACATCAAATTAATAAAGAAATGTAGATAGAACGGGATCATAGCACCATACCTTAGGCAAAAGTCACCAAATAAGCATTGGGAATCTCCATTTCAGTAAGTACATTGTTATTAATACCCAAAGCTACCTTCAATAGCTGGTTTGTGCAGTCCACGCATTGTTGAAACCTTTTTCTTTCATCCTCCGACAACCCTTTGAGAGGAACTTTAGGGCACGGAAGCCACCACTTGTCCTCCTGCCTAATCGAAGGCTACCTGTGGCCATCCCCTATGATCCTTGCGGCGGGAGAGAGACGAAAGAAGAGTGGGGGTCTTCTTCTTCTCAGGAGGATCTTGGTTCCGCGCATCCTTCTTGGGAGCGCTTCGGCCGGCGTCGGTGATGAGGTGAAAAATGTAGAGAGATGGATTCGCTAGTCTATTTTACTCAAAACAGACAAAAGATAAGGGAGCCATCCCGAAGGACAACATCCAAAGACATACTGATACATATGAAACCAAAAATGATTCGAAAAGGGTGCGGAGGCTAAGTTACGAAATGGGAAGGTATTAGGCACCCATTCCGCCCCTACGGTCTCTCATGGGTTGTTGCTATTTTTCTTTATTTCCCCGTGATATGTGTGCATGTGTATATGTAGCGGAGATAGGAATCATCAACTCGTATCATGGAAGAGATAAAGTGAGTCATCCGTATGAATGTTCCGAAAAGTAATATTAGAAAATAGGATTTACGCGATTATCCTAGCGTCGATCATTATAAGGGAATGATGACACATGCGGGATAATACGCCACTAAGAACAAATATATGTATATAGAGAGTTAATGTTTAAAGAATATAGGAAAAATATTAAAAAGTAGGAAAAGGACTCGAGTCTCGGGTTTTACCCCGAGATGCCAATGTAGCCTATAGAGGCATCAAAGTCCACGTAGTTAGTATGCAAAACGAGGGGTGGGGTTTATCCCATAAATCCAACCGAAGACTTCTCTTATATGAGTGTGTGTGTGTAAAAAAGTGTTTTAGTTGTGAGAAAAGTGTAAGAATTCCCGTTTGGAATTTATGAGCAAACCCTCTTTTTCTTGTTTTTTGGGCTTTATTTATATGAAAATAAGAGATGTGCAATAATACTAGATAAAAAGTATATTAGGATATATGAGATGAGAGAATAAAAGTGCTAAGTAATAAAACAAATTAATGCGAATTTAGGGGAATTTAAAGAGAGAGTTGAGAAAGTTCGACCTTCATGAAGATCTTGAGCTTGGTCTTGGGTATTGGAGATCAGCCCTTGCACTTGGGTGATGGTGAAGGCTACTTAGTTCACCAAGTTTGATGAAAAAGGTGATGAAAGGTGAAGGTTGGGAAGGGATTTGGATGTGAAAATCACGCTGACTTCGAGAGGGGTTTTCTGAGCTTGCTGAGAGTGATGAATCTCTGATCTTCCTCTTCTTGGAATGAGGTTAGACCCTCCTTTTTATAGGCCCAGGGCATTGTCAATTGGCATAGCCCTAGTCCTGCCAATCAACAGGTGCGTTTAGGCACACTGCCAATAGGCAGGGTCTGGGACCTGGCGTTTGGCACTCTCGGGTTCCTTTGGAAAATCGATCGTAAAGCACAAACCGTTAATCCGAATCATGCACGGGGCAAACCTTAGAAAGGTACTTCAGAGACCTTCGAAAGTCCTTTGGACTGCTCCCGAGTTCGGGAGTTGACTTTGGGTCAAATGTGGCTCGGAAGCGCTTCTCAGTCCTTTGGACGGGGGATCATCGGACGCAAACGGATCGTTCGTCCACATGGTAGGTCAGAATCGTGCACAGGATGGACCGTTGGAAAGGTTAGGAGATGTACTTCGATATTCCAAAGAGTTTGACTTAGTTTGGGGAGTTTACTTTGGTCAACCGGGGCCTAAAAGCATCTGGTGACCTTTGGAGTAAAACGGATTGTTCGTCCTTACCGTAAGTCAGAATCGCGCACGGGGTGAACCGTTGGAAATGGGATTTAGCTCCCTTCGAAGATTCATTCAGTCTCGATCGAGTTTAAGAGTTGACTTTGGTTAAACGGATCCTAGGAGCGCCCGGTGACCTCTTAATCGAGTTTCGGGAAAAATGAGTCATTCGTCCGCACTGTAAGCCAGAATCACGCACAGAATGGACCGTTAAAAAGGGGTTTTAGTGTCCTTTAAATATTGATTCAGTCTTGATCAAGCTGAAGAGTTTGACATTTGGTCAAATGGAAACCGGGAGTGCCCGGTGGCCTTTAGGTCAGTACCTGGTGTAGTTACAACCATATCACATGTGCACGTGGGGGGAATATTTTGTCATCATGATTCACTTGCATAGGTAACAGGTGTCTATTACTCATTGGTTAATGCAAACTACACATTCTTGGTGCATGCATGGGGTGAACACTATACCACCCCAGCACTATATATGCTTTCCTCCTTCTACCTTAAGAAGGATCCTCAATTTGAAACCCTAGCAAAACTTTGTTGAAATTGCAGTGTAGGGAGAGAAAGTTGAGTGCATTATAATTTAAGGACATTAAAGCCTAGTTTGACAGTAAACATTCACTCACCTGCCCAATGGAGTAGGCCTAGATAGGCCGAAACACTTATATTTCTGTCTTTCTCCTCTTTGCCTCACCTCCTGCTTCATTTATCTTGCTGTGATTTCACCCTTGTTGCACACTTGAGGTTCTTCTGGTTGAACTTTTACTCATCTACTTGGTGGTGCCATATTTGGCACCATCACTTGGTGTCGCCTGTGGGAGGTGAGATCATCATCTTCTTCCTATCATTTGTAGCTACTCCTCACCGGATTCTCTGGTGGTGGTTTGACTCCACTTTTAGCTGGACTTAAACAACCATTGAAAGAGCTCTAGTTTGAGTTTATCAAGCTTCTATACATCTCATTCAGCTCTCTTAGTGTACCTATTGTTCTTTTCGATCACCTAAATTCAATGGCATCTGACGTTCCACTAGGAGGTGGCCTAAGTTCTAGTCAAGCACTGCCATAATCTGAGATGGCGAAAGTAGTAGCAGCGTTGCGCTCACTGGCAGCGAGTCAGGCAAAGATGCAGGAGCAGCTGGTTATTTTCGACCAGAATTTCTTGCCCAGGCCCATTGGCACGACATCTGATATGATAACTCTGGCTGCTAGGGAGGGCGCACATCAGGCGATGGGGACCAACCCTTTACCCCGCATAAGGATGCACATCCTCAGCAGAGGCAGAGAGATGTTGCTGACCCCAGGCGTTTATGCCTAGGGATGCAGGGTCAAGAGTATGAAGGTAATGAGTATGATGATGATTAAGTAGAGTGCTGGGAACTATGAAAAATTTCAAGAGATACTGTGCATCCTATCCAGGCCAGTAGAGGAAATACCACAATGTTGAGCCGAGAGGGACAACCTCATCCTTCAATATTTGATAGGCTCAGTAGGGGTTCTATATTTGATAGACTCGGCCCCATCGGTGATCTCCAAAACTGACTGTCTAGGTCTCGCAACATGGCAGGATCATGGAGAAATGGAAGGTGTGCTGATAGATGACCCTTTCATGGACGAGATGAGGAGTAACGAGAAGTAATGGACATTAGAGGATGGTCGATCGATAGCTCGTCCAATGCCAAGTCAAGAGGGAAGGGGTTGGGGATAATGCCTCTTTGGACGAAATAAATAATGCCATAGTTCTTGCTATTGACAAACCATGGAACAACTCCATTCAAAGACTAGAAGATAAGATTGGAGATTTACTGAAGAGTCGAGATCCTCTTCAGAGGGGTTATATAGAGGGATCGCCATTTGTTGCCAGGATTATGAACTACCCTACTCCGGCTAAATTTAAGCCACCGGTGGTGACAGTAAAATATGATGGAAGTACCAATCCAGTCCACCTTGTTGATATGTATCAATATGCAGCATACATCTCCTCGGTTTCAGATGAGATGAGGTGTAGGACATTCTCAAGCACCCTAACCGGTGCTGCACATGTCTGGTATATTTTTCTCCCGAGAAACTCAATTGAGAACTTTAAATAGTTGGCAGAGAGGTTCATTTATAATTTTTTCTTTGGGGTTAAGCCGAGGAAGAAAACCACTCACTTGTTGTACGTAAAGGAAGAGAAGAATGAGTCTCTGAGAGACTACATTTCCCACTTCAATGAAGAGAAACTGAAGGTGGAAGACTATGACAAGATCATACTAATGATCGCTTCGATGGGAGGTCTATAAAAGGGAAAGATCTTATGGAGATTAGTCGAGGAACCTACAAAGTCTATGGTAGAACTCCTGATTAATGCGGGGAGAGTCATGGACGTCGAGGAGGCTATGACAACCAAAGGCTAGGATGAGAAGGGAGCAAGTGGGAGTAAATACCAAAAATCTAAGGATAAAGGAAATAAGAAGAGGTCGGCGGATGAAAAGTTCACTGACTACACGCCGTTGACTGTTAGCTTTGAAATGATCCTGAACGAGATCAATAATAATAGGTCCTTAAGATGGTCTGAGAAGCTTAAAGACCCTACTCATAAGAGGGATAAAAAAATTGTGTGAATTTCACCAAGACCGTGTCCATACCACTAACAGATGCTTCATTCCGAAAGATGAGATCGAAAATATATTGAAGTAAGAAAAGTTAAGAAAGTATGTGGATAAAGGTGGTTTAAAGGATGGCGAGACGACAATCAGAAGAGGAGAAATGACAAGTGTAGACCAGACCCCCCAGCAAACAGAGACGATGATGCCTTGGATGATGATGATGAGGCCGACCCAGATCTACCACCTCCTATCACTGATCCTAAGGGTTGGCTAAATTTGATCTCTCTGGGGGTAAAAATGACCTGTAGAGGATTAGTAGATGAAGAAAAAGATATTTCTGATAGGAAGGCTCATGTAGAAGAAAATAAGGCTCTCCCAAAGCTAGACGTGGTAAACACGGTAGCTGTTGAGCCGAAGCCGGGTAAGAGAACGAAAGTAGATATGAACACTTAGATAATTAGCTTTTCAAGGTTGGATTTTAAGGGGATCCTAGCCCCACATAATGATCCACTTATGATCACCACCAGAGTACATGGGTATGAGGTCCCTAGGATATTGATTGATGGGGGAAGTTCGGTTAATGTGATGTTCCGGGACTGTTACAAGGGCCTAGGATTGAGTAAGAAGATAATTATCCCGTATCACCAACCTCTGATTGGCTTTAGTGGAGAGAATGTACAACCTCTAGGAGTTTACGAAATGGATGTCAGAATGGGGAACACTTGGCCGAAATGTCTCACAAGGAAGATCAGTTTCTTTGTCATAGACGAGAACATTTATTCATCATACAACATAATTATGGGGTGAGTATCCCTTTAAGAGTTTGAGTACGTGCCCTTAACAGTCCACCAAATGATAAAATTCTCGACTCCTTATGGAGTAGGGGAAGTTCAGGGTGACCAAGTCGAGGCAAGCGAATGCTACTTCAATTCGATTGAGGAGAGATAGGCGCGTAAGAGGTCCACCACTACTTATAATATAGACACTCTCGACCCTAGAGACGAGACGAAGCTGCAAAAGGGTAAAGCTGCCAGGAGGCAGAATCTATCATCCTCAATAAGGATGAGCCAAAAAAAACCTTCCAAGTTGGTAAGGCCCTGAAGAAAGATATCAAAGAAGAGTTGATTAAACTACTGAGGAAGAGACATAACATTTTTTCTTGGAGTCATGAAGATATGTCGATAATTTATCCGAAGGTGTTCTGCCACAAATTGAATGTATCTAAGGGAGCTAAACCAGTTAGATAAAGGTGAAGGGTCTAATCAAGAGAGAAATTCAAATTTATTAGAGATGAGGTGAAGAAGTTGGAGAAAACTGACTTCATCAAAGAAGTTATCTACCCAGAGTGGTTAGCCAATGCTGTCATTGTGCCAAAGCCCAACAACAACTAGAGAATGTGTGTTGATTTTACACATTTAAATAAGGCATGTCCCAAAGACAACTTCCTCTTGCTAAGAATAGATCAAATGGTTGATGCCACAGCTGGGCATGATTTGTTATGTTTTATGGATGCCTACTGAGGCTATAATAAGATATTCATGGACCCAATCGACGTCGAAAAGACCTCGTTCATCACGGACAGAGTTACATAATGCTACAAGGTAATGCCCTTCGGCCTTAAGATTTTCGGGGCTACATATCCAAGGCTCGTAAATAAAATGTTTAAGGATAAAATGGGTGATACCATGGAATTGTACATTGCTGATGTGCTTACCAAGAGCCTCAAGGCCAAGACGCATGTGGTCGACCTGGAACGCACTTTCAATAAGATGGATACATATCGGATGAAGCTGAATCCCTCAAAGTGTGTCTTTGGAGTTGGAGCAGGCAAGTTTTTGGGTTTTACTATCAATCAATGGGGGATAGAAGTTAATCTAGAAAAAATTAAAGCTTCGATGGAGATGAAGACTCCTAAGACCATAAAATAAGTACAGAGGTTGACTGTATGAGAGGCACCACTGAATAGGTTTGTATCTAGGGCAACAGACAAGTGTATGCCCTTCTTTAAGGTACTGAGAAATGCCTTCGAGTGGAACGAGGAGTGTGAGAAGGCCTTTTAGGAGTTGGAGGTATACCTTGGCACCCACTCTTGTTATCAAGGCTCGTTCAAGGAGAAAAGTTATATTTGTACTTGGTTATATCGGATTCGGCCATCAACATAGTAATTGTGAGAAATAATGAGGGTGTCTAGAAGTCAGTCTATTTCAATAGCAAGTCTCTTGAAGGGGCCGAGGAGAGATATCCAAAAATGGAAAAATTAACTAATGCTCTTATTCATGCATTCAGAAAGATGGAACCTTACGTCTAGGCCCATAAAATGGTCGTCCAAATAGACTCTCCTCTTAGGCAGGTCATCCATAAACCCAAGAAATTGGGTAGGTTGATGGCCTAGTCCATAAATTTAGGAGAATTCGACATTGTCTATTAGCCGAGAATGGCCATCAAGGGGCAGGCTTTAGCTAATTTTGTAGCCGAGTTCATATGGGATGAGGCCAATGCAGAGGAGATTGTTGATCCAATAAATGAGCTAAAAAGAGCAAATCCTACCCTGACGGAAGTCGAGACTAGTACAGCTAGTACAGTGGTGGCCGAGAATGAAGAAGAAAGATTTGTGTTCAAGAATAGAGCATTGGAAGAGGGTAACTTCTCTAAAAGAGTTATTGTGTGGAGCCTCTTTATTGATGGTTCTTCCTATGAGGTAGGGAGTGGAGCTGTCCTAATAGTGGCGGCACTAGATGGAACTGATATAGAGTATGATTTGAAATTCAAGTTCAAGGAATCTAACAATGAATTCAAGTACGAAGCCTTCCTGGAAGATCTCTCCCTATCTAAGGTATTGAATGTTGGCCAGTTGCTGGTTCACAGTGACTCTAGGCTGGTAGTGAATCAAATCCTAGGAGTATATGAAGCAAAGGATGAGAGGATGGCCAAATACCTGGCAAGGGTAAAAGAAGCATTAAAAAACTTCAGGGAGGTGAAACTGAAAATGATCACTCAGCTGGACAATGGTTGAGACGATGCACTAGCAAGACTAGCGTCAGCAACCAGGACAACAATCAAAAGGTTAGTGCCAGTGGAGATCCTATACCTATTGAGCATTGAAGAAGAAGACAACACAATAACATTCTGCTCAAACCTTGAGATAGGTGGATCTTGGATGGATCCTCTCGTTCGATACATAGGGGATAATGAACTTCCAGACTCAAAGTTGGAAAGGAAGAAGTAAAGGTATAAAACAGCTAAGTTATCAGTCATTAGGAATGTGTTATAAAAGAAAGGATTCCTCATCCCTCTACACCAATGTGTCCATCCAATAAATGTGGAATACATCTTGAAAGATATACATGAAGGTTCCTTCTCTAGTCATATAAGAGGGAGATCGTTGGTAAAGAGGGTAATCACACAAGGGTATTAGTGGCTGACCTTGGCCAGAGATGCGACCAACTATGTCAAGAGGTGTGACAAATGCCAGAGATATGCCAGCATCCCTTATTAGCCTCATCAACCTCTGTCTTCTATTACCTCTCATTGGCCATTTGATATCTCAGTAATTGATTTGGTAGGACCCTTGCCCAGGGCAACTGGCAACTATAGGAACCTCATAGTGGTGATTGACTATTTCTCGAAATGGGTTAAGGTAGAGTCCATGGTAACCATAATTGAGATAAATACCTTCAAATTTATTTGGAGGAACATCATACGTAGATATGTTTTACCTCATACCCTAGTCTTGGACAACGGGAAAAAGTTCAAAAAACTCATCTTTGGAGGCCTATTGTAAGAGGGTCGACATCAAGCAGTTTTACTCAGCTCCAAGCCGACCCTAGGAAAATGGTCAAACGGAGGTGACTAACAGAACCATATTAGATGGGATCAAGAAGAAATTAGAAGACACCAAGGGTATTTGGACTGAGGAAGTGCATGCTATCCTATGGGCCTACAAGACGACTGAGAGAACTTCGATGGGAGAAACCCCTTTCATGCTGGCCTATTGCTCAGAGGCAGTAATCCCTACAGAGATTGGCCTACCAAGCCACAGAGTTCAGACATATAGCCCATAAGCGAATGATGAAGAGCGAAGGTTGGATATGGACCTTATTAAAGAAATGAGAGAGGATGTAGAGGTTAGGCAGGCCTCTACCAGTAGAGAAATGCTAGTATCTATAACAAAAGAGTGAAGGCTAGGCCTTAGTTTTGAATAAGACTTGGCAAAAGCCGAATAAACTTCATTATAATTGGCATGGTCCCCACAGGGTAACGAAAGAGGCTGTTCCTGATACGTATCGGCTCTAGAATTTGGAGGGAGAATCGTTCTCCAATACTTAGAATGCTGATCATCTAAAAACGTATTATCAATATGACATTATAAAAGTTTCCTTCCATCATTGTATCATTATATGAGACATGCACTGAAGAAAGTAATGAATGAGAAATCATAAGTGTTATCTCTTATTCTTGTTGTATGAGTAATTCAAATGGTATGTTTTAGTTCATCCTAAGCTATTGAACATCACTCATGTGGTGAAGTAGCATTAACTCAATCTCGGTGACATGACAACCTTGACGGGGCTAACCTCGTCCATGGATTCTCAATAACACATAGAGAGGGAGCATTGTGATGACACCATTAATTTGGTAAAAAACTCTCTCGACCTAGATGACAATGTAGGACGAGGTAGCACTCGTCCATACACTCTCAAAATGACGAGAGGGGACTCATGATTAAACACCATAATTTTGTGAATTCAAATTCAAAATTCAAAAATAATTTAATTATGGTTTATCTTAATGTTGATACCAAATTTAGTCTGCTGACGTGGACCAATCACTTGAAGACACGTATCAACCTACGTGGCAATTACAAATACTTTAAATGAGCAACTTAAGCGTATCGAGCAACTCAGGCCCCCCGAGCAACTTAAGCGTATAGAGCAACTTAAGCGGTCCGAGCTACTTAGCGTGCAGAGCATCCAAATCAAGAGAATCAAAAGACAACTATGCATTAAATGCGCATTTATATCGTACAAATATATATGTCTACTAAATAACAGCGCATTATCCTTTCATATGTACAACCTCAAGGCTATAAATACATTGTAAGCTCCTCATACGTGGGGGGCTTCTGATCTCTTAAAAACCTATTATCGAGATTCAAGACAAACACTCAGAAATACAAAACAGTGGACGTAGGCCATTTTCATAAGGCTGAAGCACTTTAAAAATCCTTTGTCTTGTTTATTTTTTATCTGTGATTAATTAATTAGATATAATCTAGTTTTTTACATCAACAAATTAGCGCCGTCTGTGGGAAATGACTGTATATAGTGTTTTTCACCCAAATAATTCACCATCTATAGCTGATAATCCGAAGTCCAGTAATCGAAACACTGGGGTCCCTCCAAACCCTACTACTCCCCCAAATATTCATGATCTGGCTGGCATAATGGCTAATTTAGCCCAAGGCCAAATGGCCATGCAAGAAACCATGCGTCAACTTATACAAACTGTTCAAGGTGGAGTGCCGGCCCAATCAGGACAACGAAGTGTTCAAAGAAATACCCATTGGCCATCTTCAAGAACTAGAAGAACGTTATTCCCGGAGGCCTCTTAATCTAAACGTACTGACTCATATCGTACTGAAAGATCTAGTGATCCTTCGTATCAACTAGGCCAGACCTTATCCGTACGAGCTACTTATTCCCACCGAAATGTCACCCTCACTCCAGAAAGGACAAGTGCTCTAGAAAGGTTGAGTAGAGTTTCTCCTTTTGATCGTTTGGGCCCTAGGAGGAATAAAAGTGAGAAGAGTGCGCTTGCGTTCAAATAAGGAAGTTATTTAATTAAACACAGTTTTTACCACTTAAGTCCTAAACATGCATCTATATGTGATTAAATACGTTGATGAAACATGCAAGAACACATATATGAGGAAAAATCCCCAACGGGGCAAAAACCTTTTATTTTCACAATAATTTTTGTAAGAGAACGACTTACAATGGATTACAATGAAAATACAAGTGACACAGAAATACCCTCGGGTGTCGGTTCTGTTGTCGGCGGCTGGAACAATCCCTTTCCAATAGGGCAACAGTGACGAAGAGAACGGCTTCCTCATAAAGTAATCCAGATGAGTAAACGATATTCTTGAAGGTTTAAAGATTCACACACATATATGGGAATGGTTTTGTGAATCAAAAAGGTTTAGAAAACCTTAAAAGGTGAAGTCTTATTCTAGGATGTTTTCGTAGATTTTCGTGATTGCAGAAAGACTTATAAAACGTGTAGAAGGAGATTAAATATTTATACAAAAATTGAGGCGGTGGCTCGTTCGAACGAGATAGCATGTCGCTCGAACGAAGGACAAAAGTCGTTCGAACGATATCGCGCGACATGTCTATCTCGCGCGAACGACTTGCAAAGTCGCTTGAGCGATCTCATCGACCGAGGCCATTCGCTTCTACACTTAGAAAAATTCTGCTTTTCATAAAAAATTAATCCAGAATTCAAAAATAGTTTTAAAAAACAATTCCCAAATATTTATGCAAATATTTAAAGTTCCAATAAAACATTTTACTGATAAGGTGTAGTGGAGTAGTGGGAATGAGCTGAGCAGCACGTTGCATGTAGCATGATTCACGTGAAGAAAGCGGTTGCATTGAATTCGGATACAGGCCGTCGAGGATGATCGTGTTGACGTGCCAAATGTAGAGGTATCAGACATACAAATTGTGATCTAGGAGAAAATAGAAAATTCCTAGATTTTACCCCGAACATTTATAGAATTATGTCCTTACAAATCTCCCCCTATGTCTATGCCGGTACATACATAAAAATCTGAATTATGCAATCAAATGACATATAAGATAATATCCCCATTAAACCCTCAAACTGAGAATACTAAATGACATGTCTCCCAAATCTTCAGCTCTTCAGAAACTTTCAAAGCTTTTCTCATCAGGGTGTGCAATCCAAAAATGAACAATGGTGTACCTACAGACATGAGATAAAGCAAATACCCGTGACAAGCAACAATTTGAAATATAATGATATGCAAAAATTGATGATCAATTAAGCTTAAGAAAATCATTCATAAATCAACCAAACACCAAAACAATTCTTCCCCTTTTTATTATGTCCCCAAATAGACAAATATGAGAAGCAGAAATGAATGCACATGGAGAATGACACACGGGAATAAACTGATATTTTTATATTTTTCAAAATTTTTCACACATAGTATACAACAAAGAATCACACCATGAAAGATCACAAAAATAACCAAGTCAATGATAGCGAAATGAAGGGGTGCGAACAGATTCGATAGGAAAATCAATGCAGACAAACATGACATATGTGCACGATGAATATCGGATACTCCTAACGAATGAACTCAAAGTCTTCCTTTGGTGTAAAAAGGTGGAAATATAAGACATTGACTCAATCAAATCAACAAATCAAAGCTCAAAGTGATTTCCACACCAATAACGTCCAAAACTATTTCATGCTTTTTCAGGACTTTCAAGGAGGCGCAAACCCGTTTATATTCTCCAACCAAACTCCCTCAGATTTTTATTTTGAATAGAGGCTTTTCTAAATTCTCAATCCTTGGAGAATTGATGGTGAAACCTAAGTGGCCCATATTTGGCATGAATTGCTTTTTATTGCTTTTAAATTTTTTCGGGCTCTTTTAACCTCTTTGGACCCCGGATAATAAAATTCCTCCATTTTTAGGTCCTTTTGAACGGTGGCTTTTGTGCAAAGACGTGATAATTACCTTTCGCATCCCCTCCCCGTTCTTAAACAAACACTCAGTCTCACAAGAAAAATGGTTTTTACATGCAATCCAATCTTGTCAAGTTTTATCGCATATTGCAAGTTGTATGGACAGAATTGAGATGGAAACACTCAAGCAAACATGTGATAGACAAGTGCAATAATCAAATAAAGTCGTGCATGTGTGAAATAAAGGAGATAGGAGTCAAACATGTAGAAAGATATCACTAATCACATCTCAAAGACTCCAATCAATGTAAAGCACAAGGATGAAATGATGTAGCGTCTCAAATCTCTATCAAACAGTCACAAGGATAAATGGAATGAAATTGTGACTTGGCTATCTTAAATGTTCATCCATAAAAGGTGTATATAAAAAATACAAAAATCTTTTTGGGCTTTTCTGAAATATTTATATACAAAAACAAAAATCTTTTTGGATCTTTCAAAGGAATAATACAAATTAATGGTACATGCTAACAATAGGCAAAAGAGATATGATGAAAACCACCCTATGCTAGCAGACATGTCAAGACCTCAACCGGGAAGAGCGGTGGAGTTTTTCAAAGATGGTGACATCTTTTGAAGAAACTCCGTAAGATCATGTGTGGTCTTGATAAAAAAACTTTACTTGCTCGCGAATGTGAGCAAACTCTCTATTATTTTGTGCAAGCAAGGTATCATGAGTGGGTGCATGTGCATGAATGTGTAAAGTGGAATGATGTGACACAAAACCCAACTTAGAACGAAACTCCCTAAGATGTCCTCGCTTCTTGCAGTGGGAGCAAACATAAATCAGTCTAGGAAGTAATTTGTCAATAATTTTGGGATGAATTTTCCTAGATGGGGTTCATGGGACTCACTCACCAAGGTGGATGTAGGCTCGGGTGCATTAAAAGTAGAGAATGTACCGTCATTAGCTTTTCCAACATCATTCAAAACAGGATAGGGAATCATCTTATCAACCATCTCAGATGCATTCTCTAATGTGACTTGGACCTCTCGTGCTTGTTTGAGGTCATCCACGAGATGGGATACACGTGTCGTCAGACTAGACACCGTGTTGGTCAAGTCACCTTTTTCTCTTTTTAGCACATCATTATTTTCCTTTAACTCACGAATCCGAAGACCTAGGATCCTATTTGACTTTTTTATTTCCATGGTTTCGATAAACAAATTTCTAAATGCTTTTCGGATCACACTTTCATCACCATCCTCATCCTCACTATCACTTAGAGGAGTGGGCATGACATCTTTCTTCCGCTCTCTCCTAAGTTTAATGGGACACTCAAATTTCTTGTGTCCTATCCCATCGCACTCAAAACATCTTATCTTCTCAAGTTCTTTCTTTATTTATTTTCCACTCTCATCACAACTCTCTCTTTCTCCAAACAATCTTAAATCTCTCTCTAAAGCAGTGATCCTAAGAGCTAATGCTTTATTACGCTTCTTGGTTTCAAATGACTCAGAATATAACTCGGCATAGGCGCGTTGGAGATCATACTCGCTCTCACTTGCCTCATCCTCCCCCTAACTCTCATCACTGTCGAGGTGTGCTTGTGACGTAGCATCCTCATCGTCGTGAGAAACATTGGAGGTACTCACATGACTTTCCATGAGTGCAGTGATGTTATGCTCATGCGTTGACTCATCTCCACAGTCCACCGACTCGACCTCACTGTTATCACTAAGGGAAGCATTGAGGAAAGCTTTGCCCTTTTCTTTATTCAGACGAGTGGTACACTCAAACGCTCTATGACCCTTACCGTCGCATTCAAAGCATCTCTCACTGTCTTTCTTTGGAGGATCTTTAAAATCTTTTTCATTTTTCTTTTCAAAATTATTTTTCTCAAAATTCCTTTTATCATTGAAATTTCCTCTTTTCTTGAATTTGAGAATTCTTTTGAAATTTTTTGCAAACAGGGCCAAGTCATCTAAGTCAAAATCACACTCGGAATCGGACTCAAAAACTTTTTCTTTCTTTTTCTTAAAATGAGTCTTTAAAGCAATGCCATTATCCTTAGCCTTAATGGTTTTGGGAAACATGTCAATCTCATAGGTTTGAAGATCTCCTACAAGTTCTTCCAACTTAAGTGATTTCAAATTTCCCAAAGAGTTCAAAATAATGACTTTAGGAATAAAGCGTTTTGGGAGAGATCTTAAAATCTTTTTAACAACACGCGTGTTATCAATCACTTCACCCAAATTAAAGCTAGTGTTAATGATGCCTGACAAACGAGCATAAAAATCATCAAAGCATTCAGACTCAGACATGGTAATAGTCTCAAATTGGGTGGCCAAATTTATAATTTTGATTCTTTGACCTCGTTCGTACCCTCATGTGTCAGTTTCAAAATATCCCAAGCCTCTTTAGACGTGGTGCACGTCATAATTCGGCAAAACTCATCAGGTATGACAGACCCAGAAATAGCACTTAGACCCTTAGAATTGAATGATGACCATTTAAATTCTTCTTCAGTCCAAGAAGTGACAGGTTTAAAATTGATCACATTTTCAACAGTGACATAGAGAGGTGTCTACCCTCTTTCAACCAAAATCCAGACACGTTCATCAATGGCTTTTAATGCAGATCGCATGCGGGCTTTCCAATATGCATAGTTTGTCCCGTCAAAAACAGGCATTTTATTATATAACTTCTCCATAATGAACACACTCGTTTTCAAAAATCAATTTTTCAGAAAATTGATATCTTAGAAAAATTTTGCGGAAAATTACACGGTAAAATTATGTAACTGGCTCTGATACCAATTTGAGAAGAGTGCGCTTGCGTTCAAATAAGGAAGTTATTTAATTAAACACAGCTTTTACCACTTAAGTCCTAAACATGCATCTATATGTGATTAAATACGATGATAAAACATGCAAGAACACATATATGAGGAAAAATCCTCAATGGGGCAAAACCTTTTATTTTCACAATAATTTTTGTAACAGAACGACTTACAATGGATTACAATGAAAATACAAGTGACACAGAAATATCCTCGGGTGTCGGTTCTGTTGTCGACGGCTGGAACAATCCCTTTCCAGTAGGGCAGCAGTGACGAAGAGAACGGCTTCCTCACAAAGTAATCCAAATGAGTAAACGATCTTCTTGAAGGTTTAAAGATTCACACACATATATGGGAATGGTTTTGTGAATCAAAAAGGTTTAGAAAACCTTAAAAGGTGAAGTCTTATTCTGGGATGTTTTCGCAGATTTTCGTGATTGCAGAAAGACTTAAAAAACGTGTAGAAGGAGATCAGATATTTATACAAAAATTGAGGCGGTGGCTCGTTCGAACGAGATAGCATGTCGCTCGAACGAAGGGCAGAAGATGTTCAAACGATATCGTGCGACATGTCTATCTCGCGCGAACGACTTGCAAATTCGCTCGAGCGATCTCATCGACCGAGGCCATTCGCTTCTACACTTAGAAAAATTATGCTTTTGATAAAAAAATTAATCCAGAATTTAAAAATAATTTTCAAAAATAATTCCCAAATATTTATGCAAATATATAAAGTTCCAATAAAATATTTTACTGATAAGGCGTAGTGGAGTAGTGGGAATAAGCTGAGCAGCACGTTGCATGTAGCATGATGCACGTGAAGAAAGTGGTTGCATTGAATTCGAATACAGTCCGTCGAGGATGATCATGTTGACGTGCCGAATGTAGCGGTATCAGACATATGAACTGTGATCTAGGAGAAAACAGAAAATTCCTAGATTCTACCCCGGACATTTATAGAATTATGTCCTTACAAGAAGTCCCCCTAGGATTGCATCGAGGAACTCTCCATGACTATCTGATCTAAGGGAAGGCTCTACGAAATCATGCCCAACTGCCCGTAATAAAAGATCTAAAGAGGAAAACTCAACGCGATCAGTTGCCCGAACAAATAGGCCTGAGGTGGGAAATGATGCATGGAAAGGCTCTATTCGAAGGTTGGAGGAAACATTAGGGGAAATGGCTAAAGCCAAGAATCCTCTACAAAGAACTTTTGTCCAAGGGACACCATTCGTACAGGCAATCACTACACCAAAACTAGGGATTGGTCACGGCCGAAATCCCTGACCAAAACTGTGGGTCGCAGACTTGGGCCATCACTATTTCGGGCGTGACCATTTTCGTGGGTCGCGGCCCAAGTCCGTGACCAAAAAATGGTCACGGCTGAGAGGGGTCATGGCAGATGGTCGCGGACTTGGGCTGTGACCCATACCGTGACGGGTCGCGGCCCTCATCCGTGACCCAAAACCGTGATAAATTGGTCGCGGTCAAAGTCCGCGACCCACGACTGTGACAAAAAAATAAAAAAAAATTGGTCGCTTTCCTCATCCGTGACCCACAACCGTGACAAATTGGTCGTGACCAAAGTCCGCGACCCACAACCGTGACAAAAAAAAATGGTCGCGGCCCAAGTCCGTGACCCACAACCGTGATGAAAAAAAGGAAACAATGGTCGCGGACTTTGGCCGTGACCCATAACCGTGACCAAAAATATAAAAAAAATGGTCGCGGCCCAAGTCCGCGACCATTTTTATGCATGAAGAAAAAAAAAATGGTCATGGACAAAGTCTATGACCATATTTAACTATAATTTAAAACAAATGTATTTTTTTGGTCCAATCCTAAAATTGGGGGTCGTGTGAGTGCACCTAAAATTAGGGGTCCAATCACAAACTGCGAATCGAGAACGTTCTTAATAAAAAAATATATATACAAACTTATAAATATTACACGTCTTAATAATTCACAGACCCAAAAAAATATTGGGCAAAGTTTCCTCTATTTTCTTGACATTCCAAAACCTGTAAATGTAAAACCTACTTATTATAAAGCCCGCACGACCATAAAATTCAACAATCAAATTATAAAAGCCCGCACGGCCATAAAACTAAACAATAAAAGCCCACACGGCTGTAACACAAAAAATAAAATTCTGAATGTCCACAACATATAAACAATCTACATGTTGTAGACCATTGCCTCCTTCGTATGTTCCGCGTGCATAAATCCTACAAATGATAGGATACATAAAAAAAATAGCAGCAACCAAGTAGTTTTACAAAAAATTTAATTAAGCTGAAAAATTGCATATATGAGTTAAAATTATCAGTAACCAAGTAGAAATATGCAAATTACCGTCGTATTCTCAAACCGGGAGTCCCGCGGCTGCGTGGTCAGTTCCTACGAGTTACATTGGTCCCTTAGGAGGTGTTGGTGCCACCCATGGGGCCGTTCGGGGGCAGTTTCGAGTTTTCACCCTCTAACGTCATGTTTTTAAGCCTAAGTCTAGAAATACGCAAATTACTATCGTACTCTCAAACCGGGAGACCCGCGGCTGTGGGGTCAGTTCCTATGAGTTACATTGGTCCCTTGGGAGGTGTTGGTGCCACCCACGGGGACGTTCGGGGGATGTTTCGAGTTTTCACCCTCTAACGCCATGTTTTTAAGCCTAAGTCAAGAAATATGCAAATTATCGTCGTATTCTCAAACCGGGAGTCCCGCGGCTGCGGGGTCAGTTCCTAAGAGTTACATTGGTCCCGTGGGAGGTGTTGGTGCCACCCACGGGGCCGTTCGGGGGCTGTTTCGAGTTTTCACCCTCTAACTCCATGTTTTGATTAAGTCTAAAAATATGCAAATTACTGTCGTATTCTCAAACCGGGAGTCCCATGGCTGCGTGGTCAGTTCCTACGAGTTACATTGGTCCCGTGGGAGGTGTTGGTGCCACCCACGGGGCCGTTCGGGGGCTGTTTCGAGTTCTCACCCTCTAACGCCATGTTTTGCTTAAGTCTAGAAATATGCAAATTACCGTCGTATTCTCAAACCGGGAGTCCCGTGGCTGCATGGTCAGTTCCTACGAGTTACATTGGTCCCTTGGGAGGTGTTGGTGCCACCCACGGGGACGTTCGGGGGCTGTTTCGAGTTTTCCCCCTCTAACGCCATGTTTTTAAGCCTAAGTCAAGAAATATGCAAATTATCGTCGTATTCTCAAATCGGGAGTCCCGCGGCTGCGAGGTCAGTTCTTACGAGTTACATTGGTCCCGTGGGAGGTGTTGGTGCCACCCACGGGGACGTTCGGTGGCTGTTTCGAGTTTTCATCCTCTAACGCCATATTTTGCTTAAGTCTAGAAATATGCAAATTACCATCGTATTCTCAAACCAGGAGTCCCACGGCTGCGTGGTCAGTTCCTATGAGTTATATTGGTCCCGTGGGAGGTGTTCCTGCCACCCACGGGGCCGTTCGGGGGCTGTTTCGAGTTTTCATCCTCTAACGTCATGTTTTTAAGCCTAAGTCTAGAAATATGCAAATTAATGTCGTACTCTCAAATCGGGAGACCCGCGGCTGTGGGGTCAGTTCGTACGAGTTATATTAGTCCCTTGGGAGGTGTTGGTGCCACCCACGGGAACGTTCGGGGGATGTTTCGAGTTTTCACCCTCTAACGCCATGTTTTTAAGCCCAAGTCAAGAAATATGCAAATTATTGTCGTATTCTCAAACCGGGAGTCCCGCGGATACGGTGTCAGTTCCTACGAGTTACATTGGTCCCTTGGGAGGTGTTGGTGCCACCCACGGGGACGTTCGGGGGCTGTTTCGAGTTTTCCCCCTCTAACGCCATGTTTTTAAGCCTAAGTCAAGAAATATGTAAATTATCATCGTATTCTCAAACCGGGAGTCCCGCGGCTGCGGGGTCAGTTCCTACGAGTTACATTGGTCCCGTGGGAGGTGTTGGTGCCACCCACGGGGCCGTTCGGGGTATGTTTCGAGTTTTTACCCTCTAACGTCATGTTTTTAAGCCTAAGTCTAGAAAAATGCAAATTACCGTCGTACTCTCAAACCGGGAGACCCGCGGCTGTGGAGTTAGTTCCTACGAGTTACATTGGTCCCGTGAGAAGTGTTAGTGCCTCTCAAGGGGCCGTAGGGAGGCTGTTTCGAGTTTTCACCCACTAACGCCATGTTTTTTTGCCTAAGTCTAGAAATATTCAAATTACTATCATATTCTCAAATCGGGAGTCCCATGGATGCACAGTCAGTTCCTACGAGTTATATTAGTTCCTTGGGAGGTGTTGGTGCCACCCACGGGGATGTTCGGGGGATGTTTTGAGTTTTCACCCTCTAACGCCATGTTTTTAAGCCTAAGTCAAGAAATATGCAAATTATCATCGTATTCTCAAATCGGGAGTCCCGCGGCTGCGGGGTCAGTTCCTACGAGTTACATTGGTCCCGTGGTAGGTGTTGGTGCCACTCACGGGGCTGTTTCGAGTTTTCACCCTCTAACGCCATGTTTTGCTTAAGTCTAGAAATATGCAAATTACCGTCGTATTCTCAAACTGGGAGTCCCACGGCAGCGTGGTCAGTTCTTACGAGTTACATTGGTCCCGTGGGAGGTGTTGGTGCCACCCACGGGGCCGTTCGGGGGCTGTTTCGAGTTTTCACCCTCTAACGTCATGTTTTTAAGCCTAAGTCTAGAAAAATATAAATTACCGTCGTACTCTCAAACCAGGAGACCCGCGACTGTGGGGTTAGTTCCTATGAGTTACATTGGTCCCGTGAGAAGTGTTAGTGCCTCTCAAGGGGCCGTAGGGAGGCTGTTTCAGGTTTTCACCCACTAACGCCATGTTTTTAAGCCTAAGTCTAGAAATATTCAAATTACTATCATATTCTCAAATCGGGAGTCCCATGGATGCACAGTCAGTTCCTACGAGTTACATTGGTCCCGTGCAAGGTGTTCGTGCACTCACGGGGCCGTTCGGGGGCTGTTTCGTATTTTCACCCACTAATGCCTTGTTTTTAAGCCTAAGTCTAGAAATATACAAATATTCATCGTATTCTCAAACCGGGAGTCGCTTGATCGCGCGATCAGTTCCTATGAGTTACATTGGTCCCGTGTGAGCTGTTGGTGCTACTCACGGGGCTGTTCGGGGGCTGTTTCAGTTTTTTATCCTTTAACGCTATGTTTTTAAGCCCTAGTCTAGAAACATTGAAATTATCGTCGTATTCTCAAATCGGGGGTCCCGTGATCGTGCGGTTAGTTTCTACGAGTTACATTTCTCCCGTGCGAGGTGTTGGTTCCACTCACGGGGTAGTTTGGGGGCTATTTCGTCGTTTCACCCACTAACGCAATGTTTTCAAGCTTAAGTTCTCATATTTTCAAATTATCGTCGTATTCTCAAACCGGGAGTCCCGTTATCGCGCGGTCAGTTCCTACGTGTTACATTGGTCTCGTGAGAGGCGTTGGTTCCTCTTACGAGACCATACGTGGGCTGTTTCGAGTTTTCACCCTCTAACGCCTTGTTTTTAAGCTTAAGTCCTCATAATTATCCCGTATTCATTCTAATTATCCGATACTCCTTCTAACATACTATCCGACAACAAGCCAACAACCAATAATTATCCAACAACCATCCAAACAAAACCAATAATTATCCCGTACTCCTTCTATCATCTAAAAGATTTAGTAGATAATGTATATCAATTATATAACTACTTTAATTAAAGTAAAGAGTACCTGGTGTGTAATGAAGAACTGGTATGTAAGAAAGAACTGGTATCTAATTGGTTAGATCTGCAATACGTAAACAATGTGTTATGAAGAACGGGTATGTAAAATTAAAGAAAGTACCTCACAAAACCACTGAAGAATTAGATCTGCAGCCTATAATATGTTGTAGATTTACATATGACGCAGATTTATTCCCCCATTTTAACATCGCAATTCGAACGAACATGGGCAACCTGCTGCCTATAATATGTAAAGAAAAGTACACAAAGGCAAAGGAGAACAAAAATGTATAATATCAATCCGGTGCCTATAATATCAATGTAGTTGTGATTATTACGCCGCCATTTTAAGGCTTTAAAATACATATCCAATCAAGTTGATCACAACAAATCTCAAACTAAAACAGAACTGTATAAAATCAACAGAATTATGGTATACATGTCAAGTTAAAATATGAATGAACGGAATCAAGTTGCCTTTGTTCCATGTCAAGTTGTAGCCTTCTAATATCTTGACGTAAATGTGAAAAAATGCAGATTAATTGCAAGATAAGTGATATACTTTTTCATAGGCAAATCAAGAACCCACTCAACAAATTTAATAACATGTACACTTATCGACACTAGTATCAATTCAATAAATCCAACATAGTATCCAACAATCAAGCCAACAATATCTCACTATAATAATGTGCACACGTTTTTGCGACTAGTATGTCAAAAAAATTCATTTAATTATATTTTGTCAAAAAAAAATCACGACATGCATATAACCCCCAATATAATATGATGACATGCATATAACCCACAACAAGGTGGATGTAATTTTTTTTACTTATTAAAATTCCATTTAATTAAATTTTGTCAAAAAAAATATTATGTCTAGGGTTTTGAATAATATTTTGTTAAAAAAATACACACACATACAATCTAGGGTTTATTGACATAATTTATAATACACACACATACAATCTACGGTTTATTGACATAATCTATACATACACACACATACAATCTAGGGTTTTTCTAAACCCTAATATTTTTTCCCATATATCTATACATACACACACATACAATCTATACATACACACTCACACAATCTAGGGTTTATTGACATAAAAAATAATTTATTTGTTCATAGTTACATACATAAACACACATATACACATAAATATAAGCATACACACATATATAAACATAAATTTATACATAAACACACATACAAACAAGAATAATAACCCAAATAGAAATTGATTTTCAATGGCCTACAATCAGTTTTGGGGGGGTGAGGGCTTATGCTAGCATAAATACACGCATACCTTTCAAAACTCATCAAATTGAAATGCACACAGCTCCCAAAAATCATCAAATCTAAATGCACACACACATATACACACATACCTTTCAAAAATCTTAGCAATGAAATCAAATCGTAAAAATTGCCCCAAACCCCCTCTGACGAAATCGCAAACGCCCAAATAGGAAATGGGACTGAAATAAGCGGCTTTTTTTAATGGCCATATCTGGTCACAGCCTAAATCCGTGACCCACCATCACAACCCATTAGTTCTCCATATGCTGCTAATTGACGAATGGTCACGGTTTAGAGCCGTGACCCCCATCCGCGACCACCATAAGAAATAACATGTGTGACCTGCTGATGTTAAAAAGAGGGATGGTCACGACCCATAGCCGTGACCCATACCAAGAAATGGTCATGGCCCCAAGCCGTGACCCTAAATCTTTGGTGCGCAACCCTTTTTCATCCACCCTACTGCTTGAATGAGGTATGATCACGACCCATAGCCGTGACCCACGCCCAGAAATCACGGCCCTAAGCCGTGACCCTCAATGGGTGTACTCTCTTCTTCCTCATGCCATGGGTCACAGACTTGGGTCGTGACCCACCCGCGACCAAGCTTGGAGGGAATTTTGGTGCGATTTTGGCGCCAAAATGGTCACGACCCAAGTCCGCGACCACTGTGGTCACGGACTTGGGCGTGACCACTTTCTGAGCATCAATAATATAGTGCGGTAATAAATATGGTCACGCCAAATATTGAGAGGGTCATGGCCCAAGTCCGCGACCAGCTGGTCGCGGACTTGGGCCGTGACCCACTAGGCGTGACCATTCGCAGGATTTGGTGTAGTGAATTGTGGATTTTCCTACACCATCAAAATTCAAAGCTCCTATGGTGACACCCAAATACGATGGAAAAACTGATCCTGTCCTCCATATAGAACAATACCAAGTTGCTACTGATATCTATGAAGTTCCAGACGAGATGAGATGCACGGCGTTTTCAGGAACTCTCACCGGGTCAGCTCAGATATGGTACAACAACCTTCCTCGGGTGAAGATCGCAACTTTCCTTCAACTGGCAGAGCTCTTTATCGAGAATTTCTATTTTAGAGCGAAACCAGTTAAAAGAGTATCACACTAACTGAGTGTTAGATAGAATCCATAAGAAAGTACTAGGGACTATATTACTCGTTTCAATAACGAGAAACTTGAGGTATTTGATTACGAGGAGAAAACAACAATTACTGCTCTAATGAGTGGACTATTATCGGATAAGTTGTACTATACTTTAGCAAAAGATATGCCTAGGACCATGGCAGAACTAATGGAAAAGGTAGCCAAAATCATGAATATTGAGGAAGCCATGGATGCGAAGAAGAATACAGACACTAAGGAGACCAAGGTTGAAGCTGGTAAAATCGAGGAAAAGGATCAGAAGAACAATGGTGGTAACAGGCAGTCAAAAGGTAAGCAAGCGCTGGAGCAGATGAGGAAGTATGGAAATTATACTCCCTTAAAGGTAGACATAAATCACATTCTGGAGGAGATCAAGAACAACGAGGAGTTAGCCTGGACAGGGAAAATGAAAGAAAATCCTGACAAAAGGGATAAGTATAAATATTGCGAATTCCACAAAGACCATGGTCATATGACCAAGCGTTGCATAGCTCTCCAGAATGAAATTAAAGCACTCATCAGGCGAGGAAAATTGGCTACGTATGTTGATCTCCAAAATGATGGAAAGATCAGTAACCAAGGAAGGCAAAGATCTAAGTCTCCTCGTCGAGCAAAAGAAGACAAGAAGAGAGACCACGAACATGATCTAGAAGATGACCCCGATCTCCCCAAAGGACCAAGACAGCCAGAGCGTGAGGTATTTTCAATCTATTTTGGGTCATTTGAATGTAATGTCATTACAGGTGGAGACGCAGGAGGTGAAGATCTGACTGCGGAGAGAAAAGCATACCTCAATGAGGCTCAAGCTTGCTCGTACATACAACGAATAAACTTGGCTGAAGATGATCGCCCAAGGAATCTAAATAAGGACAAACTGGTAATCAGTTTCTCTAAGAATGACCTGGCAGGTGTACTATATCCTCATGATGACCCATTGGTAATCAAGATGAGAATGAAGGAGGTAGTGATTTCACGGGTCCTAGTGGATAATGGTAGCTCGACAGATATCATGTTCTACCCATGCTTTGACAGTTTAAATCTGAAGTTAGCCCAGTTAGAGCCCAATCATAGGCCCCTCCTTGGTTTTACTAGCGAAAAGGTTTTTCCACTTGGGACTATCAAGTTGGATATGCTTATCGGTACATGGCCTGCTTGCCGAACGGAAACAGTACACTTTTTCGTAATGGATAAAAATGTCCAATCATCTTACAATATCATCATGGGAAGGGTAGGTCTGAAGAAGTTCGAAGCAGTACCATCTACTGTGCATCAATGATTAAAATTCCCAACTAACTTTGGAGTGGGAGTGGTGAAAGGCGACCAAAAAGTATCTCGGGAATGCTAGTATTCATCTGTCGAATAGGAGGAACGCGAAGAATCCAGAAAGAAGACTACTACTTATCAAGTGGATGAAATAGAAGATGCGGAGATTGAAACATTAGACCCTAGAGACGAGTCTCAGCTCGTGAAGGTCCAGGTCATGGAAGCTACCGAAAAGATCGTTCTGGACGAGGAGCACCCAGAACGAACAACCCAAATTGGTGCGTCATTGGATGAATCGATAAAAAAGGAACTGATAACATTTCTAAGCTGCAAAAAATAGACTTTTGCATGGAGTCATGAAGGCATGACAGGGATAGACCCGAGTTTCCTATGCCACGAGCTCAACGTGAACAAGGAGGTTAAGCCGGTAAAGTAGTGAAGAAGGGTGTTCAGCCCTAAAAAGAACCAAGCTATACAGCAAGACGTAGAGAAACTACAAAAATATTTTTTTATTGAGGACGTCAAATATCCTGATTGGCTAGCAAATGTGGTGATGGTCAAGAAGAAAAACAATAAGTGGAGGATGTGTGTAGACTTTACTGATCTTAATAAGGCATGCCCAAAAGATCATTTTCCTTTGCCCCGAATCGATCAACTGGTGGATGCTACCTCGGGACATGAATTATTGAGCTTCATGGATGCTTATTCTGGTTATAACCAGATTAAAATGAATCCTTAGAACAGGGAAAGTACCTCTTTTATCACCCCAAGGGGAAATTATTACTATAATGTTATGCCTTTCGGACTTAAAAATGCAGGGGCAACATATCAGCGGCTGATGAATAAGGTGTTCGTAGAGCAAATCAATCATAACATGGAGGTTTAGGTCGACGATATGCTGACGAAGTGCAAGAAAGCTACTGATTATCTAGTTGACCTAGGTCAGACCTTTGATCAACTAGAGAAATATCAAATGAAGTTGAATCCCACTAAATGCATATTTGGGGTGCAAGAAGGTATGTTTCTCGGATATATTGTTAACCAACGAGGTATTGAGGCAAACATTGAGAAGATTAAAGCCCTATTAGAACTACGATCTCCAACTACGAAGAAGGAAGTATAAAGTCTCACAAGGCGAGTTACAGCACTAAACATATTTGTGTCACGAGCAACAGATAAATGCCTACCATTCTTCAAAACACTACGAAAAACTTTTGAGTGGAATGATGAATGCGAGGAGGCCTTTAAAGAGTTAAAGAAATATCTGGGGACACCTCCATTGTTATCTAGACCAGTGGTAGGAGAAAAATTATACTTGTATCTGGCAGTTTCGGAGAACGCAGTTAGCTCGGCGTTGATAAGGATGGAGGATGGAGTACAAAAACCGGTATACTATACTAGCAAGGCCTTCCAAGGAGCAGAGATCAGATATCCAAGACTGGAGAATATGTCATTAACACTGATCGAAGCAAGAAGAAGGATGAGGCCATACTTCCATACTATAATGGTGTATACTGATATGCCATTAAGACAAGCTCTGCATAAACCAGAGAAATCGGGAAGATTGATGTACTGGGCAGTCGAACTTGGTGAATATGACATATTTTATGAGCCTATATCATCCCTCAAGGGGCAGGAAGTAGCGGATTTATCGCAGAGTTTACTCACTCTGATACCTTCGAAGAGTAGGAGTTTAATACAGACCAACCCGTGGATGTTACAGGATCATCAAATTTAACCCCCGACCAACTTCCATCTGTGGACGATCAAGAGGAGATAATCAACGAGCAGCGAGAAGAGCCGAGGAAGGACAAAAGGAAGCATCAAATATTCCACCAAGGAACTCTGTCTGATCAAGAGTTTGATAATGAAGTACCTCTATGGAATCTATATGTAGATGACTCTTCGTGCACTACAGGTAGTGGAGCAGGAATTATTTTAAACAGTCCTGATGAGATTGATATAGAATATGCTCTACGTTTTGAATTTAAATCCTCCAATAACGAAGCTGAATATGAAGCTATGATCGTGGGGCTAAGTTTAGCCAAAACCATGAAAGTAGAGCAGGTCGTGGTGTTCAGTGATTCACAGTTAATTGTAAATCAAATTCTCAGATTGTGTGTAGTGAAGGGAAAACTAATGGTCAAGTATCATGCAAAAACTATGGAGGTTATCTCGACTTTTACGGCAGTTCAGTTGATCAGAATACTGAGATTGGAGAATGCAAGAGCTGACGCCCTAGCTCGGCTAGCATCAGCAATACGCATCGAGCTATGAAGAACAATCCCAGTAGAAATCATGGCTGGTCGGAGCATATATGAAGATTTAATGATGAATTTCATATCCCTCGATTTGGGACCATCTTGGATGGACCCCATCAGGGCCTATATTGAAGAGGGGGCTTTGCCAACTAATAAACTCGCAGCCAAGAAACTGAAATTTAAAGCTACTCGTTATGTATTGATGAGTGGCATTTTATATAGAAGAGGAATTATAGCATCACTTCAGAGATGTGTCCATCCCTCCGAAGTTAAGGACTTGATTGAAGAGGTTCACGAAGGATACTGTGGAGCTCATGTAGCAAGTCAGACGCTTTTGCAGAGAATAACGACACAGGGGTATTATTGGCCAACGATGAGAGCTGATTGTGCTGCTTAAGCTAAGAAGTGCGATAAATGCCAATGTTTCTCTTCCATCCAAAGAATTCCCCAAGCATTGTTAACACCCATCACATCCCCTTGTCCATTCGCCATGTGGGGGATAGACTTGGTCGGGCCACTTCCGACGACCAAAGGAAGATTCAAATACCTTATGGTTACTGTGGATTATTTAACCAAATAGGTGGAAGCTGAACCTCTCATTGATATGACATATGACAAGGTCTATCAGTTTATTTGGAAGAGTATTATTTACAGATATGGTCTCCCACACGCATTCATTACTGACCATGGAACCCAGTTTGACAACAAGGAATTCGCTGCATATTATCATCAATCCAATGTATTGAAAATCCATTCCGCGCCAGGACATCCCAGAGCAATGGGAAAACTGAAGTGACGAACAGAACCCTACTGAATGGTTTGAAAAAACGGCTGGATGATGCAAAGGGAAATTGGATCAACGAGCTACACTCTGTTTTATGGGCTTATCGCAGTACACCACGAACAACAACTGGTGAATCTCCTTACATGTTGACATTTGGGAGTGAGGATATCATACTTGCTGAATTGGGTCTACCCACACATAGGGTGCTTAACTTCAATTCTCCTATAAGCGATTTGATGAGACAATTAGACCTGGATATGCTCGAAGAAGTTAGGAAAGAAGCAGCAATCAGGAATGATGCATACCAACAACGAACAACCTTGTTCTACAACAAAAGGGTGAAGAAATGCGATTTAAAAGAAGGGGATTATGTGCTGAAGAAAATGATCCAAAAGCACAACAAACTGGAGTCCAACTAGCATGGACCTTACAGAGTAACTGAGGCTGTTCGTCCACGGACATACATAATTGAAACTTTGGAGGGAGAAGAATTCAAAAACGCATGGAATACAGAGCATCTGCGCAAGTACTATCAATAGTTAAAATTCCTATGTAACACAGTTCTTTCAAAATGAATAAAGTGATGTTTCGACCATATTTTTTCCTTTGTTAAATTTTTTTCAGAATATTAGTGCTCCACACTACACAAACCCAAATCCAGAGAAGCAAATCACCAACTCCGTTGGTCGATCAAATCCAGAGCAGCAAACCACCAACTCCGTTTGGTCGGTAACTTATAACCACCAACTCCGGTTAGTCGGCAAGTCATTACCACCAACTTCGGTTGGTCGGCAATCCATTACCACCAACACTGGTTGGTCGGTGACTCATAACCACCAACTCCGGTTGGTTGGTACCAAACTAGGCAAGAAAATGGACGACCTCCCGGGGCATCCACTATCCTGGAAATAAGGTAATCCCGACGATATTACTATAACTAAGCAGGAACATGGGATGAAAATCATTCCATTGCCTAGGCCCAAAGAGTGACAAGTCACTATAATCAAACAACAAATGGGACAAGTTCCATTATCCAGAAACAAAGCTGGATATACATATATTCACCAATGAATAAACAAAGACATTCTACAAATTGTTTCGAAGAAAATGAAATAGCAAAAGACTAAGAATCTGTTCATTAAAACCAAGAAAATTACATATGATATGAAGTTTGATTCATTACATAAAAATATCCTATTCTATGGATTTCTTTTCCTCTGCTTTTGAAACAGATTCCACCCCAGCTGGAGGATCATCTAATACATAAGGAGAATTTATAAAGTTTAGATCTCGCAGCATTCTGACATTCATTATAGATGGTCGATCAAGCATGTGTTCTGGATGAGATATCTCAAAATTTAAATGAAGGCTGTAGTCATCGAGATACTTGGAGATCAAAATTCGAGGAATAGCATGGGCTGGGATCCAATTAAGGTCAAGATTGAAGGGAGGCACTGGCAAATTAAGAACTCCAGGATCGTAATAATCCCATAAGAAATGGCCTTGATCCAGTTTCAAAACACATAAGGCATTCAACCACCCTTGCTTATATCCTTCGTTGTTCGACTGCTGCAGACGAGCATCAAGATGATACAAAGCTTTATTATACCCAGCCATCCAAAATTCCCTAGGGTGCTTGTGAAACTGATAAGTTAATCTCTCAAGTTGCTCGTGGAGATTCTTCGCTAGAATTTCTTTACTTTCGAGAGCAGAGCTCTGACTAGAGAGTTGGTCAGTGAAACTCATAATCTTCTTAGACATGTTTTCCAAAGCTTGATTCTTCACCATCAATTGAACAACTTGATTCTCTAAGGCCAATTGAGTTCTCGATTCTTCAATAGTAACCCGACCAACCCTTGGTCGTCCACGAGAAGAAGATCTTGCTCTGCCACGAGCAGGTGTGGAAGATCCTGCTCGTTTCAAAGTTTCTAACTCATCCCTTAAGTTAGCATTTTCTACTTCTAAAAATGAAAAACCATCTTCATTTATGGGGACCATAGCTCCCGAAGAAGAAGAAGAAGCAGATTTGAACTATTTTATTTCCTCCTGCAAAGCGATGTTCTCCTGCTCCAACAGCTTGGCAATATGTCTGTGCTCTTCAATTTCAAGCTTTAACACGCTCTCCTTTTTCTCATGAGCAGAAATGAACTTGTCATATCCCTTGTCAGCACTCAATTAATGGTACTTTGTCTCATAGCCTTGATGTAAAAGTGTAGTAGATTCTTTATACTACTGTTGAAGCTCCTCGATCGTTCCTTGAAGATCTTTAATCATCTCATCGTAGGAAATATTGTTTGCGACAACACGATCAAGTAGGCACTTCAAGTACTGATAAGCATCAATGGCTCGCTCAGAAGCATCTGATCCAAGGATATCAATGATTTGAGCCTCAGTAATATCTGCATAACCAGCTTTGAAATAGTCATTGCATTTCTTCATTAACTCTGTATCATGAGCTGATAAAAGTTCCATCCTGGCCATAAACTAGCAAAGAGAAAATGAAAAACAAAATGAACCATAATGTAAACAGAGTAAGTAAGGGAGAAATCCTAGACGAACAATAAAAGTTCAAATCTTATTCATCATGATAGAGGAAAACATAGTTCAAGGTTACATTTAAAAAAACAGCAAAACAAAAGACCCACAACTTTACACCTTCTCCTTATTTCCTACGACTTCTTCGGATGGTTTGGATGAAGTGGTTGATTGGTCGGAGAGCAATGGCAGTTGCTTAGTAGATGTACTGGATAATTGGACTTGCTCGAAAGGTTGAACAACGGAAACAACAGGGACCTGCTCTCCTATCATCATGGAGGATTCATCTGAAGCAGCTTCATCTTCTTCTTCTTCTCCAGGATAGGGAGGAGGGCCATGAGTATGCTCCTGGAACAACTCAGAATTTTAAACAACCTTCAATTTCTTCAAGGCTGCCACCCATCCATCCCTAAAATAGTTAACACTGGCGTACTCCATTTGAGAATACATAACAACCAGGCCCTTATCCCAACTAGCACTAAAGGATTTTTTTAACAACAGCCTTCCTTTTAGCTTCTTCCAAGGAGGTACTTTCTCTAAGGAGCTCCTCGGTAGACTTCAGTTTTTCTTCTAACTCTATCTTATGTCGCTCAACATCTTGGAGCTTTGCGACATTTTCCTCGGCAGACTTAAGCTTGACTTCAAGCTTGGTATTATGTTGTTTGACCTCCTTCAATTTATTCTCCAGCTCTTTGGAGGCAGTCACAGCTTGATCTCGGTTTGCTTCAATAGACTTGAATTGCTTCTCCCAAGCATCTTTGTCTTCCTCATACTTCTGACGAGATTCCCTCAAAGATTGAGTTAGTCCAGCAAAAGCTTCTTCTACCCCACCCGAGGAGCTGGAAGCCCTGATGGCTTCGTCCTTCTTCAAAATACTATTGAAGCAAGTCACAAGCTGAAAAAAGGAAGAATTTTAAGTCAATATATGAATATATTACTAGAAATAAAGGACTCAGACTAAAGATACTTACTGAAGTAATGTGTTGAGAAGCTAATGTAGTAAGTCTCTCACGAGAAAAGGTGTCTTCAACACCTTGGAATTATGGAACAGTCCAGGATATTGTCAAGCCCATAACAGAGCTCAGAGGAACACCAGCTGGAACACTACCTTCAACATTTGAAGGTTAAGATATAGGTTCAAGAGGTCTCTCCGAATAACTTCTTTTTAATCTCCTTAGAGGAGCAAGAGCATTTTAGATTAAAGGTGCTGTCTCTATTGGTGGAATGACAATAGTCTCACTCGAAGGTGAGATGACAACAGTCTTACTCGGAGGCACATGGGGCTTCTTGCTAGCTTCTTTGGAAGCAATAGAAGGGGGTACATCTGTATTCTTTATCCCTTCATCCAGAATATCTTGTTTATTCTTCTTTGCCTCATCAGTGGTAAAGGCAGACTTGTCAAAAAAGGCAGGAGCTTTCCTCTTCTTCATTAGATCAGTAATAGGAATACTCAAGTCAGAAGAAGAACCTTCTACACTGGTTTCAGAGGTTGGTACCTGATCAAGATCAACCACCACAGGACGAGGACGAGCAATGAAAGATGAGGTGTAGCTTCTGTATTGCAACAAATAAGAAGCAGATCTAATGTGCTCCGCAGCAACAGATTGATGCAAGCCCCAGATAAGTTTCAAATATTTTATATTAACCTCGATTTCTTTTGGAGGTTTTCTTTTACTGTCAACTGTAACAAACAAAATCAAATGTCAGTGATGGATTTCATCGAATACAAAGAAAATAAGATTTCAAAAATGAAAACAACCTATCCCATTGCCATAAAGCGGACACCTGGGACCTTGGTACACGTCATCTCCATTTAATGGAGGGTGTTGCCAATTTTCATCACAACCCATGATCAAAATAATCCCTATTGGCATCGGGAAGATTGACAACTAAAGATCTATTCGAAAACCTAGTTTTTAAATAGAAAGTATTATCACTATTAACCCATCTGTAGCAATACATAATTTCTGGAATCCCCAAACGAGTTCCATGAAGTTGGTTCAACCTATGTACTCCATTAACTACCTCCATGTATTTTGAGCTACTCTTGCAGGTACAATATCGAAATATTGGCAAAACTCCAAACACACGGGATTTAGAGGGAAAGAAAAGCCACATTCGGCTATAAAAAAGACTTGGGAACCAGCGTCCCTTAGACAAAGAAAATAAATCAGAAGGACAAGAAAGATCTTCCAAAATAACCCACGAAGGGATTGAAAACTCAGACCGAAATTTATCCAACGATTCAACAAAGTAAACCATGGTGAATAAAGTAAATAAAGAAGAGGGAAGAAAACCTTACAGAAGAAAAAGAGATCAGTTGATAATGAACGTTGGAAAGAACGAAGGCACAAGATAGAGAGAAGATGAAGAATTCAGAGATAGAGATTTGAAAATTGAAAGACGATAGGATTTCTATCGCACTTAAATACTTTACCCCGGGAATAAAGAAAAGCAATGATTACGAGGGAAGATGTTTGTGTTTCCGGCGGCTAAAAGAAGAAAAAGACACAAATATCGAAGTGATCGTGAAAATTTAAAATATTTATGAAGCCTGATATTATGCATTCAAAAAGGAATTATATACAAGGAAAGTCTTCCTAAAATTCAAGAATAACAGTAATCCAAGCAATTTCAAGAAACATATTCCACTCTCCTTCAACCTCAACTGTGAAACATTGGGGGCTTCTATTGATACCAAATTTAGTCTGCTGACGTGGACCAATCACTTGAAGACACGTATCAACCTATGTGGCAATTACAAATACTTTAGATGAGCAACTTAAGAATACCGAGCAACTCAGGCACCCCGAGCAACTTAAGCGTACCAAGCAACTTAAGCGGTCCGAGCTACTTAGCGTGCAGAGCATCCAAATCAAGAGAATCAAAAGATAACTACGCATTAAATACGCATTTATATTGTACAGATGTATATGTCTACTAAATAACAACGCATTATCCTTTCATATGTACAGCCTCAAGGCTATAAATACATTGTAACCTCCTCATAAGTGGGGGACTTTTGATCTCTTAAAAAACGTATTATCGAGATTCAAGGCAAATAGTCAGCAATACAAAACAGTGGACGTAGGCCATTTTCATAAGGCTGAACCACTTTAAAAATCTTTTGTCTTGGTTATTTTTTATCTGTTATTAATTAATTATATATAATCTAGTTTTTACATCAACACTTAACATCATTAATTTGTTGAAAAACTCTCTCGACCGAGACGATAGTATAGGACGAGGTAGCACTCGTCCATACACTCTGAAAATGACGAGAGGGGACTTGTAATATAACATCACAATTTGGTGAATGAAAATTCAAAAATCATTCAATTATGGTTTATCTTAACATTATTATTTTGGTGAAAAACTCTCTCGGTCGAGACGACAGTGTAGGACGAGGTAGCACTCTTCCATACACTCTCAAAACGACGAGAGAGGAGTAGTAATATAACACTACAATTTGGTGAATGCAAATTCAGAAATCATTTAACTATGGTTTATCTAAACATTATTAATTTGGTGAAAAACTCTCTCAGATGAGACGACAGTGCAGGATGAGGTAACACTTGTTCATACACTCTCAAAATGACGATAGGGGACTTGTGATTAAATACCATAATTTGATGAATTCAAATTCAAAAATCATTTAATTATGGTTTATCTTAACATCTTTAATTTGGTGAAAAACTCTCTCGACCAAGACAATAGTGTAGGATGAGGTAACACTCGTCCGTACACTCTCAAAACAACGATAGGGGACTTGTTATATAACACCTTAATTTGGTGAATGCAAATTCAAATTCAAGAAATCATTTAACTTGGTTATGTTCATCTATTCCAAATAAGATAAGAGATTTGATAAATAGTTAGTAGATATGAAAACATGATATAACAAGAGAGGATGATGAAAACAAGCAATATATGAAGTTTTCATTCAAATGTGTAACCAAATTGTTCAAGAAGAAAGGTGTTCATAGGCATAACTTCATAGTACAAAAACCAAATATCATAATTGTCAAAATGTTACATCAGAAGGCATTAAGCCACAAACGATCGGCCAGATAAATAAAAACACCTAATGACTATGAGCTTGGGTTCGTCTCATTCACAGTGGGAGTCTCAGTCTCGACAGGGGCCAGCCCATCCCCGACAGCATTGCTTTTGGCCTCAGCATCACCTGCAGGCTCATTCTCTTATACCTGGTTGGCCATCTGAGTCATCGGCTCCAGTTACCCCCACCCTTCAATTTAGCTCAGGGAAGTCATTGCCAAAGGGTCGTCTAGACTAAAGGCTTCCAGTTCCTCTGACAAGTGGGCGATGTCAGGAAATTTTAGTGTGGCCCACCGATAGGCAGTATAGGCTCCTCTTTCAAGGTATTGTAGACTGTATCCTAAGAACTCCTCTGAATACTTAAAGTCTTCCACATCCTTCTTCTGAGCCTCTCCTATTGCCTTGTCAGCGACAGCTTGCACTTTTTCAGCAACCTTGGTATCATATTTATCATTCAAAGCCTTTATTTCCTTAACATTGTTGGTGTTTAACCTGTTGATAGCCTTAGTGTGTTGACCTTTGAATCTTTCAATATCAGACTCCAAATCTATGATGAGTTTTTCTACGTCTCGTTATTTTGTTGCCATGATAAGCCTGTCAGATTTTAGGGACTTCATCCACGGTTGGCTTCGGACCTGGGTCATGCTCATCAAACAAGGGAGAATCGATGTCGACGCCAGTAGCCAAAAGGGCCTTGTTCCAGTCTTTCTTGAAGTTCAAACGACTAATATAGCCTATCTGAACTTCAGCATCCTCATATGCTGCAGCCCAACCGGAATTGTATGAGTCCTCCTTGGCAGTAACAGCCTCAAACTCTTTCTTCTTCAGCTCTTCAGACAGCACCCTGTTGTCCTCAATAACCGCTAGCTTGCTCAAGCAAACCAGGTCGTAGGCCTGTCTTAGCTCCTTCAGATCCTGAACTGCAGCGTCCTCCTTGTTGGCAGTGGCAAGAGCCAAGTCGGATGAAATCCGAGCAGCGTCAATGGATTTAAAGTTAGCCTCGAGCTCTTTACCCTTCTTTTTCAAGGCGGAGTTCTTTTGTTCCAGCTCGCTATTTCTCTTTACCAGCTCATCGCATGAACGATACATCACGGCGAAGTCAGTAACAAACTGCAGAAAAAAGAAGGCATTAGAAGAGGAAAATGAGGGAATTCAGAACAACATAGGAGAAAAGGGAGAAACCTTACCAGGGCAAGCCTTTGACTAGCCTGAAGGTCCAACTGCTCCGACCCTACCGCCCTTTGGCGATCATCCGGGAGGACAACTCTATCAAGCAGAGCTGGGGCCAACTGGGGAGAAATTGCCACAGAGGCCCCCTTGGGCAGCGCGGACACCGGGACTAAGGCCTGCCCGACCTACGTCCTCGCTTCTTCCCTCCTCCTCTCCTCCTCCTTCTCACTCTCCTTCTTCTTCCTCTCCTCTACCCTCCTTCTCTCTTCCATCTTATTCCTCTCTTCTTCCCTCTTCCTCTCTCTCTCTCTCTCTCTCTCTCTCTCTCTCTCACCTGCTCCTCTTCCTTCTTCTTCCTCTCCTGCTCCTGAGCAGAGGATCAGGAACCAGTAGCCACAGCCCCCGAGCTAGATTTTTTCTTCTTTGACCTTTGTGCGAGAAGCATATGGTCTTCATCATCATCATCCCTGATCAAGTTCTTCCTTGGAGGAATCATCTCCTCGCTCGAACTACTAGAAGTGCTCGACGATCCTTGAGCTTCAGAAACCTCCCTACGATCAGAGGAACTTCTACTGCTAGAGCTCTCTCCCCGCAAATCACCTACAGATCCTACAATGTCACTCCTAGAGCTGCTCGCTTCCTCGTCAAACTCGATAGGACCCGCAGCAGTCTCTTCGAATAAATCAAACTCTGGGGTACTATCCACAGGCCTTGCTATGAAGCTGGAGCCAACGTTCTTGTACTCGAGCAGAAAGGCAGTAGATCTGGGATGCTCGCCGTCACCCAAAGGCTCCCTGATATTCCAAGCCTTAACCATATTTCGAGATACGAACCTCACTGAGAGCAGGCTCCAAGTTCTTTGACCTCGCTGTGGAAGAAAAAGCAAAGAAGAGTTAGAAAGATCACAAATCAACAAAAGTCGAAACAACAGTACAATGTCTACCTATGTATTCCTCCCCATAAAAGGGAACAGAGAACCTCTCATACCTCGACCCTTCAAATTGGGGAGAAAACTGCCAATTTCTAACAAGGAAACCTTCTTGCCAGTAGTCCTTATGGGAATCAGGTAGATTTACTACCAATACCCTGTCAGGGCTCATAGCTTTGAGGTAAAGGATACCAGAGCTAGTTCGAGAAAAGGAGTAGCAAAAATAGACCTCACCGAGCCCTAACCTAGTACCATACAATTGATTTATCCTATGTATGCCATTTACTATTTTCCACACATTGGGCGAGCATTGCGCAGGAACAATATTAAAATAGCCAAAAAAATGCAAAAATAAATCATTAGGAGGAAAAGTTAATCCCCCCTGAGAAAGCAACAAGACGTGGATCCAGTGGGCATCATCTATATCTCTAACGTTTCTAGGAGGGGAGGCACAACACTCAATATCTACCCACTCCGGGATGTTGTAAAACTTCCTAAATTCGGAGATTGACCTATTTCCAATCTTCGCCATTGGAAAAACCCTAGAAAAACTACAAACCCAAAGAGAAAGTACAAAGAAATGGCACAGGAAACTTACAAAATAGAAGATCGATTCAAGCGATGAAGAAGCACGAGCCCAAACAACTAAGAAGCAATGAGAATAGAGATTGAGAGAAGAAGGTACGAAGCACTAGCGCTCACAGAAAATAGAAGAATGCTGGAAAGACTGAAGCGACGGTAGAAAAGTGGCTATTCCAACAAACCTTCAAATTCTGCTAATCATAGTGCACAAGAAACGAAGCGGGTGTCGCCAAAATCAACTTCACAGCTTTCGAAGAATTGCAAAAAAAAAGACAGTATGGCTAATCATTTAAATTTATTGAGCCCATGAACATGGCCCAACAAACTTAGGGGCAATTGTGGGTACCCCTAATTAAGACCATGGGCTTGGACGAGTAGCCCAGTTCTGGCGGCCCAAAGTCCAGGCCCCCCACCTCTTATTTTGATCCGGTCTCTTCCCACGTTCCCCTGAGGGGAAGTTATAGGAGAGATGGAAGACGTGGGGGAACCCATCACCCCCACTCACCTAAATGTACATGTATATATTAAACCCTCGGTCTGGTGCAAAAGGACAAGTTGTATTCTCTGTAATCACTCCCCGGAGTATATAGAAATAAAACCCACTGCACCACCGTGGACGTAGGCACTTCTTTGCTGAACCACGTACATCCTTTGTTGTGTGATTGTCATTTTACATTCCTTCTTCCTACTTGGTGATTGCCTTTCTCTTATCTATTTGTGTTGCATAATAATTGTCACGACAAATACGTATGTACATATAATGTTAACGAGAGGGTTTATGTTCAGAATAATAAGTACATTGGCTATTACAATGTAGTTTTGTTTATTCATGTGAAGGATTTGCAATAGATGTTCATCATAAAAAAAAACTTGAGATCAAAGAAATTAGAAGTGGTATACCACCGAGTAAACCAAACTGTTTAACTCTATAATCTTCCTTCTAACATCAGGCTAAATAATTTCATTCTATATTTTTTGTATAACAAAGCCTAATCCTCTGACGTTGTAAATTCTACTTGCTTATAACAAAACCTAGGCCTCCAACAAAGCCTAATTAAGTTAATTCTATTTTTTTATATAACTAAGAACACCAACTCCTTTGTTTAAAAATAGTAATGTACACATCCACTAAGAATCATAATAACAAATGTGAAGACAAAAAATATGGATTTGCCTCCTTAAAGACCCATAATGTATTAAAATATCAAAGTATTTGATAAGCAAAAATAGAATAAGCCTAACCATATAGTACCCATTTTGCTTCTCTTTCTCTCTAATTACGTGTCGCAAATAAAACATAAAAATTATTACATTTATAAAAAGAATTGTGCATTGGGTATATTTGTAGAAATTTTTAATCAAGACTATTTTGTTATCATAAAATCAGACATAACCATAATGTTATGTCATGTTTAAAAATAGTTTTGTCATGAATCCACGATGTTTTATCTTCATGCAATCACAAAATTAATTGTTCTATATAACTATGATTGAAAACCAACCTTTGTCCGTTGCTATTGATTGAAAAAAGGGACTTCAATGCTCCTATAAATTGGTCCTTAGAACCCCTTGAAGAATAGCCCAGAATTGTCTCTTGGTGTGCCCAAAATTTTTGTGAGAAAATATGAATAATGAAAATTTCATATTTTCTCTCCCACCTTAGAAATAATGTGTAATGAGATAACCCTCGATGGTGCAGGGATCCTCTATTTATAAGGGAAAGATGACCGAAAATCCTACTCAAATTAGAACTCTATTTCAAGTCTCCCACTAACCATCAAGTGGATAAAAGATAGGAACAACCCAATCCTTTAATATTTGCATTTATCACGTGCCTAATTAATTATCTGATATTTATCAAGACCACATAAATGGAAAATTCATAATTTTAGAATTTAATATAATTGAAATGAAAAAATTAATTTTGGTCCTTAATTATTAATTTCCTATAGTTTCCTAGTTAGTCTTAATAATCCTTATAATCATGTTAGGTATCATTAGGTGCACAATAACTGATAAATATAGTCTGCTAAATCAAACAATTCACGGATGCGAGTCATGGAGGTTCCATGCTATTCAAGAGTAGGATTCCTTCCATGTACCACAACACCAATGTTTCATTCAACCAAGCCTTTAATATTTGGTATCATAATGGCCTCATAATGTCCTTTTGAATAAGTGACTATTTACATCAAATAGTCAGTCATAATCATGTGCATTTATTCACAAAAGACAGAAATAATAAAAATTAGAAACACTTTTATTGGATTCAAGTAATAGTGTTAAACAACTAAGACAAATATCAATCATAATATAACTAATCGAGACCCATCTCTTTAACATGTTCCATAAAGGTCTTTGGAGATAGTCCTTTCGTAAGAGGATATTCCATATCATCACTCGTACTAATGTATTTAATTGTCACTCTTTGTTTCTGAACCTATTCTTTGACTGATAGGTGTTTCACCCTAATATGCTTAGCTGCCTTAGTATACCTATCGTTCTTCGAGAAGAAGATTACTGCGACATTATCAGAATAAATCTTCAGTGGCTTAGATATCGATCCCATAATTCTAAGTCTTGAAATAAATTTTTGCACCTATAATCCATGATTTGCAGCTTCAAAGCAAGCTACGTATTTAGCCTCCATAGTAGACGATGCAATGACGCTCTGCTTATCACTTTTACATGAAATGGCTCCTCCAGCCAGAAGAAAAAACATAACCCGGAGTGCTCTTCCTACTATCAAGGCATCCACCAAAATCCGAGTCTGAATAACCAATCATCTCAAGGTGATCCATCTTCCTATATGTGAGCATGTAATCCTTGGTCCCTTGCATGTACCTCAACACTTTCTTTGCCGCTTTTTAATGATAAATCCCCAGATTTCTTTGATATCTGCCTAGCATCCCAATGCAAAAACTAATGTTCGGCCTAGTGCAGACTTGTGCATATAACAAGCTCCCTATGAGTGAATAATAAGGCATGACTTTCATGTTCTCCCTATATAAATGACTTATAGGGCAATGACTTAACCTAAACTTATCCCCTTTTTGAAGTGGAACATTAACGAGATTGCAACTTTGCATGCTGAATCTTTCTAAAACTTTGCTAATGTAAGCTTTCTGAGACAATCCCAACGTTCCTCGTGATCTATCCCGAGCTATTTCTATCCCGATCACGAAGGATGCCTCACCTAAATCTTTCATTTCAAAGTTTTCATAAAGGTATATTTTGGTTTCACATAATAAACCAAGATCACTGATGGCGATAAGCAAGTCATCAACATATAGTTCTAAAAACACAAACTTGCTCCCACTGATCTTCAGATATATACACCGATTAATAGTGTTTTCCTTAAACCCAAAGGATGTAATGGTATCGTGGAACTTAATGTACTATTGACAAGAAGCTTGCTTTAGACCATATATCGACTTTTTTAACATAGAGACCATGTTTTCCTTTACTTCCTTTACGAAGCCTTGTGGCTGTGCCATGTAGACTTCTTCTTCTAAACTCCCATTTAGAAAATCTATTTTCACATTCATTTGGTGCAACTATAAATCATAATGAGCCACCAATGATAGTATGTACTTCTTAGAAACTTGAGAGAATGTCTCATTATAATCAATGATTTCTCTTCGATTAAAACCTTTGGCAATAAGTCTATATTTATGTCATTGGATATTACCTTTCGAGTCAAATTTGGTCCTTAAGATCCACTTGCACCCAACTCGTTTTTGTCTTTCTAGAAATCTGTCCAACTCCCAAACTTTGTTGTCATTCATAAATTTTATTTCTACATTCATAGCATTAATCCATTTATCAGAATCATCACTATTTACAGTTTTTTCATAAGAAAATGGGTCATTAAAATTTCCTATGTTAAATTCGGCCTCTTTAAGATATACCAAATAATCATCCGAAATTGTCAATGTCCTTTCCCTTTGAGATCTTCTTAATGGCACTTCATGTGGTGCCTCAACAGGTTCATCGGTTATAGACTCATTATGTGGTTATTCAGTTGGTCGGTCATTCACTTGTTGTTCATTATTATTGATTGGGTCAATGATCGGCTCAACAACTACATTAGGAACAACCGGTATGTTATGAACTTGATGTATAGGAATTTTTACCCTGAGTTCTTGAATTATTACCTCCCTTTCTTTCATACTCCCAATGACTTCACCTTTTTCGATGAATTTAGCATTTCTAGTTTCTATAATTCTAGTTGTATGATTAGGACAGTAGAATCTATATCCCTTCGACTTTTTTGGATACCCAATGAAATGACAAGATAATGTCTTAGGATCCAATTTATTTTCATGAGGGTTATAAATTCTAAATTCCCCTGGGTAGCCCCACACACATAAATGCCTTAAATTGGGTTTCCATCCTTTCCAAAGTTCAAAAGAGGTTTTTGAAACTGACTTACTAGGAACCCAATTTAAGATGTGTACAACGGTCATTAAAGCATGTGTCCACAAAAATGTAGGCAATTGAGTCTTGATTATCATAATTCTTACCATTTCTATAAGGGTACGATTACGCCTTTCATCTACACTATTTTCTCAAGGTGATCTTGGCATTGTGTATTGGGAGCAAATACCTAATTTTTCAAGGAGTTTAAAAAATAGGCCAGGGCGTTGCCCTGACTCATCACATCTACCATAATATTCACCACCTCTACCAGACCTAATAATTTTCACCTTTTTGCCTAGTTTCCTCTCAACCTCAATTATGTATATATCAATAACATTCACAGACTGATATTTATCATGCAACTAGTACAAAAAGCAATAACTTGAAAAATCATCTATAAAAGTGATGAAATATTTTTCTCCACTAATGGATGATGGAATATCAGCAGGTCTGCATATATCTGTATGTGTTATTTTAAGTAGCCGGGTGCTTCTTGTGGCTCTTTTATTTGTATGTTTGGTATGTTTTTCTTTAATATAGTCCACACATACATCATAATTGGCTCAATCCAAGTTATGGAGTATTCCATATTTAATAAGCCTTTCAATTCTTGGCCTGGATATATGCCCCAAACTTTTATGCCACAAATAAGCATATTTTTCAGTATTAAGTGTATGTTTCGTACCAACATTAGGATGCAAGGTTTCAAAAAAATTATTTTCAAAATTTAATTGATATAAACAATCTAATAAAAATTCACAACCAACATTAATAGAATTTTTAATTAAACCAAAACCATTATCCTTAAATTCAATCGCAAATCCGTCTAAAGGAAGTTTGGAAACATAAGCTAAATTCCTAGAAATTGAGGGAACATAAAAAGTCTCTTGTAAATGTAAAATAAATCCAGAACTTAAAATCAGTCGAAAGTCTCCAATAGCTTCTATTTTAGCCTTCGCTTTATTGACCATATAAAGAAAATGATAATTTGGAATTGTTTTGCAGATCGAAGTGAAGCCCTGCATCAAATTAGAAATATGACATAAAGAACCAGAATCAATCCACCAAGTGTTAGAAGGAAAATTAATAAGGTTTGATTCAAAAAAGACATAAATAAAAGTCTTACCCTTTTTCTCAAACTAGACCTTTCGTTTGTGATAATCCTTCTAGAAATTGCCCTTTCTTTTATAGAAGTGACATTTGCCATTCTTTTCCTTCTTCATAGCAGATGATGGTTCAGCTTGATGAGACGACCCATGACCTTTCTTAATATCCTTTCCAGTCTTCTTCTTAAAACCAACTCCTTTGTCTATGAGATTTTCCACTTGTCCTTTAGTCACATGGCCATTTTATTGCTTGAGTCTACATTCCTCCTGTACTAACATGCTTTGCAAATCATTTACATTATACTTATCTTTAATAGTGTTGTAATTGATTTGGAAAGGCCTATACTCAGGATGTAGGGAGTTTAGGATGAATTGGATGAGAAAAGACTCATCCACTATCATGCCCAAAACTCTAAGTCTAGCAACCATATTTGTCATCTCTATAATATGTTGGTTCATGGTTCAAGTACCATCGAACCTCATAGTGTTCAGGCCAGCCATCAATATCCCATCAAGGGATTTATTAGCAGTGCGAAAGCGTTCCTTAATATTTTTCAAATACTCTATTGCTTTTGTAGTTTCAGGTAGGGAGGTCTTAATGTTAGTAGCAACGCATATTTCTATAAACATAAGGGCCAACCTATTGGATCGAGACTATGCTTCATGGATAGAAATTTCATCCTCGCTACTGGTATTAGTAGTAGCAACGGGTTCATCACATGAAATTTCCATGTCCAGGTCAAGAAACCCTAGGCTGGACTCAATTTGCTCATTCCATTCAGAAAAATTAGTTCCATCAAATTTGGAATATGACTGATCATGCGAATACATGTTAAGGGGAACTACAAATTATTAACAATGTTCACAATTAAATTTTACACACAACAATAATTACAACGGTTGGATACTGAATTGTTGGCTAAATAAAGATTTTGGCAGATTTATTAAATTGTCCAAATATCACGAAATCACATATTATTCATATTATAAAGATATACTACCCTTTAATATATTTATCATGGTCCCATAATTTTGGAATCTGTGTTTGTTGCCTAAATATTTCATACCATGATTAATGGACTTAATGTCAACTATTCAATTTTAACAAAACAGTTCTAACGTCGTGTAATCTAGATATTAGCATATGTCGCGCCTCAATCCAATTTTGTAATGCACGTTACAATTTTTTTTAATGAATGCAAGTGTAATATTCGTACATATAGTCTCAGTCTGTGTTTGGCTTTTGACTCACCTTCAATTAATAATTCCTTACATGTCTTAACTTAAATATAGTTAATCATGCATTAATGTTAACTCTAATATGTATTGTACAAGTAATCATCAAGATACGAATAGTAGCTTAAATACCTTAAAACAGAATTGTCCAGGTATAGAAAAATCATATAACGCATTGCCAAAAATGGAAAAAAAAATGAGTTTTCGCCATAAAGTCGAAGTAAAACATGTCAGAAAACCAAAACTTTTTGTGGAACGTTATATTCAATTTTCTATCAAAAGTTATAAGCCTTAAGATTTTTTCCTAAAACAGTAAAAACGGAGTTTTGAGGGCCTTAACGGACTCGGATCGTGGAAAAACACATTACATCACCGCCAAAGGCCATGAAATTTGATCGTTGGCCCGTTTCAATTCAACCCATCAAGTTTCAAGTCAATTAGGTAGTAAAATTTTGTAAAACCATTATTCACTACCGCTAATTTTTTTTTATATGCCAGAAACTGTTTTGCCCTAAATCACAGTTTTCATCTAATTAATCTTAAAAAAAGATTCATTTCCTCTTCATGATCATTATAAGTCTTTTCCAGAATACTTAATAGACTTAAACATATGAATCATTTATGGGACATATTAGGGTTCTTAACGACATGGGGGGGGGGGGGGTACAATTATAGGACAGTTTCATAAAAAAAATAAGGAATGTTTTATGCAATTGATTTCTCAATTTCATACAGATACTATGATAAAAAAAATTAAGAAATACTAATTTATATTAGTTATATAACAGTCCCACATGAGTTAAAAAAAAGACAAAAAACATAAAATTGCAGAATTTCGAGCATGCAATAGATCAATACTGTTATAAGAAAATTTTCGTATACGGACAACATGAGATTATAAACTTAAGGCCCTGATACCTCATGTTAATCAAGACTGTTTTGTTATCATAAAATCATACATAAACCATAATATTATATCATGTTTAAAAACAGTTTTGCCATGAATCGAGGATGTTTTATCTTCATGCAATCATAAAATTAATTGTTCTATACAACTATGATCGAAAACCAACATTTTTCCATTGCTATTGATTGGAAAAAATGACTTCAATGCTCCTATTAATTGCTCCTTAGAGCCCCTTGAAGAATATCCCATAATTGTCTCTTGGTGTGCTCAAAATTTTTATGAGAAAATATAAATAATGGGAATTTCAGATTTTCTCTCCCATCATAGAAATAGTGTGTTATGAGATAACCCTAGATGGTGCAGGGCTCCCTTATTTATAAGGGGAATAAGGCCGAAAATTTTAGTCAAAGTAGAACTCTATTTCAAGTCTCCCACTAACCATCAAGTGACTAAAAGATAAGAATAACCCAATACTTTAATATTTGGATTTATCACGTGCATAATTAATTATCTCATATTTACCAGGACCACATAAATGGGAAAGTCATAATTTCAGAATTTAATAGAATTGAAATTAAGAAATTAATTTCGTGTAATACCCCGTAATTTTAATGACTTTTAATATGGGATTAATTAAAAGTAAAATGGGGATTGATTGGAATTAATTATGAATAATAATTGGAATTAATCTGGATTGAATATTACTAGAGAATAAAGTAATATGTGTTTGATATTGAATATTACTTAGTGATAAAAGGTAATATATGATTATATGGTCGTGAGTGAATAATACGCGAATTATTAAAATTAAGTCGGGACGCACGTGTGAGTCGTGTCGGGACCAAATTAAAAGGACAAAATGGAAATTATTTTTAAGTCATTCAAATGTCCATTTTGGATGTGCCAATGAGTTCGGAAGGGTCAAAATAGGCAGAAAATTCTACCCTGGGGTTTGATTTGGGTCTAGGGTCAATTGGGACCCAAAAGGACACCTAGAGGGGTATTTTGGTCATTTTTCGGGGGATACGAATAGTACCTGCGGGATTTGAGTTTTATTATTTAATATTAGAGTGTGTTAAACCAAGAGATCATTTACCAAAAGACTAAGTAGAGGAAGGGAGATAACTATAGGAAGATGAGGGGTTTTGAGAGCAAACCAAGGGTTGCACCACCTTGCACCACCATCGAAAAAGTGATTGGAAAGGAGGAGGAAGCATCCTACATACATCTTCACCAAATGATCAGACCTACACCTTAAAACAAGTGTAATTCTTGCTATAATTAGTGAGTATATATCCATGTTAGAATAGGATTTATATTTACCCATGAGAATTGTGAAAATTGGGCATGAAATTGATGAATAACTGAATTAATGGGATACGTATTGCATGTAGTTGAGAAATTTATATATGGATGTTACAAGATTAATGGTTTAAATTGTAATTCACGAAATTATATGTTGGGCCTTATGAAGAACATAAATGTTGAAAATAGAATTTGAGGATTTTAAGGATTTTGTTGATTTAGATAAAAAAAACATTCTTGCAATTAAGGAATTAGATGTTTTCTATGTGTTTTAATCATCCATGAACATGTATAAATGATGTGGAGATATTTGGGTTCTGATAGATTATAATCCATGAGGGTTGGGTGTAAGAACATGAAGAAAAACGTAGAAAACTGATGTTGAAGACGAACTGGAATGACATTTATCTCATACGAACGAGACATACTGTCGTTCGAACGAGATACCATCTCGTTTGAACGAGAATTATGGATTTCTGACGAGATTCCAGAAATTCTTCTTTTGCCCAAAAATTTTGGAGAATTATATTTTAGCCCACAGTAGGTTCTAAATAATTTTGGTACATTAACAAAGAGTGAGAGACTTAGGTTAATGTTGGGAAATTAAATATTGATTTAAGAAAGGAATTATGTGAGTGATAACTACATAATAAAATAAGATTATGAGATAAATTGTAATTAACAAGTACGGGTAGTATTCGAGAAATACAACGGGTACTTGGGGCCAGATGAATTCCTAATATGAGACATAGGTCGAGTGTGTACCTATTATTATATAGGTTGAGTATATACCTATTGTTTATTTATTTATGTGTATGACATACCTAGCCTACTTGCTATCGACGGGAGGTTTGTCCATTGAGGGAAGTCATATCGTGATGAGCCTTAGGGGGAATTTTTGACTTGTTGCCTGATAAGAAGCTTTTTTATGTGTATGGTCGTTGTCTTCAAAAGCCACTCTCAAAATCCCTTGAATACCTACAAAAATTATCTAAAACAACTCGTATTGCAGTAACAACGGGTATCAATCCAATTTTCAAGGTGAAACAATTAATGTGAAAACTTGCAATTCCAATTTTTTTATTAAAATATTTTTTAATTTTTTTATTATTTTTTTTAAAACAATTTCATGGGGAAAACTAACTAATTAAATGCTAAAATTACGAATTGACTAAATAACGGAAAAAGAATGTGCAATCGAATGTGAAATATGTGAGAATGTCAAGAGATGGGATTACACTGCATTTTCAATTATTTTAATTTCTCAATTTATTAATTTGAAATATTTCGAAATAATATTAAATCGATAATCTAACTCTCGTCAAAATTATAAATTTAATAAAATCTTTTTTAGAAAATTAATTTAAAAATATCATATGATGAAAAATTAGGACTACACTATTTTCAGAAAATTACCCGCTAGGATCAATTTAACGAAAACAATATCAATCCTCAATTTTCAACACCGAATTAATATTCAAATGTAGGAAAAACCTATCTCTAGTTTGATTCCTAAATTTAAACATTAATTTGTTCAATAAATTTACTAACTCTCATTACATAAATTAATTGGTGACAGTTAAAATTAATTTACCTAGAAATATAAAATTAATGAAACCAATTAATTAAATTAACATCATTCGCAGTGCATCCCACCCCTTGAACGGGGTGTTTAGCCAAACATTCTCATGTTATAATAAACAACATTCAATAATATAGCAAGAATGAAAAGGAAAGGGAAAGAAATTCAATACGCAAAATTTTCTTGTCGAAGTTGTTCATGAAAGTGCGTCTCAATCTTCTCACAAATCCGACACTTGATTACACCAAAAAGAAAAAAAAAAAAACCTACAAATTTATTCTAAACTAAACTAATTTTTTATTTTGTATTTTTCTGAATTTTTTTCATGACCCTAAACTGTACATAATATACACACTTTTTTTTCCTCTCTATGCGTCTTTTTTTTTTCCTGTATCTGAGAGTTTTGTCTTTTAAAGTGATTTGCCATCCTTTTTTTTTAAAGTCCCATGGTTTCATTTGTTTGGTTGGAAGAGATTTTTTTGGGATATAAGCTTGACTAAGTTAGGGGACTTTTTTGAAAGACACGTGGGGTTTTTAAGGCTTAGCAGGTGGGTTGTGTTCGTGATATTTTGGGATATGGTGGGTTTCAGGTTTTTAGTTGTGGAATGAGTTGGGAGAACTCGGATTTGGGTATGGAGGTGGAGATCAAGTCCGTGGTTGCTGAATCTAGGGTTGCTCCGAGATGGATCTGGAGATGGCCGCAGGTTGGAGTTGGATCGAGTTTTGAGGTGGCAGTTGGGTAGCAGGTTAGGGAGCGTAGGAGGGTGTTGGGATTTTGGGTTGGAGCTTGCGATCGGGTTGTAGGTCCGAAGTAGTGGCTGGTTCGTTGGCGCCCGGGTTCTTCCGAGTTGGTGGATCGCGCAGGGTGCTTTGAAAATAGGGTTGGGAAAACTCGGGTTTGAGGTGGATGTAAGGTCTAGAGCATGTGGGTTTCGATTGGGGAAATAGGTTTCAATGGAGATGGGTTGTTTGGTTTAATGGAGGTGAGAGAATAGGTGTGTTGGTAGGGAAGATGATGGGGTGTGGGGTTAGGTGTGGAGAGTGTGTAGGAGACTTAGGGTGAGGTTAAAGATGAGGGCATGTTTGTGTGTGTAAGGGTATAAGTTAGGTGGTGAGGGTGCATTTAGGTTTAGTGTGTGTGTCACTTATACCCCTAAAAAAAACTAACTAAAAATAAAATTATAAAAGCTAAAAAAAATCAAAAACTATAAACTAAAAATTTAAATCCTAAGAAAAAAATAAAACTAAAGTCCTAAAAAATATAAAATCTAATGAAACTAAAAATAAATGAGTTCCTAAAAAAAACTAATCCTAAAAAAAATAATTAAAAACTAAAAAGTAATAAAAATCAAAAGAAAAAGAAAAATACACTAATAAAAATAAAATATAAAAATATGCAAATAAATTCTAAAAATCCTAAATAAATCTAAAATAAATCCTAAAATAAAATGACTCAGAGTAAAAATCTAAAAAGGCACAAACTCAAGGCACGCCAGGCTCGGGGTATGGACTGGGCTCGGTCTAGGATTAGATTTGGTTCGGAACAAGGTTCGGGACATCGAAACACATCAGGGCAAGCTCAGAATGGACTTCTCACCTCACGGTCTCTTTGGATTTCTTCGATGCACGCTTTTGACCGCTTCTATGTCGCTTTTGTCCTGATTTAGCATTATTTGTACCGCAACTGCGTATTGACCTGAGAAATAAATAAATACAAACATAAGGCCATTTTGATTAAAAACGAGTGACTAAAATGCATCTATTCGGGGTATAAATTATACACTTTTGGGTGCTTATCACACCACTCCCAAACAGAACATTGCTAGTCCTCGAGCAAAAATAGAGAGAAAAAAGAGATAAGTAACCGAAAGTGTGCCACTTTCAGAGGCACTGGCGATTGCACTTAGCATGTGCAACAAGCCGTTAAACCTATAGGTTTCCCTACATGACGAGCGATGTCTCTTGAGGGTTTGCAGTGAATGTACCCACAAAATTCAAAAACTTATTTAAATGTAGTATCTGAGTAGATGGTGAAATGCTATATAACCCAACTTTAAAAAAACATCAAGGAACACCGTATACAACTATCAAAATGAGATATTAAATTACTTAATACCAAAAGCGTAATCCTTCCTAAAAATCAGCATGTGTATTGGGAAATAATCTTAACTATTATTAGAGTAATTCGTAGATTGACTTTATAGAATCAACGCTTTGACTTCAATTCTCACTAGATATATCTCTCTGAATCGAACTCTCTGAGAATTGGGTAAGTGTATTTCTCTAGTGTGTGAGGAGGTGAGTAAATGTAAGCAAGTTCAAACGTCTCACACACTTTATAAAAACTGATGGATACATGAAAAAAATATGATCTCATGAAGGAATGCTAACCACTATGTCGAGAATGTCGAGTTATTCACCATATAGTCTTCTCGTTTGCCCGAACACTTTACCAAGGGTGAAATGGGGTTTATTAATGGTATGAGGGGATAATGAAATGAAGAAGATGAATGATAGGGTTTTTGAGAAGAGTGTGACACACTTTGAATCACTAATGTCTTCATTTTTTAAATTTATGATCGCATGCTTTCTTTTTCTTCTTTCCAATTTTTTTTGTTTTTTCTCTTTTTTTTTAATTTTTTATTACGATACATTTTGCTTTTCATAATACAAATGAGAACAATTTACATTGATAATCTCAAGCACTCTTTTTCTAAAAAATTATGGTATATGGGACATGTATGGGTAAGGAAACATGGGATGATAATAGGTGGAGTTAAGGGTAAAAATGGTAAGTGTATGAAAAATCGGTTTAGTGCTAGAGACAAACTACACGACACATATTTCTTACAACTCGAAAGTAATGTCATTCTCAGTGATTAAGCCAAATTTGAAAAAATAATAAGACCATGCAACGACTAAGTGCGGTACCCAAAGAAAGTTGAGTCAACTCGTGAATCAAAGATATGTAAAAACCCTCAAAAAGGTGAAAAGCTCAAGTCTCACGGGTTTAAGTCATCACTAGTGATCTTTAAGGCTCTCTTGAGAATATCGTTACTCTTTTACTTTTGATTGTAAACGTGATAGTGCAAATTGCTGAGTTTGAGAATTCATAGCACAAATACACTTTAAGATGTATTAATTAATTTATGGTTAAAAGCGTAATTTTTGGGTCAAACACATGTATTTCGAGATTTCTAATAGAGGGGTGATAGACAATTCATGCCATAAATTTTTTATTTTTAACTCCATAAATAGTTTAAAATCACTTGTTTCTGAAATTTTTTCAAATGAGGTACGCTTTTAATAAATTTCCCACCTCGAAACAAAAGATAACATCGTCCTCGATGTTTAAAACCATATATAAAAACAAAAGAACAAGGGAGGAAGGATATTACCATAATGAACCGTAAATGAAAATGTACCGTATGGTGGAGTAGAGATAGAACCTGAAGAACAAATGCGATACAAAAATATGTACAAGTCTATAAAGCATGTGAAAAGCATTGAGTGGTGTAAAAGACCACCCCCAAACAAGATAAGACTCATACTCAGAAACAATGAACGACGGGCTGCCTCCCGGTAGCGCTAAGTTTAAAGTCTTTAGCCAGACCGAACCGTTCTCACTCTAAAGATAAGAACTATGAAAATGTTGGGCGACAGAAAAATGGGGTGATGAGAATCACCCCCAAACAAGACTGAAGCGTCAGTCTTGTTGGATAAAGGCGAAAAGAGGTCAATGCAGTTGTATAGCAAAGTGCATCAGTCGATGAAAAGCATCGGTGGACCAGGGGTAAGTGGGTAGGAGGGTACATGGACGAAGGTTAAGGGTGAGGGTGAATAGGTACCGGTCACGGTCCTTATTGAGCGTAAATGTGAGGGCAACATGGGAACTATATGAATGATGCTCAATTTGGATAGGGAAGCAAAATATTTTGGCATTAGTGATGGTGTGGGCCTCAGAGAAAGTGCACGACCATTATATAAATGGAAGATGATAATGGTCGCCCCATGACACGCCAGGGAGCTGTTGATGGAACAAATAAACACCACAAAGAAGTGGTGTGCATAGAGTAACAAGCCCGGTGTCACGTATAGGGAGAGTAGGAGGAATACTCACACAGATGGTGGGGTCGATGAAAAGTGCACAAATGGGAGCGTGGAGCACTAGGGCGGAGGGTGGGTGGAGGTGAGGACCTAAATGCTTAAATGTGAACAGGGAATGTATAATAGCAAGGTCCGAATCTAGTGGTAGGGTGGTATGGACAGTGTGTGGATCGAGTGGGACAAGGGGTGGGGGAAGATGAGATAACTCAAGAGTGGGAGAGACACACTCCTCATGAGGCTCAGAGTGATCCTCAAGGTCAGTCGAGGGAGTGATCAACTTATCCACCTGAAAGCATCAGTCGAAGTGGTGGACAATTCGAACGAGGCATCCAAATCCGAGATAAATGAATCGACATTAATAGCTGACTCCACATGAGACAAGCATGGTGGGACAGGATCCATATACAAAGAGGTAAGAACCATCTCGGATTCAATCTCAGGACAGTGGGTAGCACTCATAGCCGGAGCTAACCGATAAAGAATTGGTTCCTTGGGAACACACATAAAAGATTCAAAAGGTGTATACTCGGGCATAATTGTGGATTAGGTGGAAGGGGAAAGGTAAAACTCAATGGTGGGTTCGAGAGGGTAGGGCGGTGTGGGTTCAGTCGCACAATCAATGGATACTTCAACACAGTTGTCAACTTGGGGCCCGGACCACAGGGTGGTCTCAACTTGGAGATTCTCAAGATAACAGGGGTGGTCACAATCAAAATTAGTGGCACAAGATGACACATCATCATCCCACACGGGTGCAACAATGGGTTGACTTGGGGTGAAATTCGACTCTCTCGCACACTGAAATTCATTTAATCGATGTTCAAGATTTTGGAGAGCCACTTTCTCTTACTCGATGATGAACTGTTGCAAGAGTGCCTCGAGAACGGATGTGGATGACGGTGTTGAAGTTGTGGCGAGTGGCGACGGTGGTTGAGGTGGACACAACTCGCTATGGACACGACTATATGGAGAATACTCGAATGAAGTGTGTGGAGTGGGGCCAAGTTCATCATACATGAGATAAGTATCTCCGTGAGAGACAAAAGGGGGATCAGCGTGAGGATCATAGTAAGGGTACTGATAGGTATGAGGTGCACGAGGTGGCGATGACGACTGTTGGAAACCATAAGGATCCACAACATGATGTTGGGATTCATATTGAATGGAAGGATGATCAGGCCTCCATGAATAGCTTGGGTACTCATACCCCTTGACATTAGATATGTCATGACAATACATCGAGGGTGGGTCCAAAACAGTGTAATAGGGATACACATGTTCCAAGGTGGATTCAGATGGAGAGAATATAAATGGACATTCATGGGATAAGTGATCGATAAGAAAGTAGTGTGTGCACGGTGAATCATGTGATGGGTTGACACTGGTCACCGGAGGTAGTGGAAGATGATATGTGTGCATGGACGACACGAGTATCAACGGTGTGCATTTGAGAGTTAAAGCCCTGAATTAATGAATGAAGGGTCGATGCAGGCTTATCATCAAAGAGGGTTCGAGAGAATGGAATATGGCCAAAGTATTCCCGTAAAGGACGTTCTTCGGCCATGACAAGAGGAATATATATATATATATATTAAATATTTTTCAAAAGAAAAGAAAATATTTTTGTGATTTTTGAAAATAAGAAAATGAAAATCTTTTTGGCATTTTAAATATGGAGGAAAAAAATCTTTTTGGGATATGTGAAAATATTTAAAAATAAAATAAAATAGTTTAGGTATTTTTTTGGAAAATGGGAGAAAATGGACTCTTGATGTGGTCGAACTAATGAAAATCGACTACCTAAAGAATCTAATTGGACACACACGAGTCAAGAAAAAATCCTAACGAGCACGTAGCCAATTATTATGTTCAAAATTAGTGAGAGGGGTAGTCAAATTTTAATTAAGTCCGCGGGTGATGAAAATCACGGAATTTATCTTTGTTATCGTCTGTTATAAAAATGTGTTCCTACGGGGCTAGCTAGTTGATTGATTTTAAATTTAATGACAGCTAGGGTAGCACACAATGGATAAGCGAGTGAGTCGGGTGATGAAATCCCTTCTCGTTTTAATGACAGGGTCCAGGTCTTAGGTAAATTAATTCATCAAACCATTCAATTTAAATGCGATGCAAAAATTAAAAGCTCATAGGAGCAATTAATCACACAAAAAATGAACTCGCTGACAGGAGAGTCGCGAGGGATAAAAAAATTGTACCTCCCATGGTTCTTACACACGTGGGGTGAAGACCAAGTTGAGTCGACCGGGGGAAGATCACTTAACTTCAGTCATCCCCGGGAGTCCTACCGACCCAAAGTAGAGGCTTCAAAATCCTCTCCTTGGATGCCCTCTCTCTACCTCGTCGAGTTTCCCTTTTCACTTTTTTTATGGAATAATTATTACAAAACAATATGGTGTCAAAATGCACCAAAATAAATAACAATCCCTCAAAATCCTATACAACCAGTCTAAGGAGGAGGGAGAAGGAATAACTACAACTAAAAATAAAAAAATAAAAAAATGAATAAAAAAAATTACAAGTCTTCAATTGCTTCCAGGCCAAGAAAGCGGCAACGACTCCATTTGATAATTCTTTATTTGTATTCCTTCGGATGTGGATTTGGAATGTCGTTGCGGTCAAACTTCGAGTATCAAAATTCCTGGAATCACCTACAAAACTTGTTAAAAATTCAATATCGTGGTAAATTCGGGTATCAATCAAATTTCTAGTGTTGAAACGGTTATCGTGAAAACTTGCAATTTCAATTTTTATTAAAAATCTTTTTGTGCTTTAAAACTTTTAATTTTTTTTTAGTTTTATATTTTAAAAACAATTTTCAAGCGAGGAAACTAAATTTTTTGCAACTAAAATGACTATGAAAATTTAAAAAGTAAACTAGTTTAGAATTTATGAGAAGAAACAAGAGGTGGGACTACACCGCGTAGTCAAATTAATTTAATGTCTTAATTATTCAATTGAATAGTTCGAAATAATATTGAATTTAAAACTTAACTCTCGTTACAATCCTAAATTCAATTTTATCTTTTTCAGCAATTAAATCGGGAATAGTCACAACATAAAAAAATTATAAGATTCACTCATTTTAACAAAATATCCGCTAAGATTAATTTATTAAAATTTGTACGAATCTTTGAATTGCATACACAGAATTAATATTTAAATTTAAGAATAATACTTATCCCTAAGTGAAATCCAAAAATCAAATATTAATTTTTACCATTAATTTATTAACTCTCGTTATATAAATTAATGTATGAGTTTTCCCAATTTAATTAGCCTAGAACGCATCAATGAACAATTATTCAAATAAAACAACTCAACATACACGTTTCATCCCAACCCTTGAATGGGGTATTTAGCCAGACATGATTAAAATTTCAGCACAAGCACAATTAACAAACAGGAAACTAAAGAGAAAGAGACAGAAATACGATACGCAATAATTTCATGTGACAACTGTGTGCATGAACACGCGTCCCAAACTTGCCACAAAATCTAACTGGATTACAAAACTGAAAGAAAAAAGTGAACCTACAAATTGTTCTAAACCTAAAACTATATTTTTTTCTGCGCTCTTTTTTTCTTTTTCTGTCTCTCACGTTCTCTCTCTGTGTACTTCTCTTTTTTTTTCTTGCTCTGAGAGTTTCCTCTTTTAAAGTGATTTGCCATCCCTTTTTTTAAAGTCCCATGGTTTCATTTGTTTGGTTGGAAGATATTTTTTTGGGATATAAGCTTGGCTAAGTCAGGGGACTTTTTGGAAAGACACGTGGGATTTTTAAGGCTTAGCAGGTGGGTTGTGTTCCTGATATTTTGGGATATGGTGGGTTTCGGGTTTTTGGTTTGTAATACCCCGTATTTTTGGCGATATTTATTTTTGGGATTAATTAATTAAATGAGAATTAATTGGGAATTAATCCGGATAAAATACTAGCGAGATGTGAGTTGGTATTTGACTATATTGAGTATATATGATGATATATGAATATTGAATTATGAAATTTGTCGTGAGATTGATATACGACAATTTGGACATTTTATTGGGACGCGTGAGATAGTCGCGTCAGGATATAATTATTTTAATTATAAAAGTGAAATTAAATTCTATTAACCGTATGGTCATTTTGAGTGCGCCAACGCGTCCGGAAGGGTCGAGATAGTCAGAAAACACTAGCCGGGGGTTTAGTTTGGGTCCCGGGGTATTTTTAGGCCATACCGGCAACATATAGGGGTAGTTTGGTAATTTTGCATTTTTGAGAATTAAAAGTGACGAAAATTAGTAAATTATATCTGATGTGGATTTGACCCACTAAACCACTAACCAACTCATTTTAACCTAATAGGCTACGTAGGTTATTAGAATTAGGTTTCTAATTTTTCCCAAAACAAACCCTAGCCACCATAGCCATTGGAGAAGAAAGCTTAGAGAGGGAGAGAAAGAGGAGAATTTTGCAGAGAGAGAAAGAGATAACCTCATCAAATCGTCATCAAAATCAGAGATTAAATCAAGGCAAGTGATTTAATTCCGTTTAATTCAGAGAATGTTTCTTCCATGTTAGATAATTCTAAGATTTACATTTGTTCTTGAAAGTTAATGAAAAACCCATGAGTTTGGAATTAGAATACTATATTTTGAGGAAAGTATTGCATGTAGAATCGTATTTAGAGGACTAATCTGATGTTGATATATCTTGCAAGAAACAAAAACGGATTTAATTGGATAAATTAAAGACTTAAAATTTTAGGGTTTATGTTCTTGAAAAAAAATGGGGAAAAGTGTAGAGACTTGTGATTTAATGATGATTAGGACGAATATATCCTTTAAAACACGTCAATATGTGATTATAATATGTTTAGGATTGATTAGAGACCTTAAAACATTGTTGGGACGAATTTTAGAGGAGAATTGAGGAGTAGAAATTGGTGAAAAACGAAAGTAGAAATTCTGGGCACGAAACTGGTCGTTCGTTAGAAGGCCTTCCCAGGTCGTTCGAACGAGCTCATTCGAACGAGATTCTAACGAATTGACCAGTTGCTTCTAACGAGGGGAAATTTCGTTCGATACCTTCGTTCGAACGAGATGTCGTTAGAAGGTACAGTTCGTTCGAACGAACTGAATCTCGTTCGAACAGCCTCGTTCGAACGAGACTTCTAACGAGCTGGCAGTTTAGGCCTTTTTGGCCTGTTTTGATTTTGGGAGTCCCGTAAACTTGTTCGAGGATAGAGATAACATTCCTTTGATGATGTATTGGTATACTTGGGACATTTGGGATATAATGAGGAGTAAATTATAATTGTGGAACAAATCAAATAGACACTTGAGTCGAGACGTGAGTGCCTACTACGACGTGAGAATAAATTATGGCGTGTATGATTATGAACCGGGAGTATATAAATTGTATAAATTATAAAATGGTACGAGAATGCGATAAGTACTACAATTAAACTACGGTGATTACTAAGATGCGTGTTTACTTAGTATTGATATATGATTTGTGTGTATGACATACCTACCATACTTGCTATCACGGGAGGTTTGCGTTAGCTTAGGACCCTCTAATCCTTGTGTGCCTACGGGGGGGATTTAGACTGGTACCTCGAGAACATAGGTCAAAGAAGGACTTATTGGGATGTTAATAAGTCTGCTGATCGTGGGAGCGTAGGTATGTGCGTGACCCATGTGATGTGACTGTGTTCGCCTCCACTGTTTGTGATTTGTGTTATCTGGACTATTCCTAAGAGATTCGGAATACGTGATTCCTTATGTACATGATGTACCGGGATGGATAGCAGAGTATGTGTGCACCGCAGCTTAGTCTCGGAGTGCTTATATTGTATATTTATGTTGTGAAAAATATACACTTAATAAAATGAGAACTTTCATATGGTATCGTGTGTATAACTATGGAATAACATAAAAGGGATAATTTATAATGAGTTGTATTACTTTTATATGAGAACCTGAATTTACGTTAAGCCCCCTATTTAATTGCGATCGTTATAATGTTAATGGGAACCGAGTAATAAGGGTAGAACCTATGACAGTCTAGCTAGATATGATGTCACTTAGCTAGGGGTTTGTGTCATTTTTGATGGGTGCTTACGTTAGGAGTGCACAGTTAGACGAGAGGTGAGAATTTCATGTGAGTGCACGTCCTAACATGTACTCTGCATTTAATGTTTTAAATGTTTTTAAAGCACTTGCAGGTTTTTAAAATATCTCCACATTCGGGCTCTGACCCGTTTGCTTTCAAATCTATTTTCTTGTAAAACCATTTTAGGTGCCCAGCCACAAGGACACCACGCATAGGATTCTCATTCCGATGAATAGTTGTAGCTGTTTGTGGAAGTTACAGGGATTTGCTTTTAGACGCTTCTATCATTTGGATTCCATGTTCAGTATTCCTCAGTTGTAGGGCATGTTGCCCAAATTCTATTAGAGACATTTCCATTTCAGTTTTTCAAACTTTGGCATGTATTAATTCAATATTCAGTATTTCGTTTGTGGGATTTGTTGTGAGGAGTTTTTCCTCCGGATTTATTTATATCATGTGATGGTTATTCTATTATTTCGTTATGGTGAGTGGTGATATTATTCCTGCTTTAAATCTTTTACTGCATGTTAATCAGACTTTAATTAAAATTTGACAACTTACTTTTTAAATACTAGGTGGTTAGTAATAATAAAATGTTTTCGACAGTGATGCTATTAACTGATCCAACTCGGCATTTTGATTTAATTTAATAAAGGAGTAGCTACCCGGTATTTAATTAGTCGGGGTGTCACATGGTTATGGAACGATTTGGGCAAACTCGGGTTTGGGTCTGGAGGTGGAGAGCAGGTCCATGGTTGGTGAATCTCGGGTTGCTCCGAGATGGGTCTGGAGATGGCCACAGGTTGGGGTTAGATCGGGTGTTGAGGTGGCAGTTGGGTAGCGGGTTAGGGAGCGCAAGAGGGTGTTGGGATTTTGGGTTGGAGCTTGCGATCGGGTTGCAGGTCCGATGTAGTGGCTGGTTCGTGGGCGCCCGGGTTCTTACGGGTTGGTGGATCGCGCAAGGTGGTTTAAAAATCGGGTTGGGGAAACTCGGGTTTGAGGTGGATGTAAGGTCTAGAGCAGGTGGGTTTCGGTTGGGGAAATGGGTTTCAGTGGAGATGGGTTGTATGGTTTAATGGAGGTGAGAGAATAGGTGTGTTGGTAGGGAAGATGATGGGGTATGGGGTTAGGTGTGGTGAGTGTGTAGGAGACTTAGGGTGAGGTTGAAGATGAGGGAATGTTTGTGTGTGTGAGGGTATAAGTTAGATGGTGAGGGTGTATTTGGGTTTAGTGTGTGTGTCACTTGTACCCCTAAAAATAAAAAAATAAACTAACTAAAAATAAAATTAACAAAACTACAAAAAATCAAAAACTAGAAAACTAAAAATTTAAAATCTAATAAAACTAAAAATAAATGAATTCCTAAAAAAAACTAATCCTAAAAAAAATAACTAAAAACTAAAAACTAATCAAAATCAAAAGAAAAAGAAAAATACACTAATAAAAATAAAATATAAAAATATGCAAATAAATTCTAAAAATCCTAAATAAATTCTAAAAATAAGACGACTCTTATGATGCTAAAATTCGGCACCACCAGATAAATGAGGATGAGCTCAAACAGTGATAATAATGGCAGCCATAGAGATATATATGTATAAGTATATAAAAGGGGATGGGTTTAAGAGGAATGAAGACAATGTTGTATAATGGTTCAGCCAATCAGGCCTACGTCCACTGTGAGTGTGTGATCCACTAAATATGGGCACTAATGGCCTTGGATACAATGCACATAATCTCACTCACTCTCTACTGTGTGTATAAGCAGAGTTTTAGTTAGGGTTCCAATTATCGATCCCTTTACAGGGTTGAAGGTGATAAGTATATATAGGGCTTGGGGGGTGTAGTGTACCCCCCAAGCATGCATGGTTCATGTGAATGATAATCTAGCCAATCCCATGCTCACACCTGGATGTGCCACTTGCAATCAATGATAACATAATAGTCCCTCACGCGAGGGGATGATATTGTTATAACGGTCTAGCCCACGTGTTATATGAGTCTCACGCGCACTGTTCCACGCGTCTCCCAAATCACGCGATGTAATGATGTCACCCTCGGCCTAAGATGCCAAGCCTAGGCTAAAGTTGGTGCTGGCATCGGGCCAAGCTGGATGTGAGCCTCGTACTGTTATCCCCTCATAGGGTCGTCCGGGCCATGATGAGGGTTCGACCCCTTGAGGGGTCATCTCGGACACTCTGAGAGGTCGGCCCCTTGTATGGTCGTCTGGTCCATGATGGGGGGTCGGTCCCTTGAAGGGTCGTCTGGGCCATGATGAGGGGTCGGCCCCGCCAAGGGTCATCTGGGCCATAATGAGGGGTCGGACCCTTGAAGGTTCTTCTGATCCATGATGAGGGGTCGTACCCTTGAAGGGTCGTCTGATCTTGGCTGAGGGATCATCCTGGACGATCCTTCCTGTAAAGGTACTGTGGTCATTGGACTCGTCCTGGGCCTGAGCCCTCATCTGGGTGGAGAAAACCCTCGGCCTGGCCGAGGATATATATGGGTATATCAGACTCAAAATAAAAATTTAAGAAAATCTAAAAAGGCACAAACTCAACACACACCGGACTCGGGGTATGGACTGGGCTCTGTCTAAGCTTAGATTTGGTTCGGAACATTGAAACACATCGGGTCAAGCTCAGAATGGACTTCTCACTTCACAGTCTCTTTGAATTTCTTCGATTCACGCTTTTAATCGCTTATGTGTCGCAATTGTACTGATTTAGCATTATTTGTACCGAACTTTGACCTGAGAAATAAATAAATGCAAACATAAGGCGATTTTTATTAAAAACGAGCGACTAAAATGCATCTATTCGGGGTATAAATTATACACTTTTGGGTACTTATCATTGCCTCGGAACATAGGACTTAGGTTGGATTGCCATTAGTGATAACAATGGTATTGAACGGTCATTTGGGTGCGTATGTATGTGCGTAGACCAAAGTCTTAGGACTATGTTCACCTTCACTATTTGTGTTTTTATATTTATGGTTCGAAGGATATACCGAACCAACAATCCTTTATACAGTAACGAGATGTACTGGGACTAGATAACAGTGTATGAATGCGCCGCAGCTGTATCTCGGGGTGCAATATTGTATATATATATATAATAAAGTGAATATATATATATATATATATATATATATATATATATATATATATTTGTGATATTATCTACTGATTGAATTAAGTAGTCATGAAAGATAGTGAAATATGAAATTAATAAAGTTTAAGAACATTTAATTGAACTAATATACATTTATTTATTCATGTGTTGCGAAGAATATACGTGGGGAAAATAAGGGCTATGGATAGATGACACATTGAATTAACCTAGTGAAAGTGGTAATAATAACTAGAATAACTTGGAGACACGTTAGGCGTGCACACTAGATTAGAGGTAAGAATCTCAAGAGAGAGTCCGAGAATCTAACATGAATATAATAATTGCTAATTGTAGAATTTATTCACTTGTTGTTTTTAAAATATTTTACAATCGGTCTCTCACCCCTTCTCTCTTACATATTCTCTTATCTCTTGTATATATATTATATCAGGTATCCAGCCACAGGGACGTCCAACTTAGAGGATCACATATTTATTTGCTATGGATACTATGGAGTTGTGGACCTTGCATTAGACTTATCATTCTATTGATTCATATACTCTGTAATCATTTCTTTTATGGCATGTTGCCAAAGGATTCGTGTCATTTCCATTCTATCTTAGTCAGTGATTTTATTTGTGTCGGTGTTGGATACATTTGGATTTATTTGGTTTATTGTATTGAAATGTTTGAAACTTGGAAGTTTATTCCAGTTATATTAAATAAGTTGTGATGGTTATTATTTATTATTAATTATTAAGGATTGGGTTATATAATAAATGATTGTTATTGTTAAAATTGAATTTTGAATATTATTTAAATTAAAAGTTTTAACACTAGCTTAATTGATTACTAGGTGGTTAATAATGAAAGAAAAACTATTTTCCAACAGTGATGCTAAGAATGAGCCAACTGAATAATTCGAATTAATTGGATAAAAGATTGGCCACCCGATATTTAATTAAGTGGGTTGTTACATTTTGGTCCTTAATTATTAGTTTCCAACATAAATGGCTACACTCACCAAATTTAATTTAACACAAAATCAAAGGCTAAAATATAGAATTATATAGGTCGGAGAAATTTTGCCATTACTATGAGCCAGCAAGATCATTTATGTTACTTATACAAATTGAGTTGAACATTGAACGCTATTAAAACAGGTAACAAAATTTCAAATCTTTTGATCTTTTGCACTATTTGAACACTAGAGGCATCTGACATTTGGTTTTCATAATTAGTTCGAGACCAAGCATCCCATAATCTTGCATTAAAATCAAGTTCGAGGAACAATTTAGAGAGAAATTATAAGGGAAGAAAAGACCATTAAACTCCCTTAAGTTTGCCTTATGTACAAAAAAATAAAAATAAATAAAAACTCCCTCAAGTTTGTCAACAAATAACATAATGGATTTTGGTTTTTAACTTTTGCCTTTGAGATTTTATTTATCTAATATGGTATTAATATACCCAAAGCTAAGTAAATAAATAATGGTGCAAGGACATCTATTACATATGTATGCAATTTTAAAGATTTAAGTGTTGAGTTGGCGATTTGATCTTGATGACGAGTTGACAACATGTGTTATACATTAAATAAAAATCCAACCCTACCTTTAGACACATGTTGCCCTAATTAATATTTTTTTGGGAAATTGAATTTATTCAAGTTTTGAGAGAAAATCCCTCTCAAGGTAGCATTACAAGAAGATAAAGTCTATCAAAGTCAAAGATACAAACTAAAGAAACTGAAGAATCTAACATATGAAATTTGAAATTCTTTGAATAAGTCTATGTAAAAAGGACAAGGGGGGATTTGAAAGGTCTCCCTTTGAAGGCCACCTTAATGTCATCGTATACTAGATCTATAATATTCTGGGCATTCATCGCAACATTATCGAATTCCATTTTATTTCTATCACACCAAATTCTCCAACAAATGAAAGCAGGGATCATATTACAAAGAGTAAACTTGATAGATTTTCCCCTAGTGCATAACCACCAATTCATAAGACCTCCTTTCACGGTATTAAAATTAAAAGTTAAGCCCATCCTTTTTTGGAAAAAATTCCAAACTTCTAAAGCAATTTCACCATTAGCAAAGAGATGGTCCTGATTTTCCTCTTTTGGTACTTGACAACATCTACATCTCGAAGGCAGAGGTATTTTTAGCTTCTTGATATTCTCGTCAAGGGGTAAATCATCATGTAACGATGCGTTTATCTCAAATGGACGAGAAAGAAAGTTGAACACAATCTTTTTTCCTAATGTAATCCCAAGTATGCTTAAGATTGAAATTATCCCCCATATCCAACTCGTTGTAAGTAGTAAGAACATTTTGCATTCTTTTCCAAGTGTGACCGGAAAAAGATGGAGTACCACTAAATTCATGATTTTGTAGTTTTTTATATTTTGCTTTCACGAATTTAGACCATAAACCATCTTTGTTAAAGAATGAGAACCATAATTTTCAAGTGTATGCCTTACACACATCTTCTAAAGATCTAATATCAAGGCCACCTTCGTTTTTTGGTAAACATACTTTATCCCAACTAATCCAGTGTTTTTTAATTTTACCTTCCTCTGAGCCCCATAGAAAATTTGCACAGGCCGTATTGATGTCATAAAATGTCTTCTTTGGTGGATTAATGGCAGCCAATTAGTTGAAAGTCATCGAATGAGCAACACTCTTGATAAGAATATTTCTTCCTGCTTGAGTTAGAGAATTGGACGCCCAACATGCAATTATATTTTTAACTGTTTCTGCGAGAGACTAAAAGTGGATTCTCTTCTTCCTGCCTTGATAGATTAAGACTCCCAAATATTTGAAAGGGGGCCTTTTGTATTTGAAACCCGTCAATCTAGTCATTTCTTGGATATTTTCCTTGCAGGTATTGTTCGGAATCAAGAAAAAACTTTTGTCGTGATTCACTAGCTTCCCCGAATTAGTTTCATACTCTGTGAGAAAATGCAGGAGATTTCTAGTACTATTTTTCCCACCAGTTGCAAAAATAAGGATGTCATCAGCAAATGATAAGGAAGAAATGATTGGACATGATATGGGCTGACCAAAGTGTTGAATATCTCCCTTTTCCATCAGGTTATGTAGGCCACGAGACAACACTTCAGTTGCTATGACGAACAAAGTGGGTGATAGAGGGTCTCCTTGGCGAATTCCTCTTTTCGAATTGAAAAAATCACAAAGCTTCCCATTAATGGCTATATAATACCAGCAACCTGAAATACATCTCCAGATCCAATCAATTATTAGTTCACAAAAACCAAATGATCAAAGAGTTTTGATAATAAAGTGCCATGAAAGCCGATCATATGCCTTAGACATGTCTAATTTATAGATCATCTTTTTACCCCGCACTTTTTTATTAAAACTTTTCATCATTTCTTGGGCTAAAAGAATATTTTCATTTATATCACGCCCTTTGATAAACCCCGTTTGAGATAACGAAATGATATTAGGAAGAATATCTCGTAAACGGTTGTTTAAGATTTTTGAAATGATTTTACTAGAAAAATTACACAAACTTATACGCCAGAAGTTAGTGCTTCTTGTAGGGTTCTAAATTTTTGGTATGGGGATTATTGTTGTGCCTGACCAACTTTTAGGAATATCACTTCCCAGGAAGAAAGAATGAATAGCAGCAATAAGGTCTGATTTGATGATGTTCCAAGAATACAGAAAAAAGACTCCATTATATCCATCTGGGCATGCTGCACCTTCTTTATTCATAGAAAATACCACTCCCTTGATTTTTTTCTTCATCTGGTATTTCTGAGATTCTTTCATTCGTTGTGTCATCTATCAACTTTGGTATGCAAGTGAAAATTCCATCATCGAGATTCTTTCATTCGTTGTGTCATCTATCAACTTTGGTATGCAAGTGAAAATTCCATCATCGATAGCCAGAGTTGATTCATCACCCAAAACATCTTTGAAATGATTGCATATCTCCTGTTCCATTTCATAATCGGAGGAAGTCCAGATGTCATCTTTTTTTTACCTTGTGTATGGTGTTGATGCAATGACGATGGTTCACGTATGAGTGAAAAAATTTAGTATTTAGGTCTCCCACTTCAGCCCACTTAATTCCCGTTTTTTTTCTCTAGTAAGATTCCTCATTTTTAAGGGTTAGCAAATAAGTTGCTTGAGCTTTATGCCACTCACTCCTATTCAAATCGTTGGGGTCATTGTCTGCTAGAGCTTCTGCCGCTAATAGGTTGTCCTCGGTGTCAATAAGTTGAGCATTAATTTTTTAAAGTTTGATATGTTCCAGGATTTGAGAATCTGCTTTAGGTATTTGAGTTTCAAAGCAAAGACTTGCATTGGACTCCCAACTTGAGGCAATCTCCAAGAGTTTTTTACAACTTCAACAAACGAATGGTGGGACGTCCAAGCATTGATGAACCTGAATGGTTTGGGAATTATATCCTTTTGAAAAGAAATGGTAGTGACGAGAGGGCTGTGATCAGATTTGATATGAGGCAGGTATTGAACCATAGTGACAGTGTTCATAAGAAACCATTCATTATTACCAAGAACTCTATCTAGGCGAGCCCAAATTCTAGCAATACCATCACAGTTATTACACCAGGTAAACCGAGACCCATTAAAAAAGAATTCTAATATACCTGCTTTAATTAATGTATTTTTAAAATCCTCAGATCCTCTATCTATTGTATTACCCCCCACTTTCTCATCTTGGTTTTTGACAATGTTAAAATCGCCTCCAATTATCCGTTTCTCCTTAAAATTATTTGCAATATCAAGGATGTTACCCTACAGATCCTGTCTATCCAGTCTGTCACATTTAGCATATACATCTGAGAAAATGATTGGGCTATCAAAATTAGAATGTTCAGCTCTAATGGAAATTATCTGATCTTCATTTTGGATGATATTTAAATGCCAATCAAATTTCCAAAATATCCATATTTTGTTGTTGGCATTAGCAACACACCCACAAAAGTTTATTTGTTTGCAAACTTTCTGCAGATTAGTTTCCTCTAGCTTTGGTTCCATAATTTCAACAATACCAATGTTATGTTTTTTAATGATACGTTTGAGTCTACAAATAGCAGGCGCGTTAGCCACCCCACGAATATTCCAAAATAGAAGATTAATCATTAAGATTATTTAAATCTTTATTCTTTGGAACCTTACCTATAGACCTGGTAGTGATAGGGTAGTTTTGAGCCAAGGCTTTATAGTTTTTTCGCTTCCTCCTTGAGACCACTGTGAATTCTGGTTCCCCACGTAAACATGGGTATTTTTCTGATAATTCATTCGATAAAGGTAGAGAGTCCTCTGTGCAGAAATCAGCTACAATATCTTCATCTTCATTATCTGACGACCATTTAGGTTTCCACTTGTCTTTGGCTATGATGGCTGCATGAAACTTTTTAGGTCTTGGGGACGGGTTAAGGTTATTAACCAGAGATGGGTTTTTTGGGACTTTGATAAGGCCTCGTATAAGAGACGTGTCAAAATCAGTGTTCGGTCGACATGATTCTTTATTTTCTAATAAATCCGGTAGCTCAGTTGACAAAACATGATAGCGGTTAATGGTAACAGTGGTCTGGGTGTCACGTTTATGGGTGTGTGAGGTCAGGATAGTATCAGGGTTAGAAGATTCTCCAGGTTCAAAATTTGGTGAAGGCGTGGTATTATATTTAGGGTTATCATCTGCATGGCTAAAATGTTTTGAAGGAATAACTGTAGGGTTGGATATAACAGGTAATGGCTGAGGTTTAAATGCGGTTGAGAGGAAATTTTTGGTTTTATTGGTCTCTTTTCCTACCATTGTTGGTTTGGAAGAAAATCCTTAGCATTGTTGGTGATCTGTGAAATCTCTTTTTCTTTGTTTATAACATCAACAGTCCCATATTCATTAGCATTACAGCCCGCATCCCTCGTTACTGAACATGACCCATCTAAATGACCTGCTCTCATACTGGACTTGCAGAACTGAGGGAGATTTTCATACACAAACGATTGCCATAAACCCTTCAAACCGCATCCAATCCATATTCGTTTTGGTAAGGGTTTTGATATATCAATTTCAACGCATACACGAGCCTGGCTTGGCCTGGATACATTCACAGTGGCTTCATCCAATTTTAGGGGGGTACCAATAGCTTTCAAAATAGAGAATAACGCTATTTTATTAAATAAATGAACATGTAGCAGTGGCAGTGAAACCCAAATGGGATATATAGGAGAATCCATATTAAGGTTAAAATCTGGAGTCCATTTAAAGATTCTGAGAGGAGCCTTATAAATGAACAATTTTTCTCTCAACCACAGTTTAAGATAGTCTTCTTCCGATGAAAGTTTTATGAGAATGTGGTTGTGATCAATCAGTCCAATATCAAAACCTGCCTTTAAAGAAAAGGTTAGAAATACCTTCCTGATTGTTTCCATCGAAGGTCTGCCATAGGGAAATTCACCAATCAGTGTATGTTTGTAGGGTGTAGCCAAGATCTCGATATCCTTTTCACTGAAAGAAATGGATGGTTATCCTTTGTATTGACCAATAGGTATAAGGTTTAAGGACGGAAGGTTGGATCCACCCCCAAGAATCGAAGCAAAGGACTTTTTTTCCTCCCTTCTTGGATATGGAGGTTTAGGTTAGCGCCGGCTGGCATGGAAGTTTGGGAGAGAGAAACGGTTGGCATTATGTTGCCCTAATTAATATAATATCAAACATAATTATAAATATAATACATGTTGCATTTACATTTATAAATTTGTCTACAATGCGTGATACACATGATTTATAACTCGCCTGCAATATAAACTAGGGGCATTTACGTTTAGATCCAATTAGACTTTCTTATATACATTCTAGTTCCATCATGTTTTTCCCTTACATATAAGTCCTATTCCTAATTTTTTGGAAATTTTTTTCCAATTTTACCCTTTTAAAACCAACAATCCGTAACTTCCTTGAGGAAGTTACATAAGTGGTTGAACTTTTTTTTTTAATCTTCAAATGATCATAACTTTTGATTCACAAATCCGTTTTTCACAAAATTACTATTTTTGAAATCTGCTCGATGAGATCTATCAAACAAGATCCATGAAGGCTATAAAATTTCAAAGAAAAAAATTTACACAAACAGTAAACTTTACTGTATGCACTAGAATATGAAATAGTTTTATATATGTGACATTTTCACAAACAGACAGTAACATTTACTGTGCTAATACTACACACTATATATATATATATATATATATATATATATATATATATGGTGGATCCAAAACCCTTTTTTTTCAAAATTACCTTATATTTGAAGGTTCGCGCTAGCAGTATCCAATCCTTACCACCATTATTGGAGCTTCAACGACCTTCGTCAGAGCTCCGGTTTGGGGTGGGTAAGGGTGGCATGTGGTGCCGCTGGCGCGGACCTTTGACAATAAGAGACTTTTGAATAAATGGGATTTGGATCCACCGAAGTATCATGGGGGGCCGCTGGCGCGGACCTTTGAAGATAAGATTGGATAAATGAGATCGGGATCATCTGGAGCGCCAATTTGGGGTGAATAGGGGTGGCACAGAACTTTAAAAATAGGAGCATATTGGATATATATATATATATATATATATATATATATATATATATATATATATATATATATATATATATATAGTTTGTAAAAATGTCATAGATATTAAGCTTTATTGTATACACCAGAAAATGAAATAGTTTTATATTTGTGACATTTTCACAAACAATAACATTTACTGTAATAATATATTTATGAAATAGTTTTATATATATACCATTTTCACAAACAGTAACATTTACTGAGTTAATATTACACAATATATATATAACATTTTCACAAACGGTAACATTTACTGAGTTTATATATATATATATATATATATATATATATATATATATATATATATATATATATACACACACGGTAGATCCAAACCTCTTTTTTTTTAAATTACCATATTTTTAAAGGTTTACTCTAGCGACATTCAATCCCCACCACTACCCACCCCAATTGTCGAAGCTTCAACGACTTTCATCAGAGCTATGATTTAGGTGAGTAGTAGTGGCATAGGGTGCCGTTGGCGCAGACCTCTGAAATTAAGAGAATATTAGATAAATGGAGTTTGGATCCACTTGCGCTCCGATTTGGGGTGAGTAGGGGTGACATTGGGTTATGTTTATATCTATAATATTTTTACAAACGTTAACATTTACTGTGTTATAACACAGTATATATATATATATATATATACGGTGGATCCAAACCTCTTTTTTCTGATATTATCTTATTTTTAACGGCCCGCGTTAGCGGTATCTAATCCCGACCACCGCCAACCCCAATTGTCGGAGCTCCAACAGCCTTCATCAGAGTTCTGATTTGGGGTGACATGGAGTGCCAGTGGCGCGGACCTTAGGAAATAAGAGAATATTTGATAAATGGGGTTTGGATACACCGGCGCTCCAGTTTGAGGTGAATAGGGATAGCATTGGATTAGGTTTATATCTGTAATATTTTCACAAATAATAAATGTTACTGTTTGTGAAAATGTTACATCGGCATCCCATGCCACCTCAAATCAGAGCTCTGATGAAGGTTGTTGGAGCTCCGATAAAGGGGGTGGGTGGTGGTGGGGATTGGATGCCGCTGGTGCGGACCGTTAAAAATAAGATAATATCAGAAAAAAGAGGTTTGGATATATATATATATATACTGTGTTATATGAACATAGTAAATGTTAATGCTTGTGAAAATGTTATAGATATAAACCTAACTCAATGCCACCCCTACTCACCCCAAATCGGAGCTCCGGTGGATTCAAAATCCATTTATCTAATATTCTCTTAATTTCAGAGGTTCGCACCAGCGGCACCCTATGCCATTACTACCAACCCAAACCATAGCTCTGATGAAAGTCGTTGAAGCTCCGACAATGGGGTTGGGTAGTGGTGGAGATTGAATGTCGCTAGCGTAAACATTTAAAAATATGGTAATTTTGAAAAAAAAAAATAGTGGTTTGGATCTACCGTGTGTGTGTGTGTGTGTGTATATATATATATATATATATATATATTATGTAATATTAACTCTGTAAATTTTACTATTTGTGAAAATGTTATATTTATATTGTGTAATATTAACTCAGTAAATGTTAGTGTTTGTGAAAATGTTATATATATATTGTGTAATATTAACTCGGTAAATGTTACTGTTTGTGAAAATGTTATATATATAAAACTATTTCATAAATATATTATCACAGTAAATGTTATTGTTTGTGAAAATGTCACAAATATAAAACTATTTCATTTTCTGGTGTATACAATAAAGTTTAATATCTATGACATTTTTACAAACTATATATATATATACATACATCCAATTTGCTCGTAAATTTTTAAAGTTTTGTGCCACCCCTATTCACCCCAAATTGGCGCTCCAGATGATCCCGATCCCATTGATCCAATCTTATTTTCAAAGGTCCGCGCCAGCGGCACCCTATGATACTTCGGTGGATCCAAAGCCCATTTATTAAAAAGTCTCTTATTTTCAAAGGTCCGCGCCAGCGGCACCACATGCCACCCTTACCCACCCCAAATCGGAGCTCTGACGAAGGTCGTTGAAGCTCCAACAATGGTGGTAAGGATTGGATGCCGTTAGTGCGAACCTTTAAATAAAAGGTATTTTTGAAAAAAGAGGGTTTGGATCCACCGGATATATATATATATATATATATATATATATATATATACTATGTAGTATTACCACAGTAAATGTTACTGTCTGTTTGTGAAATGTCACAGATATAAAACTATTTCATATTCTAGTGCATACAGTAAAGTTTATTGCTTGTGTAAAAAATTTTCTTTGGAATTTTATAGTCTTCATGGATCTTGTCTGATAGATCTCGTCGAGAAGATTTCAAAAATAGTAATTTTGCGAAAAACGGATTTGTGAATCAAAAGTTATGATCATTTAAAGATTAAAACAAAAAGTCCAACCACTTATGTAACTTCCTCAAGGAAGTTACGGATGGTTGGTTTTAAAAGGGTAAAATTATGAAAAATTTTCCTAAAAAGTTGGAATAGGACCTATGGGATTAATTTTTTTTTTTTTTTTTTTTTTAACCTTAATAATATTTATTTGCAATATTTAGAAGACCTTGCCTCTTCTAAATGGCTTACATCCAAAGAACACCGAAAACTTTATAAGGAAACATAAATGAGGATCTTTATAGACTAGATCCCTTACATAGCCATATAATAATGAGCAAATTAGATATAGACTAATCCCACCTACTAACAAAATAGAACACCAATGACCACTATACATGTCTGATGGATGGGAGTCTCCATTTATCCACTACTATAAGACCTTTGAGATGCTTTGGGAAGTCACTAAGAACTAAAGAGAAGCAGTCCTTTTTCTCAGATGCTCCTAGCTTTGCGAGAAAATCAGCCACTTTATTCGCCTCTCTATATACATGAACAAATTTTATCTTCATCATATCCATTAAGCTCCTGATTTTATGAATAACCCAACTTATTTTCCAAGGAGGCTTTCTTTGACAATTGATGATGTTCACAAGAGCCTCTGAATCACTTTCTACCAATAGATCATAACCAATAAAGTCTAAAAGGAATTCAAGGCCTTTTAGTAAAGCCATAGCTTCAGCTTCCATATTAGACACCACACCAAAATGCGCATGATACGCCCAAACCATATCTCCTGATTGATTCCTAAGCACGCCACCTCCTCCTCCTTGCCCAGGATTCCCTATAGCACTCCCATCCACATTTAACTTCAAAGAGCCATATATAGGAGGATTCCATTTTATAAACATTATATCTTTTTTACCATGCTCCATACTCGTAACAGCCCTTCGAGTAATTTCATTTTTAATAAGAACCAAAATTGAAGCCACACTTGGAGAGCAGTCATCATACCGACATTTGTTTCTATAGCACCATAAGAACCAACAAACAATTGATGGCACCACTTTGCTTACAATATGGTCTATCTTAACCCCATGAATCCACCATTGAAATAGCTGATTTCGCACACCTCCACCTCTTATTCTAGAAATCCCATATTCTCTAGTAACTTGATCCCATATAGCAGAAGGAAAATCTCCAGCCTCTAATATATGATCAACATCTTCTTCTCTTGGCTTTTGACAACAACAACATTTTGAAGGCCCTCTAAAACCAATAGCTTTTATCTTATCATCAGTAGGAAGAAGATTATTCAACATCTTCCACATAAAAACTGACATTTTTATGGGAAGATGTTTATTCCAGATAAACTTCGAACTCATACATGAAGGACTTGACTTCCTACAAATGTTCCAAGCAGAGGTTATATTGAAGAGACCTGTGCTAGAAGGTTTCCAAATCAGAGAATCAGAAGAATTAGGCATAATTTCTTCAAAATTTAACACTTTAAGAGTGATCTCATAGTTGAAGACCTGCTCTAACTTCTCTTTTTCCCATATTTTGCTTTGGTTCCAGTATTCTTTCATCTGCCCCGCTTCTACCACATTTGATAATTTACATTCAGGAACACCCCAGTTGTCATTTGCTATATTAATATTTCCTTCTCCAATAATCCACATCATTTGCTCTTCAGCTTTGTCCCTCACATTGCACATACGATTCCATGTCTGAGCTGACCCTCTCTTTGAAGCTGAGCAAGGGTGCTGACCCCTACAATAAGCTGCCATCATGAATTTTTCCCAAATAGATTTTTGCTGTCTAAAATTCCACCATAATTTCATACTCAGAGCCGAATGAACATCATATAAATTTCTGATACCCAACCCACCCTCAGATATGGGTTTAGCTATTTTCTCCCAGCCACACCAGTGATGCCGAGACTCCCCAAAGCAGTTACTCCAAAAAAAATTAGCAATACTAGCAGTAATTTTATTGAGAATTACTTTTGGAGGATTCATAGCAGATAAATTGTATAGATACATGGAAGAGAGCACTGAGTTTATGAGAACAACCTTACCTCCAAGACTCAAACATTTAGACTTCCAACCTTGAATTCTATTCTTTATATTCTGCACCATCTCTATAAAATAAATACTCTTTTTCCTTCCACTGAAAATAGGACAGCCTAAGTACTTTATAGGATCTGACTTTAGCTGCATACCAGAAACTTCCTTGATTTTACTGAGGGCTCTGAGATTAATATGCTTCGAAGCCATGACATTGCTCTTACTAGTATTGATTAGTTGGCCCGAAACCTGCTCATAGAGTCTTAGCACTCTCATAAGCTGCTTCACTTCCCTCACATTGCCTGAGCTAAAAATGATAATGTCATCTGCAAAAGACAAATGATTAAATCGAGGGCTACTAATTGGCATTTTATACCCCACATAATTTGAGTTAGTAAACAAGAATTCAAGGTTTTTGGATAGGACATCTGCCATCATAATGAATAGACTAGGGGATAAAGGGTCCCCTTGCCTTAATCCTCTAGAAGATTTGAAAAATCCAGAAGTCTCTCCATTAATTATAATAGTGAACCATGCATTAGAAATAATCCTCCATATATAATCCAACCATATCTCACAAAACCCCATTCTGCGCATAGTCTTTATAAGAAACATCCAAGAGACCCTATCATATGCCTTAGCCATGTCCAATTTAAATATGATATTCCCTCCAAAATTCTTATGATGAAGACGAGAAATACATTCTTGAGCCAACAAAACATTTTCTGTAATGGACCTGCCTTTGATGAAGCCTGATTGAACTGGAGAAATTATTTGATTCAAGAACTTTGAAAGCCTATCATTCAAAATCTTTGAGAAGATTTTATTGATAAAATTTTGCATGCTTATAGGTCTGAACTCATTAAACGATTGAGGGTTTAGAGTCTTTGGGATCAAAGCAATTTTGGTAGTAGTTGAAATTTTTGGAAGAGTAGAGCCTGCAAAGAAACTATGGACTGCCTGCAACACATCAGCTTTTATAATATCCCAAAAAAATTTAAAAAAGTACCTAGGGAAGCCATCAACACCTGGACTGCTAGAAGAACTTAAACCTTTTATAGCTTGTTCCACCTCCTCCATATATGGCCACACAATCAGAGCTTTGTTCATATCTTTAGTAATGGTTTTTGGAATATGCCTTAGCAGATCTTGTTCCCCTTCTGGATACACATTCTCATCTGATCGAAAAACAGCAGAAAAATGATCAATTGCTTCAGCTTTTATCTCCTCTTTTGTATGAATCCACGTACCATCATCCTTCTTTATCTTATCAATGGCTAATCGTCGCTGCTTATTTTTAACACACTTATGAAAATAGGCAGTGTTCCTATCCCCATCTTGACCCCATATCTCATTTGCTTTTTGCGCCCAGAATTCATATTCTATTTTGAGACATTGATTATGGGAAGCAGTTACCTGGGAAAGCACCTCTCTATTAAATTCAGAGGGATCATTTTCATAAGAAATTTCAGCTTGCAAGAGTAAGTCTTCAGCATGCCTAGCCGCCTGAAAAATATCCCCATAATATGATCTACTCCACCTGCTAAGTTTACCTCTGATAGCTTTAAGTTTTAGGGAGATAGCTACTATAGGATTAGAGCACTCCACTTCCTTCCAGGTTTCTTCCACAATTTTGATGCAGGCCTCTTTCTCAGTCCAAAATTTAAGAAAAACAAAGGCTTTAGAAGTCTGATGACTAGTTAAGTTACCAGATAGTAATAGAGGATTGTGATCAGACATACTGCGATTGAGATGATTAACTTCCCATTTAATTCCACAGTCTAAGCACTGTTGATTCATTAGAATTCTATCAAGCCTACACCATATACTGCTCCCTCCACTTCTCTTATTGTGCCAAGTGAATTTCGATCCTTTATACCCCAAATCTACTAGCCCATTACCTTCAATGCACTCAATGAATTCAAACATAGCACCAATATTAATATTATTACCTCCAGCCTTCTCGTCCTGATTCATTATAATGTTGAAGTCCCCACATATCATCCAAGCTGAGTCTATACATATATCTGACAAATGCTCCCACAAAACTCTTCTTTCCAATCTGATGCAGCTAGCATAAACAAAGCTACACTGAACAGACTGAGCTACACCATTAAGCTTAACTTTCATGGTTATACACTGCGACATATCAGAAATGAGCTCCCATTCCACCCCTTCCTTAAAAAAGCACCAGATTTTACTATTTAAATTAGATTTGCAAGATGCAAAGCCTAATTTAATCATAAAGCTTTGAATTTTCCCCAATTCCTGTTTAGGCTCTAAAATGACCATAACTTGCAGCCTATGGATTCTGTTAAGTCTACTTATTCTCCTCATTGCCCCTTTCTTAGAAATTCCCCGAACATTCCAAATCATAGCTTCAATCATATGGACTTATTAGAATTTTTTGAGTTTGAGTTGGACCTTAATATTCTAATATTTTTGAGTCCCTTCAAAATAGGAGATTTCCTCTTCCTTACAACTGTTATAAATCCATCCATTTGCTCTCTATCCTCAGATGAACAACCTCCCCCAAAATTGTTTTGAATGTCATCTTCCTGATATTCTTGGACAATATCCTCATCATTGCAGGACTTTTCTCTTACACTATCCATAGACTCAATACAATTATCCACTTCAACCTCTACTAGATCTGAAACAGGCATACATACTGTATCACCTGTAGCACAAATTGCTCCTACATCTGGAACATTTTTAAGGAGCTCCTTTCTAAGAGTTTGCACATTACATTGATCTTCTACAATAGGCCTCAACTCCACCACCATATCCTGTTTTTTGAAAAAATTTGAAATCAAAGTTTGTCTTACTTGTCTGGGGCTGGACTGATTCTTCTCCAAAATCTCTCCATCTTCTTTCTCCAATACTATTTCACTAACAATTTGATCTTCTACTGGATTTGTCTCAAACGATCTAGCTACCCATTCTTTTGTAGACTCTTTCTGGTTTTGCTTTTCTCTCTAAATAACCTTGTTGCTCATCCTATTCTTTTCAGCGTCCGAAACCTTCTTGAAATGACATTGACCTTGATCATGACCTTTCTTACCACAAAAATAACAAAATGGTGGTAAATCTTCATATACTATAGGTTGCCAGAAACCAGAATCTTTATCCTTATTGCCAATCCAGACCCTTGAAGGCAAAGTTTGTTTTAAATCAACTTCGACACACAACCTAGCAACACTTGGTCTAGCAATTGAACCAGTCGCACCATCAATCTTGAGAGGCCTCCCTACTACTTGTCCAATAGAGAACATAGCACTCATATTATACAAATGAATAGGGAGGAGAGGAAGTAAAATCCAAGCAGGAACAATTGATGATTCCTTATTTGGATGAAAATCTGTATCCCATTTGAAGGATCGCATAGGGAAACCAAGAATGAACCAAGAGTCTTTAAGCCAAATATGATGAAAGTCTTCTTCATGATCAAGACGGATCAAAACATGTTTGTTGTCAATTAATCCAATATGAGCAGAGGCTTTAAGGTTGATAGAACAGAAAAACTTACGAATATCGTCCACCGAGGGTCGACCATGTGAGAACTTTCCAACCAAGGTGTACTTGAATGGTGCAGCCATTTCTTGAATACTGGAATCCTCATACATAATAGCAGGTTCACCTTTGTAGGAAGATATGGGTTGAAGAATGGTTTGAGGCATGTTTTTGGAACACACAACATCAGCAAAAGATTTGTGTTTTGGATCAAGATGGACGTGGTTTTGGAGGTTAGGAGAGGCTTTTGAAAGGGAAGAAGAAGAAGCATTCTGATGGAGGGGTTGCATGCCTTCTCCTATGATAGGAGAAGGTAGAAAAGCCATGCAAACCCTATCTAGGGTTAGGGCTATCTAGAGAGAAGAGAAGACGGCCTCCACCTATGGGATTATTAAAAAGTCAATAGGACTTATAAGCTTGTTGACCCAATAAATGGGACCTAGATATAATTACCCCTATAAACTAAGTGGTAGGGAATATCGTGGAGTTCTAAATTTAAAACTAAGTGTATCAAACATGTATTATAAGCAAATATAAACTTAGTGTATCAAACATGTATTATATTTTTAACCACGATACAAGAATGGTTATCAAACATTTCTAAACTTTAGAACTCCACGATATAAGAAAATATAAACTAAATCTAAGCATATATATCATCATAACTTAATGGGGATTTCGAGTTGAGAGTGTGTAGATGTTAATATAAAGGTTTTACTTGTTGCATAAGTCCCTAAATACATATTTATATCATCCAATTAATGATTGAAATGTATTACTAAGGTAGAAAATTCCTATGAATTTACATGACTTTAATATTATTGATAAATGGGTCAGGATAACATGTGCCCTAAGGGCACATGTTATTAGCTAAAATTGGCAAGTCTAGAATATAAAAAAATCAGACACCTTTGTCGGTTCACCCATCCTTGAAAATGAAAGAGCATATCAATGAATGACAATCATTTTCTCAATCCCTTAATAACTCCCTTTAGGATCCAAATTTACATGCTTCTCATGTGTTCTTTTTACTCTTTTTTGTGTGTTTAGTAATAGCTACATTACATACTTTTTGTATAGGTGTGTATCTGTGTTATACATACCAACATTTTTTTATGAAAATATTGCAGTAGTAATGACATTAAAGTCCCAATATTAGTTGTTGGTTCATTTTTGTTTGGTGATTTGATTAAAATTGTAATACCACGTATTTTCTAGAATATATAAAACTATATTTTAGGAATAAAATAAAAATTCGTGGAAATTGAATTAAATCGGTGAATTTAGTTTATCAATTGAGAATAAGTAATTTGTTGTTATGTCGTAATCATGTGTGGTTGATTTTGGTTATATTAATAATTTTAACAATTGCTTGTGTAGTAGAAAATTTATAAATGACGTGTGACATGATTATGAATTTATAATTGTGGATAAAAATAATTAGGACACGTTCCGGAGAGTTATACGTCTAGTTTAGTCGTTTTAATCCTTTAATAATGGCCCCGGAGTATATGTATATAAGTTGGGAGACTTTTGGGCTAGTCTAGTTATGGGTTTGGTCCATTTGGGGGTCCAAAATTTAAAATTTTAACCAAACTCGGGATTAATGATCTAATTACCTATATTAAGAAGTTAATAAAATCCCTCGAGATTTCATCTTAGAACCCTTGCCTAAACCACTGAGAGAGAGAAAAAATAAAAGGCCATCATAAGGAATTGAAGAGGGAGATTCATAAAGAAAATCATCAACCGCGTATTCAGGCAAGAAGTTTCTTGCTCAATTTAATATTTAATTTACTTGATTCATTATAGTAAAACCCATATGATTTTTGGGTTTTAGTTTGAAATTTGACAATTTAATATTGGGAATTAATCTTATGCATGTAGAGGATTAATTGGAATAGAGATTGTTAACACAGAAATCTAGGGTAATCGAATTCTTGAATTTGATGATAAATGTCTAGGGTTCTTGGTATAAAATTTAGAGAAATTAGAATTCACATGTAAAGGTTTTGATGCATGTTTATGATCTGAAACTTTGTGACATTGAACCCATGTCACATGCCCCGAAAATATGAATTATATATAGTTGATGTTGGTAGAAAAACCTGGGCTAAGAGTCTTGGTTAATTATATGAATTCTGGGAATTTGGGGAATGAAACTAGGGTTAATATATGGAATTAATGGCTCTAAGATGGGTAATTAAGTGGTAGGGACTCGATTACATGGTTATGCAAAGGAATGAACAATTGGAAGAAATCTTGGGAAAGAATTAAGAAATCCTGTTATAAAGAAACTACAAGATCTGGGTTGCTGTGCCATTTCGGATCGATTCGGCCTCCGAGTGAATTGATTCGGTCTTGCAGTGAATCAATTCGGCCAAGGAACCGAATCAATTCGATCTAGGGGACAGGCTGAGTTGGGATCGGGGTTAGTTTCGGGATATTTTTATAAATCCATACAAGTTGGTGAGATGGTGTTTGGGTCAACGAGGAATTTATTAAAAATGCAAATGTGGCACATATATTTATTGGAAAAATTATATTTAACTAGATGGTTATATAATATTTTAAAAATTAGAGAATTAATAATTATTAGTGTATGAATAATTTTGGACATCATGTGCGATACTTTAGGTAATTATAGAGTAATTACCTACACATATTACATGGGCATAGTATGTATATTTATCTATGTGGACATACCAATGTTCGTGGATGGTCCTATAGGCTTGGGGTTTCTCCCATTTGGGACCACACCACACGTTGGCACAAGTGGGTTAGACGTTGTGTAGGTCATTTTAGGTACTACATAAAATCTCCATTAACGAGAGGCAGGTGTTGATGCGGAGATCCTATGTCACCGCTAGGTATGGACCGTAAACTGGTGTACTGTGTAGAGATCGCCCCACTTATGTGTGTTTTGTGATGTCTGACTTGGGTAAGAGATTTCATTCGGACTTGCGGATTGAGCACGAATGATATACCACTGGTAGATGCCTTTGCATGTCACATATATGAAAGGACATATATAAATTACCCGAATTAAACGATATTAATTACTCTCTCTGTCAAAGAATGTCGACGGTAAATTACAGACCCTTATTATGTTGTGCATAATAGATGTGTATGCTACTTTCATAAGGTATATAAGACCGAGATACCTTGGGCTTTGAAAATTGAATACAATCAGCTTCGTGTTAGAAATTGATTACAGCTAATTCGTTAAATATTAAATTGACATGGTTGTCATATATTATTTTTGGACTTGTTTGGATGCCAGTAATATCTCACTTAGTTGAAGGATGAGTGACGATGAGAGTTATTTACTTTGAATCGACTGTATTTATTACACTTTGAATTGAATAAGTTAATTCTTGCACAACTAGGGCTTTGAACCAAATTTTAATGTTTTCTCCCCCCATGTTCTCCTAGACAGGGATAACAGGATTGTTGACGTATCAACCTTGTGGTCTCATTTTCTCCTCAGACTTTCCAGACTTATTGACTCTAGTTTAGATGCAGTTCAACTTCATTTTTTATTTCATTTGGAATATTTGTATGGGCATAAGCCTGAGATTTATTTACTTTATGTTGGTTGAGATTTTTACATTTATGTGGAATTTATCGTACGCTTGGCATTAGATTGGATTTTACCATTATTGAAATATTGGTTTAAACTCAATTGTGGGATATTAATATATGATGTACATTATGTTGATGCTGAGAATGGTATTAATTGACAAACAAGCCTCATCTTCTACTTATCATGCTTGGCCAGCCTTTACATGAGGAAATGGTTACAAAAATGGGATGCTTCCTATTTATGTGCATATTTGTGTTATATATTCAATATTTTTCATGATGTTTTTTGGAACTTTATCTTGAATGGGTTGAATTATATATTTTTAAGTGTTCTTTGGTATTTAATATTTATTTTTTAGAGTCATTATTATTTGTGGGAATTAATTTACATGGAAATGTTGATAGGAAATTAACAGTGGCATTGAGCCAATATGTAAAATATTATCATAGTATGTGGCATTTGATACAATAAACAAATGATTTTTTTTACTTAATCCCTTGAGATAATTCCATACTTTGATTTAACTGCCTCAATGTTGAAAAATTGGACATAACTCCCTAGAACTGGACGACGTCAATCTCTGTTAAATAAACCCAATAAACTAAAATTTAACTTTATCCCAGTTATATTTTGGAAAAAAATACCCTCCTTCCAAGTCGTTATGTCAAAATAGGCTATTATTATAGGGCGTTAGTTAAAAAAGTCATTTGTTTAAAAAATAAAAATTTAAACAATTTATTTAGAAAAAATTGTACATTAATTAAAACTATTTTCAACTGTTATTTAAAAAAACGTTTACTTGCGTTTTTTTGGAAAACAATACTTTTAACTCTTTTTTAAATGTACGTGTTTTTACCCAATTTTGATTAAAATGAATATTATTTTATTAAAATTTTCATATAAAAAACTGTATATTAATTAAAAGTATTCTCACATGTTAATTATTTTTAAAAATTGTGTTCTTTTTTTAAATTTGTGTTTAATAAAAATATTTTAACTACTATTTTAACTATTTCTAAAACTTTACAATAATTAAAACTAATTTCAACCATTTTTTTTAAAAAAACTGGACGTTTATTTTTAAATTGTGCGTTTAAGAAAACTATTTTGACTTTTTTTTAAACGTGTTCTTTTTAAAATAGTTATATTTTTTTAAGATGCAAAGTTTAAAAATAACACGTAAAGTTAAAAACGATAATTGAAAATAATTTTAATTAATGTATAATTCTAAAAATATATTAAGATGTGACTTAACCCTCTGTAATAATGTCGTATTTTAACATAAATCCCTTGAAGGAGGGCCTTTTCGTCCAAAATATAGCAAGGGTAAAGTTAAATTTTAGTTTATGGGGATTTTTTATGGATAATTGATGTCGTTTACTTTAAGGGGCTTATGTCTGATTTAAAAACATAAGACATTATCTTAGGGGGTTAACTAAAAAAAAGATTTAAAAAAGAGATATTCTGGGGGGGGGGGGGGGGGAGGTGTAGAAAAGTTAGCAAGTAGTTATTGAAAATTTTGTTTTCAAAGATTGCACATATTCTGATGCAATCATGCGTGGTTTCCATATGAAAGCATTAAATACAATGGTTCTTCATTATTTTCAACCTTTCTAATTTTAAACTAATATCATGTTCCAGAAGGGCACATCTTATCATGACCATTGATAAATTTAGAAAAAAATATAATTATATTTGGTCAAATATATGATTTATCAAACAGTTCTTCTTGAGTTTTAGAACAACAGAAATTCAGAAATATCTAAATATCGAAAATATCAGAACGATTACCAAACTTGTTTCATTTACACTTATAATATTATTGTTTTTAATTTTAGTGCATGGAAAATCTGAGATTGAAAGTTAAACATATCATTCCAAATTCAAAATAATTTGGTTCAAATTTCGAAGATATTAGAAACTCAGAAGAAAAAAATGCAGCCTAGATGGGTGGGGAGTGTTGATGTAAAAAATTAGATCATATCTAATTACTCAATCACAGATAAATAAATGAGACAAAGATTTTAAAGTGGTTCAGCCTTATAAGAATGGCCTACATCCACTGTTATGTTATTGCTGAGTGTTTGGGAATTCTCGATTACAAATTCTATCAAGAAATTCCGGTCCCCTCTACAATGAGGATTGTACAATGTATTTATATCCCTGAGGCTGTAATGTGAAAGGGTAATACATTAAATGATGTACATATGAAAGGGTAATAAATTCAATGCCCCTTAAACATGTGCGTCTGAATGATAAGCATTTAATGAACATTCAAACTGTTGGTTATCCTGCTATTAATGCTTTGTTTGAGGTGCAGCTCGGACCGCCTGAGTTGCTCGGACCGCCTAAGCTTCTTGGTACTCCAAAGTTCCTCGGAGAGTTCTTGTTCCTCGGAGCGTATGAGTTCCTTGGGGAAGCAGTGTTCCTCGTTGTAGTATGTTTCCTCGGAGCGTGTGAGTTCCTCGGAATTGTTTGTTGTTGCCACGTAGATTGCCACGCGTCTTCACTTTATTGAGCCATGTCAGCAGACTAAATTTGGTATCAACAGAAGCCCCCAATGTTTCATAGTTCAAAATTTGAGGAGTGTGGAACATTTTTTTCTCGGAATATGGCAGTTTTAAATGATCTTCCTGATTTTTAGGGAGTGTTTCCTTCGCATTTATTTCTCCTTCCAAATTCGTAGAATCAGGCTTTTTCGAATTTCTATGCCCGCTTCGATTCTCGCGCCCCTTTTCGTCTTTTTAGCCGCCGGTAACGTAACCGTCTCTTTTTGTAATCATTACTTTTTCTTTTCTCAAGGTAGAGTATTTAAACGCTGCAAAAAATCCCATCGTCTTCTACTTTTTCAAATTTGTATCTTCGAGTTTTCCGTCGTCTCTTTCTCTCCAGTGTATTCATCTCTTCCATCGTTCGTTGTCATCAAATCCACTCTTTTTCTGTAAGATTTTTTCCTTCTTCTTCATTTCTTTTATTCATCATGGTTTACCCTGTTGAATCTCTTGATAAGTTTCGCTCTGATTTTTCTATTCCCTCCTGGGTTGTTTTGGAAGAGTTTTCTGAGCCTTCTGATTATTTCCGTTTGGCTGAGGGACATTGGTTCCCCAGTCTCTTTGTTGCTGAGTGTGGATTTTCTTTTCCACCCAATCCTCTATGTCTGGAATTTTGTCAATATTTTGACGTTGTTCCTGGGAGAATAGCCCCCAATACATGGAGAATAGTTAATGGGGTTCATAGGTTAAATCAAATCCATGGAACTCGCATAGGAATTCCAGAAATAATGTTTTGTTATAGATGGGCAGTTGGTGATAACACCTTTTATTTAAAAACTAGATTTTTGAATAGGGCCTTAGTAGTCAATCTCCCGGATGCCAATAGGGACTATTTTGAGCACGGGGTTGTCATAAAAAATTGGCAACATGCTCCTTTATCTGGAGATGAAGTTTATCAGGGTCCCAGATGCCCTCCCTATGGCAATGGGATAGGTTATTTTTATTTCATTTTATTTATTTTGCAATTATGCTTCCTGTGTGTTTGACAAAATGTACCACTGATATTGTGATGCTTATTTATTTGCAGTTGACAACAAAAGAAAGTGTCCAAAGGAAGCAGACGTAAATATAAGGCACTTAAAACTTATCTGGAGTTTGCATCAGAGTGTTCCTGACGAGCACATTAGGTCAGCCTCGTACTTGTTGCAGTATAAGAGCTACACCACTTCTTTCACTGCTCGTCCAGTAATAAGCGACGCAGAGCCAATACCAGCTTCTACCAGCTCTTCGCCTGAGTCACACGTTCCTTTAAGTGAAAGGATGAAGAAGAGAATACATCCCACCCTCTTCGAGAAGCCTGCCTCTGGTGCTGGAGAGGCTAAAAGAAGTAAGATTGATGTCCCAGAAGCGACAAAGAAAGTTGATGCACCTTCCTCGGCTGCTGTTGTGAAGGTTGCCGAGAAGCCTCCAGTGGATCCGAGCAAGGCTGCTGCTCCAGGCGAGGTGATTGTCATATCACCGATCAAGGGCTCCTCCTTGGTTGAATCAATCCCTGTTCCCCCGAGGAAGCTAAAGAAGAGCTCCTCGGTCAATTTGGCTGACACCATCACTCAGCCCCCAGTTACTGGAACCGGTGTTCCAACTTTTGTTCCTTCGAGCTCTGCCATGAGCTCGGTAAAGTCTTGGATCATTCCCGAGGTCCAAGTTACTGAAGAAAACCTTACTCGGGACATGGTCACTTCATTAGTTGCTCGCCATATTGCTTCTGTAAGTCTTATTACTTTGAATTTTTCATATTTCCCTTGTCATTTCTGTTTCTGACTTGCTTTCATTTTCTTTTTTACAGTTGAGGAGTTGCTTCAATATAATTTTGAAGAAGGATGAAGAAATTAAAGCTTCAAGCTCCTCATCTGGTGTGGAGGAAGCTCTGGCGGGCCTGACGAAGTCTTTGGAAGATTCTCGTCAGAAGTATGATACTGACAAGGCAATCTGAGAGAAGAAACTTACCTCCACTGAGCAGGAGAAAGCTCAAGTTGTTGAAGTCTCCAAGGAGTTGGAGAAGAGAATAAAGGACTTGGAAGGGAAAAATAAAGAGCTCGACGAGAAGCTCAAGAATGCTGGAGAGCTTGAGAATAAGCTCAAGGTTGCTGAGGAAAAATTGGGCCAGCTTTAGGAAGTAAGTCGGCAGAAGGAGGAGGTTGAAAATAAATTGAAAGCTGCTGATAACCTGCTGTCCGAAAAGCTTTCCTCGTAGAAGTTGAAGAGGAAAATGGCTGTGAAGAAGTCTTTCAGCGCTGGCTGGGATAAGGGGTGGAACAAGGGATTGGCTGCCATAGTGTTGCAAGTAGAATATGGCAGCCTCAAGTACTTTAGGGATGGATGGGTCGCTGCTCTACATGAGATGAAAGTGGATGAAAATTCCAAACTCTTTCATCGACACATCCCTGGTCCCCCTCCAACTCCTAAAGACTTAGAAGACGACGAATCGGCCTCCGAAGAGTCTTCTATGGTGATGGGAGATCATCCCCCAGCCATTCAGCCTGCTACCGAGGAACCTCAGCAAATCATTACTTCTTCCGAGCAACTGCTGGTGCTCCCCGATCAGCTTTCTATTCCCTCCGAGCAACCTACTTCCTCGTCCCAGCCTCCCGAAAAGGTTTTGGGAGACAAGGAAAAGGTGTAGAGTTGTTCGGGTTTCTCTTTATATTTTTCTTTTGTCAACTATAAACATGAATATGTAACTCTGAACCTTGTACCTCTGACCATTATGATATAATAAAACTTGAACTTGTGTTTTTGCATACTGTTGTCTCCTCTTCGTGCTTTGTTTTGATTATTGATTACTGCTTTTTCTCCCTTTGCTAGTTTCTGGCCAGGATGGAATTATTATCTGCTCACGATACCAAGCTGCTAAGGCAATGCAATGATTATTTTAAAGCTGGTCACACAGATCTGAGTGCAGCACAAGTCGTCGACATCCTCGGCCAAGATGCTTCTGAACAGGCAGTTGAAGCATACGAATATCTGAAGTGTCTACTTGATCGAGCAGTGGCCAATAATGTGGCTTATTAAGACATGATCGAGGATCTTCAAGTCACCCTCGAAAAACTTCAGTAACAGTACAAAGAATCCACTGCCCTCTTGCACAAGGGTTATGAGAATAATTACCAGCAGATCATTGCCGACAAGGGTTACGAGAAACTTTTTGCTGGCTACGATGTGAGGGAGAAAACTCTGAAGGGTGAGGTCGAGGAATGCAGACAAATAGATGAATTATTAGAGCAAGAGAACAACAATCTTCAAAGAGAGTTGTCACAGTTGAAGTCTGCAGCTTCTACTTCAAAAGCCTTGATCCCAGTGACTGATGAGGGATTCTCGTTCTTAGAAGTCGAGAATGCCAACTTGAGGGACGAGTTGGAAACCTTGAAGAGGTCTGGCCCATCTACACCTTCTCGTGGTCGAGCAAGAGCTCCTCGGGGACGAGCAAGAGCAGCTCGGATTCCTGTCGAGGAACAGAGGACTTAGTCTGCCTTAGAAAACCAGGCCTTCCAGCTGATGGCGAAGAACCAGGCATTGGCTGAAATGTTAAAGAAAATCAGGGACCTGGAAGAGCAGCTTTCCACGCAGAATTCAACCTTGGAGAATAAATATATCTTCATCAAAAATCTCCACGAGCAGCTAGAAAGACTAACATATCAATTCCACAAACAACCTAGGGAGTTCTGGATGGCTGGATACAACGAAGCTCTCTATCACTTGGACGATCGTATCCAGAATTCCAATAATGAGGGCTACAAGCAGGGCTGGTTGAATGCCTTAGGTGTGCTGCAACTCGAACAGGGTCATTACCTGTGGGACTATCATGATCCTAGGCTGCTCGACCTACCCGTGCCACCATACAAACTGGATATGAGTTGGATCCCTGCTCGGGCCATTCCCCGATGCTTGATTTCCAAATATCTCGGTGACTATAATCTCCATTCAAATGCCGAGATATCTCGTCCCGAGCACCTCTTAGATCGACCATTCGTGATGAATATCAGGATGTTAAAGGATCTCAACTTCATAAATTCTCCTCTGGCTCTAAATGATCCGCCTGCTGGCGAGGAACCTGTGTCAAAAGCAGAGGGAAAAAGACCAGTAGAATAGGAATATTAATGTAATAAATTTGTATACATTTCATTATCAATGTAATTGTAATTTATTTTTGGATTTAATGAAAGACTTTCATTTTTGTTCGCAATCTTAATTGCTATTGTCTTGTAATTATAAAACACTTTACATCTGTGCATATATATCTGTTAAAAAGATAATAATATTGTGTAGTTTGTCGACCAACTTAGTCAAAAGTTATGAGTATCATTTATGTTGCTCGATCACTTTCTCGTTTTCATAAAAAAAATTCGACCAACCAAGGTCGGTAAAATTTCGTTGTCGACCAACTACAGTTGGTGGGTTTTTATCCCCGACCAGCCATAGTTAGTAGATTTTTTCTTAAATGCTTCCGACCAACCAAGGTCGGTAAATTTTCCTTGTCGACTAACTACAGTTAGTGGGTTTTTATCCCCGACCAACCATAGTTAGTGGATTTTTCCTCTACGAGGAGCTTTGGCACATTTTCAAGAATATATTTACTTCCTAAACAACATAAGTTGGCAATTTTAGGAATACTTTTATTTCCCGAGGAACATATAATTTTACTTCCCGTAGAAATACAAGTAGCTTTACTTCCCGGAAGAATACAGGTAGCTTTACTTCCCGGAGGAATATTGGTAGATTTACTTCCCGGAGGAATATAGGTTTCTCGACCAACCTTAGTTGGCATTTTCGAGAAAAAAATTGAGTAGCCAGAGCTTTGCCGAGTTTTGCCGAGTAGTGTGTAGCACTAGTATTCCCCGAAAAACTTTCAATAAAAAGAAAGAGTTCGGAAGAAATATCTTGCATTTTATTCATCACTGATAATACTTGCGTAGGTGCTCTGCGTTCCATGCATTCTTAAACTCCTCTCCTTCTAAAGTTGCTATTCGGTAAGTTCCTGGTCGAACAACTTCTGTAACTCGGTATGGTCCATGCCAGTTTGCCTCCAGTTTATTGTGCTTTTGAATCACTTTCTTCAGTACGTAGTCTCCTTCTTTCAGGTCGCACTTCTTCACTCTTTTGTTGTAGAACAAAGCTTTCCGCTGCTGGTAAGCAGCATTTCTAATGGATGCTTTTTCTCTAACTTCCTCGAGCATGTCTAAATCCAATTTTCTCATTAAGTCGCTGACAGGGGAATTGAAATTTAGTACCCTGTGTGTTGGGAGACCCAACTCGGTAAGGTATAACAGCTTCACTTCCAAACGCTAGCATATATGGAGATTCCACTGTTGCTACTCGGGGAGTAGTTCGATAAGCCCACAGTACTGACTGTAACTCATTGATCCAATTTGCTTTCGCCTCGTCCAGTCTTTTCTTCAAGCCATTCAGCAGCGTTCTATTTGTCACTTCAGTTTGTCCATTGCTTTGAGGATGGCCTGGTGCTGAGTGGATCTTCAAAATGTTTGACTGATGACAATAGGCAGCGAACTCCTCGTTATCAAATTGTGTTCCATGTTCTGTGATGAAAGCATGAGGAAGACCATATCGACAAATGATGTTCTTCCAAAAAAATTTGTACACCTTGTCGTATGTCATATCGATGAGAGGCTCAGCTTCTACCCACTTAGTAAAATAATCCACTGCGACGACGAGGTATTTGAACCTTTCTCTGGTCGTTGGCAGTGGGCCAACCAAATCTATCCCCCACATGGAAAATGGCCAAGGGGAAGTGATGGGTGTCAACAATTCTTGTGGAGTCTTTCGGATGGAGGAAAAGCGCTGGCACTTGTCACATTTCTTAGCATAGGTTATACAATCAGCCCTCATCGTCGGCCAGTAGTATCCCAGCGTCATCACCTTTTGCAAAAGTGTTCGACCTGCTACATGGTCTCCACAGGACCCTTCATGGACCTCTTCAATTAAATCTTTCACCTCGGTGGGGTGCACACATCTCTGCAAACCTACCATAATTCCTCGTCTATATAGAATACCGTTAGTTAATACATACCGAGCAGTTTTAAACTTTAATTTCTTGGCTGCGAGCTTGTCAATTGGTAATTCTCCTTCCTCAATATACGCCCTGATGGGATCCATCCAAGATGGTCCTAAGTTAAGGGTGATAAAGTTCAACGTCAGATCTTCATCTATACTCCGACCAACCAACACTTCAATTGAGATTGTTCATCGTAGCTCGGTACGAGTAGCTGATGCTAATCGAGCTAGGGCGTCTGCTTTCGCATTCTCCATTCTCGGTATTCTGACCAGCTGAATAGTAGAAAATTCTGACACCATCTCCTTTTCCTTTGCGTGATATCTGATCATTAATTCTCCTTTGACTGCATACACTCCCATCACTTGGTTTACGATCAATTGAGAATCACTGAAAACAATAACCTGTTGCGCCTCCATAATTTTTGCCAAACTAAGACCTGCAATCATGGCCTCATACTCAACCTCATTATTGGAAGCTTTGAATTGGAAACGTAGGGCGTATTCCATGTCGACCTTGTCCGGAGTGCTCAAAACTATCCCCGCACCACATCCTGTAGTGCAAGATGAGTCATCTACATATAACCTCCATATAGGTAACTCGTCTTCAAATTTCTGATTTGTCAGAGTTCCTCGGTGAAATATTTATTGCTTCCTTTCATCCTCCCTTGATATTTCCTGCTCTTCGTCGCTCATCTTTTCTTGCCCTTTTACCAACCGGAGTTGGTCTGAGCTCGAATTTGATGATCCTATAACATCCACTTGCCCTTTTACCAATCGGAGTTGGTCTGAGCCTGTGTTTGATGATCCTGTAACATCCACAGGTTGATCAGCGAGCAACTTTTGCTCCTCGGGGGTATCAGGATAGGTGAACTCTGCTATAAAATCCGCTACAGCTTTCCTTTTAAGCGATGATCTGGGTTCATAAACTATATCATATTCACCGAGCTCTATTGCCCAGTACATCAATCTCCCTGATTTTTCTGGTTTATAAAGGGATTGCCTCAATGGCATATCAGTATATACTACTATGGTATGAGCCTGGAAGTATGGCCTCATTCTTCTACTTGCTTCAATCAGCACCAGTGCTAACTTTTCCAGCCTTGGATATCTGATCTCAGCTCCTCGGAAGGCCTTACTCGTATAATAAATTAGTTTCTGCACTCCATTCTCAACTCTGATCAACGCCGAGCTAACTGCATTTTCGAACACTCCAAGATATAAGTATAATTTTTCTCCCATCACCGGCCTAGACAATAGTGGAGGTGCTCCCAAGTATTTCTTCAAGTCTTGAAAAGCCTTCTCGCATTCATCATTCCACTCAAAAGTCTTTCTGAGTGTCTTGAAGAATGGGAGACATCTACCAGTTGCTCGTGACACAAATCTGTTGAGTGCTGGTACTCGTCCTGTAAGACTCTGTACTTCCTTCTTCGTCATTGGAGATCGCAGCCCTAATAGAGATTTGATCTTTTCAGGATTTTCTTCAATGCCTCGTTGATTGACAATGTACCCGAGAAACATGCCTTCTCGTACTCCAAATATGCACTTCGTCGGGTTCAGCTTCATTTGATATTTATCCAGTTGATCAAAAGTCTGACTTAAGTCAACTAGATGATCGGCAGCTTTCTTGCTCTTTGTCAGCATATCATCAACATAGACTTCCATATTGTCACTGATTTTTTCAGCAAAGACCTTGTTCATCAGCCGCTGATATGTCGCACCTGTATTTTTCAAACCAAAAGGCATAACATTATAACAATAAGTTCCCCTAGGGGTAATGAAAGAAGTACTTTCCCTGTCTTCAGGTTTCATTTTGATCTGATTGTAACCAGAATAAGCATCCATGAAGCTCAGAAACTCGTGTCCCGAGGTAGCATCCACCAGTTGATCAATTCGGGGCAATGGAAAGTGATCCTTTGGGCATGCTTTGTTGAGGTCGATGAAGTCTACACACATCCTCCACTTGTTGTTCTTCTTTTTTACCATCACCACATTTGCTAACCAGTCTGGATACTTAACATCTTCAATGAAGCAAGCTTTTTGGAGCTTCTCAACTTCCTCCTGTATAGCTTGATTCTTCTCGGGGCTGAACACTCTTCTTCTATGCTTCACAGGCTTGATTTCCTTATTCACATTGAGCTCGTGACATAAGAAATTTGGGTCTATTCCGGGCATATCTTCATGACTCTACGCAAAAGTTTACTTTCTGCTTCTTAGGAAAGTTATCAATTCCTATTTTAGTGAGGCTTCCAGCGACGAACCAACTTGAGTAGTTCGTTCAGGGCGCTCGTCTTCCAGAATGATGTTTTCAGTAGCTTCCACCACTTGACCCATCAAGAGTTGAGACTCATCTCTAGGATCCAATGTTTCAATTTCTGCACCTTCATCCACTTGATAGGTAGTAGTCTTTTTCCTTGATTCCTCCAGTTCTTCTTGCTCGATGGATGAATAATAGCATTCCCGAGCTACTTTCTGATCACCTTTCACAACTCCTACTCTAAAATTTGTTGGAAATTTTAGGCATTGATGCACTGTGGATGGTACAGCCTCGAACTTTTTCAATCCTACTCTTTCCATGATGATATTGTATGATGATTGAACATTCTTATCCATCACGAAGAAACGTATTCTTTCTGTTCGACAAGCAGGCCACGTACCAATGAATATATCCAACTTGATCGTCCCAAGTGGAAATACTTTCTCGCCAGTAAAACCAATGAGGGGTCTATGATAAGGCTCCAATTGAGATAACTTTAGATTTAAACTATCGAAGCACGAGTAGAACATGATGTCTGGCGAGCTACAATTATCGACCAGTACTCTTGAAATTATTACTTCCTTCATCCTCATTTTGATCACAAGTGGGTCATCATGAGGATATAGAACACCTGCGAGGTCATTCTTTGAGAAACCAATGACCAATGACCAATTTCTCTTTATTTACCTTTCTCGGGCGATCCTCCTCAGCTAGATTTATTCGTTGAATGTATAAGCAAGATTGAGCCTCACAAAGGTAAGCTTTTCTCTCGGCAGTAAGGTCTCCTCCTCCTGCATCTCCACCTGTTATAACATTACAGTCAAATGACCCAAAGCGTATTGAAAATACCTCTCGTTCTGGCTTCCTTGGTCTCTTGGGAAGATCGGGGTCGTCTTCGGGATCAACTTCATGGTTTTTTTTCTTGTTCTCCTCTGCTCGACGAGGAGATCTAAACCTCTCTCTTATTCGGTCGTTGTTTCTTCTTTCGCTTCCACGATCGACATACTTTGACAGCTTTCCTCGTCTGATGAGTGTTTCAATCTCATTCTGAAGAGCTATGTAATTTTTGGTCATATGGCCATGATCTTTATGAAACTCGCAATACTTTGCTTTATTCCTCTTGTCAGGGTCTGCCTTCATTTTTTCTGGCCAGTTTAATACCTCGTTTTTCTTGATTTCCTTTAGAACTTGGTTGATATCCTTCTTCAAAGGAGTATAATTATCATATTTCTTCATTACGTCCCATACCGACCTGTTTTTTGAATGTTTTTCATTACCATTGTTCTTATGCTCTTTCTTCTTAGCTTTATCACCTTCCACCTTGGTTTCTTTAGCATCTATGTTCTTCTTTGCAGCCATAGCCTCCTCGGCATTCATAATCTTGGACGCTTTTCCCATCAGGTCCGACCTGGTTCTAGGTGGATCTTTGGCCAAAGTGTAATACAACTTGTTTGGCAGTAGTCCACTCATCAAGGCGGTAATCGCTGTCTTCTCCTCATAATCAATGACTTCAAGTTTCTCGTTATTAAAACGAGTTATATAATCTCTGGTGCTCTCACCAGCTTTTTGTCTAACACTTAACAAATGTGCTACTCGTTTAACTGGCTTTGCCCCAAAATAGAAATTCCCAATGAATAACTCGGCCAGTTGAAGAGAAGTTGAGATCTTACCCCGAGAAAGATTATTATACCATATTTGAGCAGATCCGGTAAGAGTTCCCGAGAATGCCCTGCATCTCATCTCATCTGGAACAGCATAGATGTCGGTTGTAGCTTGGTATTATTCTATATGAAGGACGGGGTCAGTCTTTCCATCATATTTGGGGGTCACAACAGGTGCTTTGAATTTTAATGGTGTTGGAAAATCTACAATGGCCTGGACAAAAGGTGTTCCTCGAACAAAGGTTCATTGTAGAGGATTCTTAGATTTAACCATTTCCCCCAATCTATCCTCCAGCCTTTGAATAAAGCCTTTTCATGCATCATTTCCTAACTCGGGCCTGTTGGTTCGAGCAACTGATCGCGTTGATGTGGCTTCATGGGATCTCTCTTGACGAGCAACTGGTCGCGACTGGGTAGATCCTTCCCTTAAGTCTGATGGCCGTCGAAAACTCCTCGATGGGGCTCTAGGAGGACTTTTGATCCTCCTAAGACCTAATCGATCGAAAGGAGATACCCTGCTTAACCTCTCTAGCGCACTGGTCCTTTCTGGGGAGAGAGTGATACGTTGTTCAGTATCTGTGGTTCGCACTGACGAAGTTCGTCCAGGTTCATAAGAAAAATCTTCAGATTCCTCATTACGGTATGAATTGGCACGCCTAGTACGCGAAGAAGGCGCACGGGTATTTCTTTGAATACTTCGTAGTTCTGAATGGGTTGGTGCACCGCCATGGAGGGTTTGTGTGAGTTATCGCATAGTTTCTTGCATGACGGTCTGGCCCTGAGCCAGATTTGTCATTATCCCAGCCAAATTTGGAATATTTGGCAGAGCAGATGGATTTGGAGGGCTTCCAGCGTTTTGATTGCTGGATTCTGGAATATCAGCCATTTGTGATGAATTATTTTTGATGAAAAATGATATTACCAGTCGTTTCCCACAGACGACGCCAATCTGTTAATGTAAAAAATTATATCATATCTAATTACTCAATCACAAATAAATAAATGAGACAAAGATTTTAAAGTGGTTCAGCCTTATAAGAATGGCCTACATCCACTGTTATGTTATTATTGAGTGTTTGGGAATTCTCGATTACAAATTTTATCAAGAAATTTCGGTCCCCTCTACAATGAGGATTGTACAATGTATTTATAGCCCTGAGGCTGTAATGTGAAAGGGTAATACATTAACTGATGTACATATGAAAGGGTAATACATTCAATGCCCCTTAAACGTGTGCGTCTGAATGATAAGCATTTAATAAATAGTCAAACTGTTGGTTATCCTGCTATTAATGCTTTTTTCGAGGTGCAGCTCGGACCGCCTGAGTTGCTCGGACCGCCTAAGCTTCTTGGTACTCCAAAGTTCCTCGAAGAGTTCTTGTCCCTCGGAGCGTATGAGTTCATCGGGGAAGCAGTGTTCCTCGTTGTAGTATGTTTCCTCGGAGCGTGTGAGTTCCTCGGAAGTGTTTGTTGTTGCCACGTAGATTGCCACGCGTCTTCACTTTATTGAGCCATGTCAGTAGACTAAATTTGGTATCAACAGGGAGAGCCAAGACTTTTGAATGAACTTTGATCCCATTAAATTTTTGTTTCACTGAAAGTAATTGTAGTGAATGTTAGTTACTAAATTTTATTTTAGGCATTTTTACTAGTATTTATATATCATGCAAAGGAAACTTACGCTTCAACACCTTGAGCCTTGCATTGCATTTTTTGACAAATTCGACAAAAAACAACCGAGCCTTTACGATTTAGAAGATGCGTGTCTTATAAATTTGTAAAGGCTCGGTTGTTTTTTGTCAAATTTAGGTATTCACAGCATCACCTCGTCTTCAGTATATACATCCAGATAAGAACCAATAATAAAACTACTCATAAATCACATAATGAGAGCTAAAAGTTGAAAAATCATGGAAAGCACAATTTTGTGAGCTCGGAACAATTCCATTATCAATGAACTTTCCAAATGTAGATAGGAAAGAAAATTAATCTACACTATTGAACTTACGAAACCGAGCCACTTACATAAGTGCGACAGTTCTGACATTAATTATACTGATTTTTCACAATTTACCCATGTTTACTCTTTAGTGTTTCACTGATCGTAAGGCCATCTCCAATGGGAGATGTAAATGTGTAGTTGTGCATTGTTTCAACCCATAGTAGGTAGGAAGAAATGCACATTACACTGTTAAAAAAGGTAGCGGGGTTGTAAATCTAGACACCGGATACACATTATGTAAATGGGACCCACAACCTAGGCGAAAAAGTGTTACCCGCCCAACCACTGTACTTTAAAAAAAGATAACCGTTCATTTTTTTTTAAATCGACTGTAGGTCCCATGGACTGGACGCAATAAAGAAACCCGCCCACTGTGGGTCCCATTGGCTGGGCGGGATAAAGTCCCACGCCCACATTCAAAATCTGGTATTTTTACATTTTCCCAGTGTGTTTTTCACAATCTAAACGTAAACCTAAATGTCTAAATTTCCATCCTTTTACATTTTCACATTGGACATGGCCTAAGGATGACTCAAAGCCAAGCAAATTGGGAGAGAAGTTCCCACTTCATTATAGGAGGTTTCCAAGAAATCAATTGTAGTTTCCAACAAGATTGACATAAAACATAAATAAAAAACAAACTTGGGACATATCAAGGACTCTAGCTTTTCTACAAAAAGTAAGGTCAATGGAACCCCATTGTACTCACTTACAAATTGATGAATTTATTGAGAATTGAGACGAAAACTATTTATTTGTGTTTTTGATTAGATATTCAGTAGCTGAGTTAACTACTCTTGCCGTGTGTTAGGATCATGAGTTAGTGCAAGTACTCAAAATGACATATTCAATGGGGTTTAAAAAAATTTCTTTTTTAGTGCCATGTCTTCCAGTAAAAACCTATACAAATACATATGTGTGAGTGTAGTGCATATATCTAGAGAGAGAGAGGGAGGGAGAGAATCTTACCTTTGTTGTTCTTTTCAAGTGAGATGAGAGTTACCTTCCCTTTGGTGGTTAACAAAAATGAAATTTACCAATTTAAACTATTCATAGATCTATAATCTTGTGTAAGAAAGATCTCAGAAGTATTGGAAAAACATTGCCAATACTCTGAGCAAAGCATTGCATTTATAGATGAAGATTTGTTACAACATAAGAAACAGAATATTAAATCTGTTCTAACAACTAACAGATACTATATGTGGCAAATCAAGTCTAACAAACTAGTTAACTAATTGATCAGAGTTATCAGTTAATCTACTCTGATTATTTACAAATAGATATACTGTCATCCCCCCTCAAGAGAAAGGGCGTGAGAATGACATGAAGCTTGGACTTCAAATAGCAGAATCTATCTAAACCAAGTGGTTTAGTTAGAACATCTGCAACATGGTCAAGTGATGGTACAAATCGGACATCAAGTGTCTTTGCCATAATCTGATCTCTGACGAAATGATAATCAATATCGATGTGCTTGGAGCGTGCATGAAAAACTGGATTTGCAGCTAATGAGATAGTACTTTGAGTATCCACCCAAAGTATAGGACAGTGAGAAAGTTCAATGCCAAGTTCTTTAAACAGATATCCAATCCAAATGAGTTCTGCTGAAGCATTTGTCAAAGCACGTAGCTCACTGTCAGTACTGGATCGAGCGACAATAGGCTGTTTCTTCGATGACCATGAAAAAATGTTACCACCAAAAAAGATGACATAACCTCCTGTGGAGCATCGATCATCAGGGCACCTAAACCAATCTACATCAGAATAATCTTCTAAGGAGAAATGAGTGGTTGCTCTGAGAAAAATTACTTCATATAGAGTACCCTTTAAGTACCTAAGGAGATCCTTGCAAGTCTGCCATTGTAGTGTTGTAGGAGAGTGCATAAACCGACTAAGCTTGTTAATAATGAAAGAAATGTCAGAACGAGTAAGGTTGAGATATTGAAGAGCTCCTACAACACTTCTGTAGAGAAAAGGATCATTAAATAACTCACTATCATGTAAGGAGAGTTTTTGAGATGTGCTTACTGGATTAGGACATGGTTTGGCACCATCAAGTTTAGCTCTTGTAAGTAGATCAACAATGTATTTTGATTGAGAAAGATACATACCAGTAGAGGTCCTATGCACTTCAACCCCAAGAAAATAATGAACTTGACCAAGATCCTTAAGAGCAAACATATGGTTGAGATCTTTAGTAAGCTGAGCAATGAGAGACTTGTTAGGTCCTGAGAATTAGTAAAGAAGGACCACTGCCACTGATGAATAGAGAAGGTTCTGATTTGGCTTGATGAAAACCCCAAGAAACTAAATAACTTTTGAGTTTCTCATTCCAAGCACATGGTGCTTGTTTAAGGCCATAAAGAACCTTATTTAACTTGTAAACATAACCAGGAATCTGTTTATCTATGAAGCCTTCTGGTTTGGTCATGTATACAGTCTCAGAGAGATCACCATTGAGAAAGGCATTTGATACATCTAATTATTGAATACTACAGTTTTTAGATACAACAAGAGAGAGAACAATTCATACTGTAGTTGGCTTGACCACTGGGCTAAAAGTTTCAGAATAGTTTATGCTAGGAGTTTGAAGAAAACCTTTAGCAACCAATAGGTATTTGCACTTATTTAAAGTTCCATCAACATTAATATTGACCCTGAACACCCATTTGATGCTAATAAGATTCATATATGAGCTATAGGGTACTAGACTCCATGTGTTAGTTTTAAGTAGAGCATCAAATTCTTCTTGCATAGATGAAAACCAAACAGGATCCAACAAGGCCTTTTTTACTGATAAGGGTTCCTTGGGTAGAAGAGATTCTGGTAAAGGGTGCTTGCTGGCTAGATAGATTTTAGTCTTAATAATTCCATTTTGTGATCTGGTTATCATTTGGTGACTTCTAGGTGAGATGGGGTTAGAGTTGGGAATAGGTTGTCTGGTTATGGGTGGAGTGGATCTAACTCGAGTCAAGACAGGAAATTCTATGGGGTCATTCAAGGGTAAAGTGGTAGCTGAAGTTGAGTCAGTAACTGAAGATGCTGAAGTAATTGGTAAGGAAGGGGAGATTAAAGGAGATGTTGCAATAGAAAAGGAAGGGGAAATATTTTTGATAGGGTCAAATATAGAAATAGAAGAAGATTGGAGATGAGGGAAATAAAAAACATTGAACACAATATGCCTTGTTATGTAAATTCTACCAGCTGGAGTCAAGCATAAGTACCCTTTATGAGTAGAAGAATAGCCAATAAAAGTACACTTTTCTGACCTGAAGTGAAGTTTATGAGGTAAATAGGCTCTTAGATAAGGAAAACATGCACAACCAAAAGGTTTTAGAGAGTAGTAGTTTGGTTTTTTGCAAAAAAATACCTCAAGAGGAGATTGATCACTTAAGATTGTTGTAGGTAATCTATTGATCAAATATACTGCTGTATGAAAAGCATGCCACCAATACTCCATGCTTACACTAGAGTGTTCCAAGAGTGTCAAGCCAACTTCTGTAATGTGTCTATGCTTTCGTTCTGGCCCACCATTTTGTTCATGAACTGTGGGACAAGGATGTTGAAATTTGACTCCTTGAGACTCTAGAAATTGAGCAAAAGGCATGTACTCACCACCCCAATCAGATTGCACAACTTTAATAGGGAGACCAAACAGTTTTTAACTAAAACTTTAAAATTTTCAAATACAGATAAAGCCCGAGACTTAAGAGTAAGAGGATAAATCCAAGGGTATTTACGATAATCATCAATAAAGTGTATATAATACTTGTAACCATCCCTTGAAACAGTATGGGAAGGATCCCATAAGTCAGTATGAATAAGAGCTAAAGGTTGTGATGCTTGTGAAAAGGAGCTGGTGAATAGTAGAGCATGGATCTTACTAAGTTGACAAGCTTAACAGAATTTCAGATCTTTGATATGTCCACTATGAGAGACATTAGATAAGACTCTCTTCATAATAGAAGAACCAGGATGGCCAAAAGCAAGATGAAAACTATTAAAATCATTAATTATGGAAGCAGAAGAAAAATAAGCTTGAGAACCACAAGAACCAATTTCATTTAGTAAAACAGACTCATTACAAGCAGTAATAGATACAATTGAAGTCAAACTAGAAAAATGTGCATCATTAGACTCCAATGAAGTGATATTTGTTGAGTTCTTTTGCTGATTAGAATTACAACTAGAAATAGAAGACTTTGAGAAAGAGCTTGATGCAGTAGAACACTTTTGAGATGATCCAGAATCAGGAAAATGACAATCTCTACCAGCTAGATGACATTGTAGTTGACATTCTTTATTTGTTGATCTTAGCAGTTACAAACTATCTTTAACTTTCCCTTTGAGCAACAGTCTCCCTGTGCTCTTGTCCTTAACAAAGTAGCAAGTGAAATGAAATTCCATGAATACATGATTATCTTTTTTTAGTTGAGAAACACTAACAAGATTCTTTGTAATTTCAGGAACATTAAGGACAAATTTAATTTAAGAGGAGTTGTAGGAGTAGTAAAAGCAGTAGAACCAATATGAGAGATAACTAATCTCTTACCATTGCCTACCATTAAGGTATCAGGTCCTTCGTAAGAAGAGACATTGTTAAGAGCATCTAAATCTGTAGTTATATGACTAGTTACACTAGTATCAACATACCAAGCCATATCAGTCCCAAAATCAGGTACAGTTTCAGTGAAATAAGCATAAGTGTCACTGTTAAATCCCTCTTGATCACATAGATAAGAACTAGGGACTAAAGAAACACTAATTGGTGGTTAAAATGAACGATTAAACCTCTAGTGACACACTGCAGCTGAGTGACCAGACTTAGCACAAACTTGACATATCAGTTTCATAGAGCCACCTCTGCCAAAAGACTGTCCTCCATGGCCAGAAGAAAAACCATAACCTCCTCGAGAAAATAAAGAACCACGAGCAGAAGAAAAGGAATTGTTACCTTTATGAAATGATCATGATCGATCCTGATGAAAATTAAACATTCTAGAGCCAGAATTAACGGAAAGATAAGCCATTTTGATAAAAAGATCAGAATTGTGGCGTTCCAATCTGCTCTCATGAGCCATAAGTAGTGCTTGGACCTCATCAAAAGTTAAAGAATCAGATCGAGATGTAATACTATCTATAATTGGATCAAATTACAGTCCTAGACCATTAATAAGATACATAAGCAATTCACTATCATTAACATAATGTCAGCACAAGCAAGATTATCAGTGATAAGTTTTAGATGATCACAAAAATCTGATACAAAAAGACTTCCCTTCTGTATAGAAATGAAGCTGTGATTTGAGTTAAAGAAGCCGAGCCTTGGAGTGACTAGAGAAGCGTTGCTCTAACACTTGCCAAAGATAGTAAGAGGAAGAAAATTTAGCAACAGAAGCAAGGATTGATTCTGACATTGAAGATCGAAGCAAGCTAAGAAGCAATTGATCCCTATGATGCCAGATAATATACTCAGGATTTAGGGCACCATTAACAAGAAATTATGGGGGATGATTAGCCTAGAATAAGACAAAATCCAGACCATGACCAATAACTATTAGAACAACTTGAGACTTCCATGAAAGAAAATTGAGACGATCAAGACGAACAGTGAGAGATAAGGATAAAGAATGAGAAAACGGATTGTGAGAAGAGTAGGAAGATGAAGATGCCATGAAAGAAAAGACTTCTGAGAAATATTAGTGCTCTGATACCATAACAAAAATGAAATTTACAAATTTAAACTATTCAGAGATCTCTAATCTTATGTAAGAAAGATCTGAGAATTACTGGAAAAACATTGACAATATTCTGAGCAAAGCATTGTATTTATAAATGAAGATTTGTTACAACAGAAGAAACAAAATATTAAATCCGTTCTAACAACTAACATATACTACACGTGGCAAATCAAGTCTAACAAACTAGTTAAATGACTGATCAGAGTTATCATTTTATTTACTCTGATTATTTACAAACAGGTATACTGTCAGTGGTGATGGTGAGGTGATCTGTAATATCTAAGAAAATAAATATGAAATTAATGAGTATAATACAGTAGTACTAAAGAATTGTAACTCAATTACTCAAAATCATAAATACATTCTCTTTCACTAACTTATTTCCCAGTGTCATCACCCAAAAGCACCATTCAACGTCCCAACTAGTCAGTTTGACTAGTTTGCCCCCGCGAACTCTATCTGCCCCGACTCTAATTTTACTCCTGAATTTCTCTATTTCATTAGTTGTACATACTCGAGGATAGTGCATATTGTATAAGAGTTACGACCTTACAGTATAGTGAAGTAACGTGGAAGTCACTCCCCTTCGCTATTTAAAAAACAGAGCCTAAGATGGAACAAAACAAGTCTGATATTAATTCCTCATGTCATAGCAAGGATACATCACTCCATTATATACACTATGAACTCACACTTTCTGATATTCTAACAAACTAGCTGACTCACGGAGCATATGCTCTAATTGACTCTAAAAAAATGATATAAGACTCAATAAAATTATTAAAAAGACCATAATGCCTTTTATTTACTAATTGATGATACCCTTGGGCATGACAATACCCCCATTTTTAGGGAATCCTTGTCCTCAAGGATTAAACTAAGAAAAATGGGATTTGATGAAATAATAATCTTCCCACGTGGCATCATCGGTTGAAGAATTAGTCCACTGGACAAGATGACATAGTCACCACCGGATTGGGGGGGGTGATTTTGATAGCTCAAATAACGAATCAAGTCAGGAAGAAGTAGTTCGCCAGCCATCTTGTGTGGAATGATATCCTTCGAAGATCTATTGGGGGAAGTTAATAAAGTATCTATTTAGCACGAGTTAGATGAAAACATGAGATTCTTGTTCTTCCCTGCCTCAGTAAACTACATGACCAGATCTATGAAACACTACAAAGATCCGTTTCCTCATGAAACTGAAACTGATAAAGGAAATGGAGTTGCCGAAGAACTTCCCATCCCTGAAATGACCATCGAAGAAAATAAAGTAATTGATCAACTAAGTAAGACCCAAGCCAATATCACCCTATGAGGGCATTTCATGTCATCCCAGTTTCACCAGAATGCCTTGATAAAGATCCTCACAAGACCCATAGTCCTTCATTCGACTACTCTCGAAGAAGCTATAAATATAGTTGGGTCCCTGACCTCTTCTCGACTCCTCTCCTTTTTCAAAAAAGAGATACCAAAGTTTGGCCCTGATCACAATTATGATCTCAACATATCGCTGAATTCTTGGGAAAAATAATCCCACTTTCACTTGTTGACAACGGATTTTCCCTCAATATTTGTCCTCTAAGAACCATCAACTATTTGGGACTGAAAGTCAGTAATCTTACTCCCACTTTCACTACCGTGGGTGATTATGACCATACCTGCTGAGATGTAATGGGGTCCATAAAACTCACACTAGGGGTTGGCCTTATCAATCCTGTCATCGAATTTCAAGTCATTGACATACGTACATGCTTTAATCTACTCCTTGGCCATCCATGGCTCCATAACATCCGAGGGTATCTTCTTCTCTTCATCAGTTGCTGAAGTTATTCGCCAAAGGTCAGGTTATCTCCATTTTGAGGGATGATGACAGTACAAAAAAATGCCAGCACTAGCAATACAGTATTGGAAATCCATCATGGGATAAATAACATGCTCCTCTCTAGTTTCAAAATTGATCCACGTCCCCTCCCAATAGGAGATAATTTCCAAGATCGAGTCTGTCCAAGAAAATAAACCAAACCCTAACTTTTAGAGAGAGAATCAAAAGATTTTTTATATTCATAATGGAGAGTGTCCTCAAATAAGTAATACAAAGGGGTATTTGAAGGGAGAAAGTAGCTTGGACTCTAAGCTACTCTTCCAATTACAAAAATACCATAAGAGCCTTTTGCTACTACTAACCCTAAATACCAAGAAAAAAAGGAAATATAACTAGAAGACAATAATAAAAGAAAATACAAAAAATAAGCCCTAGAATGGAGCGTATTTCCATCAATCATACATGTTGCATTTACATTTACAAATTTTTCCACGATGTGTGATACACATGGTTTATAACTCGCCTGCGCATCGAGTGGAGTTAAATATGGTTATCAAACATTTCTAAACTTTAGAACTCCACGATAAAAACATATATAGACTAAATCTAAGCATATACATATCATCATAACTTGATGGGGACTTCGAGTTGAGAGTGTGTAGATGTTAATATAAAGGTTGTACTTGTTGCATTAGTCGCTAAATACATATTTATATCATCCATTTAAAGATTCAAATGGATTACTAAGTTAGAACGTTCCTATGAATTGACATGATAACATGTGCCCTAAGGGCACATGTTAAGAGCTAAAATGGCAAGTCTAGAATACAAAAAACCAGACACCATCTTTTCTCACCCATCCTCGAAAGTGAAAGAACATAGTAATAAATGCCAACCATTTTCTCACTCCCCCGGTAACTCCCTTTAGGCACCAAATTTGTTGCCATTCTCATGTCTTCTTTTTACTTTTTTTATATGTTTAATAATATCTACATTATTTACTTTTTTTCCATATGTGTTATATGTGTTATATATACCAACATTTTTTTGAAAATATTATAGTAGCGGTGACTTTTTTTTAATTACGCACATAAATAGTAGGTATAATACAAATACCCCTGCACATTTTGAAAAAAAAACACTCTCCTTCCAAGTGGTTAGGTCAAAATATGGCATTATTACAGGGTGCTAGTTAAAAATGTCATTTGCTTAAAAACTCTAAATTTTAACTACTTTTTTAGGGAAAAAATTGTACATTTATTAAATCTATTTCCGATTGTTATTTTTGTAAAAAAAAACGTTTACATGCTTTTTTGGAAAAAAACAATTTTAACTTTTTTTAAATGTACGTGTTTTTACCCAATATTTCATACAAAAACTGTATATTAATTCAAAGTGTTCTCACTTGTTAATTATTTTTAAAGACTATGATTTTTAAATGTGTGTGTTTAATAAAAATATTTTAACTATTTTTAAAACATTATAATAATTAAAACTATTTTCAACAGATTTTTTAAAAAACTGTTTTTTTTTTTAAATTGTTCATTTAAAAAAACTTTTTTGACTATTTTTTAAGCTTGTTCTTTTTAAAATAGTTATAATGATTTTTTAAAGATAGGAAATTTAAAAATAACACGTAAAGTTAAAAACAACAATTGAAAATAATTTTTATTAATGTGCAATTTTAAAAAAATATCAATATTTTTATTAAAAGAAATGGATTTTCTGACTTAACCCTCTATAATAACATCGTATTTTAACATAAACCCATGGAATGAGGGCCTTTTTGTTCAATATATAACAAGAGTAAATTTTAAATTTCAGTCAATGGTTTTTTTCATGGATGATTGATGTCGTCTAGTTTTAGGTGGTTATGTCTGATTTAATCAGCTTTGAGAGGGTTAAATCAAGATGTGACATTATCTTAGACGGTTAAGTCAAAAAAGTCCTTAAAAAAAGATATTCTAAAAGGGGGAGAGAGAAAAGTTGGCAAGTGCTTACTGCCAATTTTATTTTCAAAGATTGTCCTAAGGGCACATGTTATCAAAACCCTTGATAAATTAAGTAAAAATATAATTATATGCAATATGTATTTTGGTCAAATATATGATTTATCAAACAATTCTTTCTAAATTTTTAGAACAACAAAAATTCAAAAATATCTAAATTTTGAAAATATCATAATCGTTACCAAACTTGTCCCATTCAAAATTTTGATATTATTTTCTTTCAATTTCAGTGCATGGAAAATCAGAGCTTGAAAGCTAAACATATCATTCCAAATTTAGAATAATTTGGTTCAAATTTCAAAAATATCAGAAACTTAGAAGAAAAGAAGAAAAAAATGTAGCTCTGGATGGTTAGGGAGAGCCAAGACTATTGAATGAACTTTGATTCCATTAACTTTTTGTTTCATTAAAATAATTGTAGTGAATGTTATTTACTAAATTTTATTTTAGGCATTTTTTTACTAGTATTTATAGATCATGCAAAGGAAGTTTACGCTTCAATGCCATAGGTCTTGCAGTGCATTTTTTGATAAATTCAATGGAAAATAACTGAGCCTTTATAGATTTAGAAGGCGTATCTCCTAAATCCGTAAAGGCCGACGGTTTTCTGTTGAATTTAGGTATTCGCAGCACCACCTGGTCTTTGGTATCTACATCCAGATAAAAATTAATAATAAAATTACTCATAAATCACATAATGAGAGCTAAAAGTTAAAAAATCATAGAAAGCACAATTTTGTGAGCTTAAACAACTATATTATCAATGAACTTTCCAAATATAGATAGGAAAGCAAATTAATCTACACTATCGAACTTAGGGAACCAAGCCAACTACATCAGCGTGACAGTTCTAACACCCATTACACTGATTTTTCGTAATATACCCATGTTTACTCTTTGGAAAATGTTATACACACCGGGTGGTAGTACCGGTTTAGTACCGGTACTACTTTATTTTCTTGTATTATGGTGTGGGTTCCGCCAGAGAATGTTATAGGTCCGACATATGTACAATCAAATAAAGCAGTACAGACACTAAACCGGTACTACCACCCGGTAAGAGTATCACTACTCTTACTCTTTATATGATTGAAAGCCAAGCAAATTGGGAGAGAAGTTTCCACTTCATTTCGGGAGGTTTCCAACAAATCAATTGTAGTGTCCCACAAGATTGACATAAAACATAAATAAATAAATAAAAAGGGAGATTGACAAATAAGTCCTGTTTATATGAGATGTTTTTTAATAGGTTCTATCATAACATTTTTTTTTCAATAGATCGTATTTGTACATATAGTGAATATTCACTATATGTTTACAAATAAGAACTATTGAAATAAAAATCATTTTTATGGGACCTGATGGAATAAAAAAAAGATATTAGAACTTATTAAACTAAGTATTTAATAATCGGGACTAATTGATAAAAAACACCTGGGACACAACAGGGACTCTAGTTATTCAATAATACGTAAGGTCAATGGCACCCCCATTGTACTCACTTTTAAATTGATGAATTTATTGAGAATTGAGACGAAAACTATTTATTTGTGGCTTTGATTATATATAGTTAACTACTCTTGCCGTGTGTTAGGATCACGAGTTAGTGCAAGTACTCAAAATGACATTGTTCAACGGGGTTCAAAAAAATTTCTTTTTTGGTGCTATGTCTTCCAGGAAAAACCTATACAGATATATATGTGTGAGTGTGAATATATATATCTAGAGAGAGAGAGAGGGAGGGAAATAATTTGACCTTTGTTGTTCTTGTCAAGTGAGATGAGATTTCCCTTCCGTTTAGTGGTGATGGTGAGGTGATCTGGCATATCTGAGAAAAGAAAAATGAAATTAACGAGTATAATACAATAGTACTAAAATATTGTAACTTAATTGCTCAAATCACAAATACACTCTTTCTCCAACTTGTTTCCCAGTGTCATCACCCACAAGCACCATTCAACGTCTCAACTAGTCAGTTTGACTAGTTTGCCCCCCGCGAACTCTATCTGTCTCGACTCTAATTTTACTCCTGAATTTCTCTATTTCATCAGTTGTACATAGTCGAGGACAGTGCAAATTGTATAAGAGTTACGGCCTTGCAGTACAGCGAAGTAACGTGGAAGTCCATCCCCTTCTTTATTTTATAAACAGAGCCTAAGATGGAACAAAACAAGACTGATATTAATTCCTCATGTCATAGCAAAGATACATCACTCCATTATATACACTATGAACTCACACATTCTGATATTCTAACAAACTAGCTGACTCACAGAGCACATGCTCTAACTGACTCTAAAAAAATGATATAAGACTCAATAAAATTATAAAAATGCCTTTTATTTACTAACTGACGATACCCCTGGGCATGACAATACTCCCATTTTAAGGGAATCCTTATCCTCAAAGATTAAACTAAGAAAACTAGGATTTGATGGAATAATAATCTTCCCACGTGGCATCATCGGTTGTAGAATTAGTCCACTGGACAAGATGACATAGTCACCACCAGATGGGGGGATGATTTTGATAGATCGGATAACGAACCAAGTCAGGAGGAAGTAGTTCTCTAGCCACCTTGTGTGGAATGATATCCTTCGAAGATCTGTTGGGGGCAGTTAATAAAGTATCCGTTCTGTACGAGGTATATGGAGACATGAGATTCTTGTTCTTTCCCACCTCAGTAAACCACATGACCAAGTCTATGAGACACTACAAAGATTCAATTCCTCATGAAATCGAAACATATAAAGGAATGGGAGTTTCCGAAGAACTTCTCATCCCAGAAATGACCATTGAAGAAAATAAAGTAATTGATTAGCTAAGTGAGACCCAAGCCAATATCACCCTATGAGGGCTTTTCATGTCCCCTCCAGTTGCACCGGAATGCCTTGATAAAGATCCTCACAAGACCCACAGTCCTTTATTTAACTACTCTCGAAGAAGCTATAAATATAGTTGGGTCCCTGACCTCTTCTCGATTCCTCTCCTTTTTCGAAGAAGAGATACCAAAGTTCGACCCTGATCACAATTATGACCTCAACATATCTCTGAAGTCTTGGAAAAAATAATCCCACTTTGACTTGTTGATAACTGATCTTCCCTCAATATTTGTCCTCTAAGAACCATCAACTGTTTGGGATTGAAAGTCAGTGATCTCACTCCCACTTTCACTGTCGTGGGTGATTATGATAATACCTGCCGAGATGTAATTGGGTCGATAAAACTCAAACTACGGGTTGGCCTTATCAATCGTGTCATCGAATTTCAAGTCATTGACATACCTACATGCTTTAAACTACTCCTTGGCCATCCATGGCTCCACAACATCCAAGGGGTATCTTCTTCTCTTCATCAGAAACTAAAGTTCTTTGCCAAAGGTCAGGTTATCACCATTTTGAGGGATGATGACAGTAGAAACAATGCCAACACTAATAATATAGTATTAGAAATCGAGAAGAAGATTAATAATATGCTCCTCTTTGGTTTTAAAATTGATCCACATCTCCTCCCAACAGGAGATAATTTCAAAGACCGAGTATGTCCAGAACACAACCCTCATGGCAATATTAATGTGATTCAAATCTTCAATAACATGCACTTCATGCCCCGAATGGTGCTAGGGTGACTTAAGCAAGGTATCCTTGAGCCCATAGTCCTGAAGGAGGCCTTCCTCTCATTGGGCCTAGGTTACCCACCTTCACCAGATAAACTCAAGGCACTCCGCCAATCGAGACTGAAAAAAATCTTGGAAGATGAAAAGACTATTCCAAGAGACTCTTTGAATTGAAGATTTGTCAAGGAGGGTGAATATTTCCCCTTCTGTGGATTCCTTAAATCGTGGTATGACCATATTGATAAGAAGATGAAATCAGGGCTGGAAATCTTCTTTCAAGACAGTAGCTCTTAGGACGAAGACTGCAAACATGAAGTACAACCTCTTATCGAGAAAGTCGTGACAAGTACCAAGGAATTTGAGGTAAGTGATTCTAAAGACTCATTCGACCTTCAGACACTATGGACAAGTCTCTTCATGATCCGCTCAGATTCTATGCCGTCGGACCCATTTGCTCAAATCAAAGCTGCTGACATGCCGCTCCTCAACTGGAATGTCATAACTATCCCAGCTTCTCAGATTCATCCTAAACCTGATGTTTACCCTATCCACGTCTCTTAACTTGATACTATTTTTCCCTATCCTTATATCAATGTGATTGAGCCCTCTTTTGGTGAGGTTCTCAGTGCTGTTTTTCTCGAAAATGAAATAAACGAGGATTTTGAGTATCTTGTTGTGCCTTACATTAATTGTCTTAATTTTAATCAAACCTTTGATGATGATAATTTTTCAAATGAACAATTCTTAATTAATCTTAATAAGGAGAATAACAAACAACATAATCGCACTCAAATTAATGATGATGATATTGTTGTTATTAACCTCAGTTTTAGTAGCCACCAGCATAAGATTAGTATAGGGTCCACTCTTAATGATCATGAGCATGCGCAATTTGAATAATTACAAAAGGAATTCGTGGACGTCTTCGCATGATCCTACGATGACATGCCTGGCATTGGCCCAGAATTAGCTCAATATGAGAACTTTCCATTCCCAGAATGCAAGCTGGTTAAACAGATGTTAAGGAAACTCTGCACCGAATGACTGCTCAAAGTCAAAGAAAACATGGTCAAGAAGTTGAACGTGTATTTCATTTGTGTGGTTGAATACCTAAAATGGCTCGCTAACATCATCCACGTGCCTAAATCAAGAGGAAAAGTCCGCATGTGCGTCGACTATCGGGATTTGAATAAAGCATCCTCAAAGAATGATTACCCATTACCTAACATCGACATGATCATAGATAACAAGGCTAACCACGCCCTCAAATCTTTTGTCAATGGATTTGTCGGATATAACTAGATCAAGATGCACCCTGACCATCAGGAAAAAACTACCTTCATTACTCCATGGGGAATATTCTGCTATACGGTCATAACATTCGGAGTCAAGGACATCGGGGCTACGCACTAAAGGGATACCACAACTATCCTGCACTACCTTATTCATAAGGAGGTTAAAGTCTCGTAGACGACATGATCATTAGGTCTAAGACTCAGGAAGGTCATATTCTCGCCCTATGAAAGTTCTTCGAATGACTGCGACAATACCGGATGTGGCTAAATCCACATAAATGTATTTTCAGCATCATGAAAGGAGAATTCTTGGGATTCATGGTCAGTGAGAAGGGAATCGAACTAGACCCTGCCAAACTAAAAGCCATACTTGAGATGACACCACTACGGATGGACAAGGAAGGCTAAGGATTCCTGGGTAAACTATAGTACATCGTTCGGTTCATTAGCCAATTGATTTCTATCTATGAACCCATTTTTAAACTTATTCAAAAGGATTCAACCAAAGTCTGGAATGAGGCCTGCCAAGATGCCTTTGACTAAATCAATAGATACCTCACCCGACCTCCGGTGCTTGTGACCGCATCTTGGTCAGCCCTTCCTATTGTAATTTATTGTAACAGACACTCTAACAGGGGATTTTTTAGCCCAATACAATGAACAATCCCGTAAGGAAAGATCCATTTATTATGCCAATTAGAAATTAGTTAGGCACGAGGTCAACTATAGAGCTTTGGAGATAACGTGTGTCGCCCTAGTCTGGGTCACTCATAAGTTACGGTACTACATTATTGCCCCCCCCCCCATCAGACTATTATTCCATATGGATCCCATTAAATACCTGCTCAAAATGCCTACTCTATTCAGTTAAATGGCCCATTGGTTGATGCTACTAGCCGAGTTCGATATTGTGTGCGTCACGCAGAAAGCTATGAAAGGGAGAGATATCTCCGACTACCTTGATGATTAGCCCATGGAAGGAACCGATGTTTGGGTCTCTAAATTCTCAGATGAAAACATTATCTACAACTCTCATGAGGACCTTAGATGGAAAATGTTCTTTGATGGATCGGCCAATAAGAAAGGATACGACATTAGGATACTTTTTATTTTCTCACACCTCATTGCCATCAAAATAGACTTTCGTTGCACAAATAACATGACTGAGTATGAGGCATGCACTTTAGGCCTCAAGATTGCCCTCAAGAAAGGTATAAAAAACCTAGACATCTATGAAGACTCTACCCTCATCGTCGACCAAATCCTCAGCAAATGAAAAGTCAAAGAAGACAAACTCCTACCTTTCTATGCCCACCTAGAAGAGCTAACCTCCCAGTTCAAATATGTCACTTTCCACTACTTGTGTAAAGAACAACCTAGATGACGCCCTTGCTACCCTAGTCTCCATGGTCAATACGCCTAAGGAAATAATAATGGCCCCTTTCCTGGTTCAGAAATAAGCTATGCCCACTTACTACTACCACATTGAGCTTATCACTGAGGAAGATTTTGATATGGTCGAGTTATGGTACTATGATATTTAGCTCCTCCTCAAATAGGGAAAGTGTCCTCAAGACGCATACCCTTTGCAAATTGACTTCCTAGTATATCATCCGTGACAAAGAGCATTTCAAGAGAAACTTCCGTGGAACCCATTTTCACTACATAGCAGGGGTTGATATTGAAGAAATATTATAGAAGATCCACGTAGGGAAAGCGGGCTCACATGAACGGTCATATGCTTGCTAAGAAGATCATCCATTAAGATTACTATTGGACCACCATGGTTCAAGATTATGTTTCTTATTTTCAAAGATGCCTAAAATGCCAGTAATTTGCCAATATCCAACACTTACCTCCTTGAGAACTATACAACATGACCTCTCCCTAGCCTTTTGCCACTTGGGGCATTGACATCATATGGAAGGTTATGCCCAAATATTCAATTGGTCACGAATTTATTCTGGTCTCCATTGATTACTTCACCAAATAGGTCGAAGTCAAGTCATACACAGTGCTAATTGCTAAGAAAGTGGCCAAGTTCATCAGGAAGAACATCATATGTCGATACGGAGTTCCCCATGAGTTAGTATTAGATAATAGACTTCACATCAAATTCGAGGTTATAGAATTAGTTGACGAATACAAGGGTATCATCGTCGAATAGCGCGATCGTTCAACCTAAAAATCAAGGGCCGCGAGGTTTAAGAAAGAGACCTCACCCTCAAGGAGATCATAGAACTCGTCTGGGATCCCAGAGGGAAATTCAAATCGAATTGGAGCGACCCCTACATTGTGAAGAAAATTCTCTTATAAGGCGTTACTATACTCACAGACCTTGACGGAAAAGAGATGGCACGTCCAATCAACTTGGACCCTCTCAAGAAATTTTACCCTTAGTCCAAAATATCGACGCACTACGACTCTTCTCATCCCCCTTTGATTCTAAAAATAATAATTTTCATTTTCCCTACCCATAACTACGTGGGCCTTACCCTTACCAAAATATTTTCTTTCCAAAATGAGACTCATGAAAATTTTCAAAACCCCCAAAGGTACATAGGTAGCCCATATGCCATACATGGGCACATTACCCTTCTTTTTCACAAAATACCATTCTTTTCTAACCTCCGACAACGGCTATCCATCTTATCATTTACATGAACAAAAGGATTATGTATGCCTTAGCGATTGGTATAGATAATCCAAATGCAAAACTCATCAAGAGGAACAAAAAAATAGGATCAAAATCATTTTTTATTCTAATTAAGGAATACAACGTTGTTACATAAAGTATAAGGGAAGGGAGTTAAACAGATCCCCCACCCCATTGACTAAACCATCTTTAAACCTAATTCTTACCTTGCTTCATAAAAGTTATTCGTAAACCCACAGAAAAACCATAAAAACACCAAAACACCAAAGTAACCTTAGCTTACAAAAAAATCATCATCCAAGCTTCATAAGACATTGCTTTCAACTTCCCGACGGCTGACGCGACTGAAAATGTGTCTCGGAAATGCGTTCACTCTAGGCTCAAGTGTAAGACTGTCGCTCAAGTAATAATCCGACAAGTCGGGTATCGATCCTCGGGGAAAAAGGACAACGAAGTTGTGACGACGGGAAAAGACGGAGGAATCCTAACCTTGACTCTAAAAATAAAGTGAAAATTATTTGATTTTGGGAATGATTACAGCTAAGTGCAAAGATGAAATTATGAAAAATGCAACTACAATAAGTTACCTAAAATATGAATAGAAATTGATTTTGAAAATTTTGACAAAATGATGGGAAAAACGAGGACGGGAATACAATCCCCCAACCCTAATGTAGTGCAGTGGTAATATTAATCATAAATTTATCGAACTGATCTGACCCGGAATTTAGTACTCCCAAGCATTATATATACGAGGTTCAAGCCCGCGTCATACCTAATCTGAGGATGAGTAAATCAGTATCGCGATAGTGACACTCGAATTGCACTCTAAATCATCACGAGTACCCAGGGGGAAACGTGATATAAAGATCTACAATTATTGTGTCATTATGCAATACGATCATAGTCAATCAATAAATTCATCGGATTAATTTTACACACATACACTAACACGTTAGGTTGGGTTCATGTACCCCGACCTTGGTATATTTAGCCTAACATGTTGAATTCAATGAAAACATTAATTAAAGTGTAGGAATTCATGATTAATCTAAGAACAATGATAATTAGATGTAGAAACGAATTAGCAATAAATATTACTCACTAAAATTACTCAATCAATAAGTACAACAATGAATGAAATTGATACTCACAACAATTACTGGATAAATCTTCAATCCTTGAATTAAAACTGCAATTCTTAGCTAAACTAGGGTTTTTGGAAAAGAAGCAGGAAACCCTACTAATTCTTCGTACCAATAACAATAATAAATCGGGTCTTAAATACCCTACAATAATATCGGAAGTCAACTGCACTAGGAGCCTTTTTAGGAAGAGAGAAGATTTCCAGATCTCGAGGACCGGACCGGTCCGGGTCTTAGGCGGACCGGTCTGCCCCCAAGGCGGATCGGTTCTTTTTATTTTGGGGAGGAACGGTCCGGGGGAGGACCGGTTCTTTTTATTTTGGCCTCCTTCGGTTTTCATACGATCCGGGGTCTTCTGGAGTTTGGCAAGGCGGACCGGTCCGAGGGAGGGGCGGACCGGTCCGGCTATTTGACTTTCTGGCTCATCTTTGATTGCTCATAACTTTTGTTTCGGGATTCCGATTGGGGTACCGTTTCTTCCTTTGTGCTCGTGAATTAGATGTCTTCAACTTCTCTTTAGGTACCTCATCCGAATTCCATGTAGAAATTATGCTTTTGCCCTTGAGACTTTTCCTTCTTTCTTTCTTGATTCTACCGATTTCCTTCTTTCGTTTCTTGACATCAAATACCTGCAAAATCACTAAAAATTACCAGAAACTCGGTGTACTCATTAGGATCAGTTAGTAGCACAGTTATGAGATAAATCCAACTCAATTACGTTGTTAGAGGTGCTAAAAGTAACTAAATCAAAGGATAAATTAGGAAGAATTTATGCCTAATCAAACCCCCCTAACTTAGAACTTTGCGCGTCCCGAGCAATGTAAAAGAATCCTAGCATGGCACAACTCTGTTAAAAATCATTTTATTGGGATAAAATACCTTTTTCGCGGGCAAGCGATTGCATTTAGCGTATGCAACAAGCCGTTAAACCCCTAGGTTACCCTAGTAGGACGAGTGTTGTCTCGTGAGGGTTTGCAGAGAATATACCCATAAAATTCGACTCAAAGAGAATTCAAAATATGCAAAAATTGTGAAATTTAAACTTTTCCAGAAAATAGTCATCATCAAGTCATATTTACAAGTCTCAAACCGTGGTGTGTGTGTGCGTAGCCAGAAATATAACTGCTAATTTCCACCGATTGATCATTACGTTACTCATCCGAAAATTCATTTTGATTTCAATTTCTCACGGAATGCTCTCACATACGAATCTCTCGGATTATGGCTATTCTCTTGGTATGCGTGATATAAAGAGTAAATGTAATGGAAGCAAAATCACGCATACGGTTAGAAAGACGGAAATTTTGTAGTGAAAGGACCTCATCAAAGGATTACGGTTTTAAAAACGGGAACATTGCTTTTATTTCGCGCACTTAATCTCCTTTATTATCTTTTGGTGTATTAGCTCTCCACGCGGTAACCAATTTCGCAATTTAGACTCGGTTAGGACTTTTTCGGGTTGTAAGCTATATGTGGTAAAATTACAATTGTCGGGAAGGTTGGAATTGGAAAAGTCATTAATGATGTCCATTTGTGCTTTTTCCGGGCTATTGCTCATTTTTTTTCTTCTTTTTCTCTAATTTTTTTCTTTTCATTTCTTTTCTTTTCTTGCTATTTTTGTTGAGCATATTTATTTTTTTCTTGCCCCTTTTTATGCACTTTCCAGACTTAAATTCTGAATTTTCTCATTTTTCACAATTCCGACTATTTGGGTTTTTCGGGTTATCAAACAAAAGGGACAATTTCTTTGGATCAAATTGGGTTACAAAAGGGGTAATTTTTCGCTACTTTTTCTGGCCAATATTTTTGGGTGACAAACGAGGGCCTACTTCATTGCCCAAAATGCCAATTGCGTTACCATATGCTCTTCGAGATGAATTTTACGTTTAGAGATCACTTTGGCACGTTTTTCAAAGCAATATTACACACATTTTTTTCAAAACCGATCAAAATGAAAGGATTGAGATCCTTGACAACTTTTTAGGCGCTGAAAAGAACTTTGAGTTAACAATTAACTCGGATTGATTTAAAAACTCGCAAAAAGTAATAGGCTAGAATCTCACCGGGTTTGTTAATCTCCACACTTATTCGTTAAGTCGTCAATTTTCGCTCAATTTCCATCTTTGGTCAATTTTGGCTTTGTGTATGCTGAATTTTACAACTTGAGACTTCAATTCGACTTTTAATGATATTTTTGAAAAATCTGAATTCCAATTTTTATTTATTTTGAACAAAAATATTTTTGGGTTTTTCAATTTTTTTTTTTGGGCATTTTGGAAAATTTGTGAAGTTTTAGAAATATGCACTTGTGACCCCCCTTAACTTAGACTTTTGCATTGTCCTCAAGCAAAAAATGACTAAAATCTAACTCAAAGCGAATAAATAGTGCGGAAAAATAAAACAAACAAATAGAGAAAATGCAGTTTTTATTACAACAAGACTGTGTTACATGTGCAGGGAAAAACATACAACTGTGAATCAGGGAAAAATAAAGAAAAAATGTTGCCAACACCATATAAAGCTTCACCGGGGTGGGGGGTGGGAGGAACCGGGCGCGTTGGGGTCATAGGGGTTCTGGTAGTAGGAAGGTAGTGGCTCATTAGGATCCCCTAAGCGCCGATAGATGTCCGCTTGGAAGCGGAGAACGATGCTCATATCGCGCTCGTAGTTGGTCTAAAAGGTGTTGAAGTTGGTCTCGAGCGCCGACATACACGCGGTTAGGTCCGTGCCCTCCCACTCGAAATCTGGGTCGTCCTCCTCGTCGGCTGACTCTTCGTCCGGGCCGAGATCCCCCATCTCAACGTCTTCACCAGCTGCCCCTATGTCTTCCTCGTTGTCGCTCGAGGCAGCCTCCTCTTCGACATCATCACCCCTCCTAGCCCGGAGGACGACTAGCTGTTTGGAACTTTAGGTGCGGGTCCCTTATCCGAAAGGATCGGGGAGACGCGTAAGGTCGCTTGGCGCCTCTATGCCAGCATCCTTAAGGATGGACGTGATCAATCGGGCATAGGGAAGTGGGGCGACTCCCTTCTCATCCAAGGAGGCGTTAATGATGTTCGCGTATAAGGTGCGGCCCAAATGGATGGAAGTGTGGGGGTCGAAGAGATGATATGTCAAGGTAGCTTGCCGAGGCCGCATGGAAGAGTCATTGGACGTTTGCAATAGGTTGGCGCACACAATCTGAAATGTAAGGCGCGCCTTCTCGTTGAGTCGTCCAACGGCGACGGTTTGCCCCGCCCAAGCCACGTTCGGTGCAATGCGGGCCATGATAATGTCCTTGTCGACCGGGGGGACATTTTGGGGATAAGTGAATTCTTTGACATCCGGGACATCAAACTCGGCCAACTTGGCCGTGAGACGGGCCAAGGAAAAGGGTATGGGAGTCCCATCTACGAAAGCTTCGGCCTCGAATTGGCCCGTCCGGACGAGTGTACCATAGAATGAGCGGACTTCGGTTGCCCAAACCGCTTCGTGAGGTTGGTTGAGGAAACGGCACCAACCCCGAGCCATGAAAAGAGCGGCGACGGAGTTGGGCAGAGCTTCCCATTGGACCGCGCGCTCCATATGGAGTTTGCGGCCCATACCGAAGTATTGAGCGCACCATCGCTCCTCTTGGCGGGAGCGGTATTCACCGTGATCGGAGGGGTGGATCACGATGGAGTCGTATTTGGTGGGGGCAGCACGGCGGGCCATGGAAATAGGAGGGAAGTAGTGCTGGAAAAACTAGAGAGGAAGAAGAGAGGATTTGGGTTGAAGGTGTGAGGAGAAAGGGAGGATTGGATGTGTATTTATAGTGGAAAGGGGAGGGGAAAGGGTGGTTTGGGAGGGAAAAGGGGATGAATTTGGGAGGGAAAGGTTGGGTTTGGGAAGAGGAAAAATGGATTGGAGGGACTGAATGGGTTTGGGGGGAAAGGGGGGTGAATCTTGGGAAGAGGAAGAGGCAGGTCTGCAGAAGGCGGATCGGTCCGGGGTAGGGGAGGATCGGTCCGGTCTTTGGACTTTTCAAACCCTCGACAGGAGGATCGGTTCCTTTAAAAATATAAGGAACCGGTCCGGGGTAGGGGCGAACCGGTCCACCCAGGTTTTTGGGATGGACTTCTTTTACTTCGGTTTCGATCTCTTTTCTTCAAAAAATTTCACGTTCCCGATATCCTCTCTATCCAATTGAACTAGGACCCTCTCGATTTCACTGGTCAACACCCTTTGACTCAGAATTCCCCAAAACACACGAATGCTTCTCCCGAACAAAACCTCGTCCTAAAGACTCTCAAAACACACACGACTCTCACCCCATACGCGTCGGGGGTGCGACGACCTCATTTCAACAGCTCACTCAACCCCGTAAATGGGGTCCAACAATCAGACGGTGTCGACTTCTTCTGCACACGCCTCTAGATATGGCTTTAGGCATTGTCCATTCACTTTGAATGTATTTCCCTCTTTTAAATTGTCTAGTTCAACAGCTGCGTGGGGGAAAACATTCTTCGCGATGAATGGGCCAAACCAACGTGACCGTAACTTTCCTGGGAAGAGGTGAAGCCGAGAGTTATAGAGGAGAACTTTTTGCCCGTGGAGAAACTTTTTTCGTCGAATGATGCTATCATGAGCGAGTTTCATCCTCTCTTTCGAAATTTTGGCATTCTCATACGCATCATTGCGTAGTTCTTCTAACTCATTCAATTGCAGCTTACGGGCTTCACCGGCCTTGTCCATGGCATAATTCAATTGTTTAATCGCCCAATACGCCTTGTGTTCGAGCTCAACGGGAAGATGGCAAGGTTTTCCATACACAAAGCGAAAAGGGGACATGCCAAGTTGATTCTTATATGCGGTACGGTAGGCCCATAGCGAATCGTTCAATCTAAGGGACCAATCTTTTCGGGTAGGATTGACGGTCTTTTTAAGAATGTTCTTGATTTCCTGATTTGCTAGCTCGGCCTGTCCATTCGTTTGTGGGTGATATGTCATTCCAACCTTGTGAACGACACCATACTTTCTCATAAGATTCTCGAATGGTCTATTGTAAAAGTGTGTACCATTATCGTTGATTATTGCTTTCGGTGCACCGAAGCGGGAAAGTATGTGTTCCTGCAGGACCTTTATCACCACTTTGTTGTCATTAGTCTTGGTAGCTATAGCTTCCACCCATTTAGAAACGTAGTCTACCGCGACAAGGATGTATAGGAAACTAAAGGATGGAGGGAAAGGACCCATGAAGTCAATACCCTAACAGTCGAATATCTCAATGATGAGTATAGGGGTAAGAGGCATCATGTCTCGTCGAGTGATGGCTCCCATCCGTTGACACCTATTGCATGATTTGCAAGCATCGTTCACATCCCGGAAGATTGTGGGCCAATAGAGGCCGCATTGCAGAATTTTAGCGGTCGTCTTTCTCGTCGAAAAATGACCTCCACAAGCTTCCGAATGACAAAACTGGACGACTTTTGGGATTTCGTCATCCGGTACACATCGTCGGATGATTTGGTCTGCACAGTATTTAAAAAGGAATGGATCATCGTAAAAGAACATGCGCGACCAAGTAAGAAATCTCTTCTTATCTTGCGGTGTCTAGTCGGGAGGGACGGCTCCCGTGACAAGATAGTTCACTATGTCCGCAAACCAGGGATATGAAGAGGTAGCGAAAAGCTGATCATCCAAAAAATGTTCGTCTATGGGTACAGGATCACTAGGCACGTCGGACAAAATCCGAGATAAATGGTCGGCAACGACGTTTTCTACTCCTTTCTTATCTTTGATGGAGAGATTGAACTCTTGTAGGAGTAGGATCCACCTTATGAGGCGCGGCTTGGCGCCTTTATTCTCAAGTAGATACTTCAAAGCCGCGTGGTCGGTGAAAACAGTAATAGGAGAACCAATGAGATAGGATAGGAACTTATCGAGGGCAAAGACTACCGTTAGAAACTCCTTCTCCATGGTAGATTAGTTGAGTTGAGATCCGGTAAGAGTCCGACTGGCGTAGTAGATGACATGAGCTTGCTTATCTTGACATTGTCCCAAAACAGCCCCGATCGCGTAATCACTGGCATCACACATAAGTTCGAATGGTAAGGACCAATCCGGAACTTGCATGATGGTGGAGGACACAAGCATGTTCTTCAATTTTTCAAAAGAACTTTGGCATGCTTCAGTCCACTCAAATGGGGAGTCCTTCATGAGTAAGTTGCATAAGGGCCTAGCGATGGCGCTAAAGTCCTTAATAAACCTTCGATAAAACCCCGCGTGACCCAAAAAGGAGCGCACGTCTTTCAGTGATTTCGGTGGGGGAAGGTCAGCTATGACATCTATCTTTGCGATATCAACTTCTATTCAGCACTAAGTTCTTTTCCACGCAGCGGGTAAGTACTTTTTCCAGTTTTTATAGACAATGATCGAAAGAGGTGCCAAAAATGCTGAAATCGTCCATGAACACTTCGAGTCCTCTCTCGACCATGTCGCTAAATAAGCTCAACATGCACCTCTAAAAGGTCGCGGGTGAATTACACAAGCCAAATGGCATATGTTTGTAGGCAAACGTACCAAAAGGACAAGTGAAGGTCGTCTTCTCCTGGTCAAGTACATCTACCTCAATTTGGTTATACCCGGAATAACCATCAAGGAAGCAATAGTAAGGGTGGCCCACTACTCTTTCAATCATTTGATCAATAAATGGCAAGGGGAAATGGTCTTTCCTGGTTCCTGCATTGAGTTTTTGGTAATCAATGCAAATGCGCCACCCGCTGGTGGTACGTTGGGAAACTAACTCTCCCTTGGCATTCTCGATCACAGTCATACCCGACTTCTTCGGGATGACTTGAATAGGGCTTACCCACTTGCTATCCGAGATTGGGTAGATGATCTCGACATCCAACAATTTGATTATTTCGGTTCTCACAACTTCTTTCATGTTGGGATTTAGTCTTCTTTCCATTTCTCTAGAAGGTTTGACATCCTCTTCGAGATGGATCTTATGAGTGCAAATTAAAGGACTTATCCCCTTCAAATCAGCTATGCACCAACCAAAAGCACTTTGGTGCTTCCTCAGAATTTTTAATAATTGACCCTCCTGCCCTTCATTTAGGCTAGAGGAGATAACAACAGGAAATGTCTCATCCTCTCCTAGATATGGATATTTAATATGGGCAGGAAGTTTCTTTAACTCGAGGGTTGGAAAATTTTCACTGGAGGGAACCATGTGCGTATCCCTCGGAGGTAATTCCTCGAATCTCGAAACCCAATTAATCTCTCTCACGTCCTCGTCCGACTTACTCTCATCGAGTAGCTCGCTCAATTCTTCAACCTCCCTCTCGAAGGCGGTGTACGTCCCCTCACTCTCGTGTCTTACTGCTAAACAAGATTCTAAAGCATCGCCACAGTAATTCTCCTCAAAGTACTCCTCTACTATCTCATCTATGAGTCTCACCGCGTGAAGATTGTCTTCCTCCCCTGCATTTTGGGCTATGTGGAAGATGTTGGTATCCAAGGTCATGTTCCCAAATGTGAGTTGCATTCGCCCATTCCTAGTATTGATGATTGCGTTAGCCGTAGCTAGGAAAGGGCGCCCAAGGATGATGGGAACATGGGTACTCGAGTGGAAGGAGGGCTCCATGTCCCAAATGACAAAATCCACTGGAAAGTAGAAAGTGTCAACTTGAACGATCACGACCTCGACTATACCTCGTGGGATCTTCACTGTTCGATCCGCTAATTGGAGAGTGACTTTCGTGGGCTTGAGGTCGCCCAAGTCAAGTTGCCTATAAATGGAGTAAGGGAGTATATTTACGCTTGCTCCCAAGTCAAGTAAGGCTTTTTCAATTTTATTCTCCCCAATAATGCAGGATATGGTGGGTGCACCGAGATCCTTGAACTTAGGTGGGAGTTCATTTAGTAGGATAGAGCTCACATTTTGTGCTAGAAAGACATTCTTCTTCACTTTCATCTTTCTTTTAACCTTCAGCATGTCTTTGATGACTTTGCCATATGCTGGAATTTGTTTAATGGCCTCAAGGAAAGGTAAATTAAGCTTGACTTGCTTTAGCACTTCTAACACGTCATCACGTGGGTTTCCTCTGTGGGAGGGAATCAACCTTTGAGGAAACAGTGCTACGGAAGGCGGTTTCACCACTACCTCTGGCTCACTAGCAGGTTCTTGGTCACTCTCATTCAAGGGGACATCTTCGGCCTCTTTCGTGCCGGGCGAAATCTCCTTGGCTTTCGTTGTGTCGGGTGGGGGAGGTGATAAATCAACAACTCTCCCACTACGAAGAGTGGTTACAGCTTGACATTTCTCCTGATGTTCGGTGGAGGTGGAGCTAACGCTAGTTTGACCTTGGGGAGGTCGTTGGCCTTGGGCAGGAAATTTTCCCTTCTCTTGAACACTCAATAATGATTGTATTTTAGACAGATTCGCATTTATGTCGCCAATCAGACGATCATATTTGGCATTGGTTGCGATCTGGTTTGCAATGAATTGATTCATGGTATCCTCGAGAGTTCTCCGCTGTGGTGGAATATAATTTCCTTGAGGTGGTGGTGCTTGCACATGTCCTTGCATGTGTGGAGCTTGTTGAAAGTGTTGTGGTGGAGGAGGGGCAACATGCTAAGGAGGGTTCATTGCGTCATGTTGTTGCCGATAGCTAAAACCGGGATGATTTTTCCAAGAAGGGTTATATGAATTCCCGTGCGGGGCACCGAAATTGCCCTTAAAACCTCCTACACCACTAACTTGCTCTTGCAGCATTGCTTTGTAGGCGGGTATCGCCGGGCATTCCTCAGTTGAATGTCCCGCCTCACAAATAGCACACACCTTTACGATTGGGTTTGGAATGGGTCCAGCTGGTCCTTTTCCATATATCTCGCACAAATCTCGAAATCCTGTCTCAAGAGTCTCCAATCGGCTATCCGTCATAGAATTCTTATCTACATGGAATAGACCGGATGCTGACGGAGTAGTGGTTGCTTGTCTATTTCGATTTTTAGTGTTGGGATCAGAAATGTCCCAGGATTGGGTAGTCTCGGCGACATACCTCAAGTGAAGCTCAGCGTCCTGGGCATCTAAATCGATAAACGGACCACTTCCCATTGTTTCAACAAGTTGTTTGGAATTAAGATTCAACCCATTATAGATAAAAGAGATGACTTGCGCTGAATCAAATCCATGATAGGGGCATGAGGCAACTAACTCGTTGAAACGTTCATAACATTGATGGAAGGACTCATTTTCATCTTGTCTGAATGCTTGAATGTGAGCCTTTATGGAGATTTTTCGATGTGGTGGGAAGAATTTCTTGAGAAATTTCGACTGTAGCTCATTCCAGGATGGAATCGAGCTTTGAGGTAAATACCATAGCCAGGCCTTAGATTTATCTTTGAGCGAGAAAGGGAAGAGTTTGAGGCGGATTACCTCTTGTGTGCAGGTTTAATCATTTAGAGTATAACACACGTTCCCTAATATGGAGGTATGGCTTTTCAGAATCCATACCGTGGTAATGCGGTAGCGTCTGGATCATCCCATTTTTGAAACGAAATTTCCCGGCATTATACGGGAGTATAATGCATCCCAGAGTAACAGTACGCTCGGGATATAAGAATTCTCTAATCGGACGGTATGGGGGCTCTTCCTCACCGGCGGGTGCACTGTCGTGTTGTGAAATCTCTCCTTCACTTATCTACTCGGTGTTCTCGCTGGGTGTGCTCGAAGTGTGTCCCAAGAAGGGAAAGGGAGTGTTATCGGAGACTGAGTGCGACGGTGTGGGAGGTGGGATCCAAAACTGTGGGGCGTTTGGAGTGTGGGAACTATCAGGATTATACTCAACAATTGGATTTTCGTGAATGTTGATTGGAGTATTATGGGGTGTGGGAGTGGTTTCAGAATTTTGCATTAAATCTTAAGAGAGATGATGTGAATTTTTTTTTTTATTGTGTTTTTGGATTTTTGGAATTTTTGGTCAAAGCTTTGGATTGTCTCAATCTAATCCTAAGTCTACCTAATTCCCCGGCAACGGCGCCAAAAACTTGACGCGACTGAAAATGTGTCTCAGAAATGCGTTCACTCTAGGCTCAAGTGTAAGCATGTCGCTCAAGTAATAATCTGACAAGTCGGGTATCGATCCTCGGGGAAAAAGGACAACGAAGTTGTGACGACGGGAAAAGATGGAGGAATCCTAACCTTGACTCTAAAAATAAAGGGAAAATGATTTGATTTTGGGAATGATTACAGCTAAGTGCAAAGATGAAATTATGAAAAATGCAACTACAATAAGTTACCTAAAATATGAATAGAAATTGATTTTGAAACTTTTGACAAAGTGATGGGAAAAACGAGGACGGGAATACAATCCCCCAACCCTAATGTAGTGCAGTGGTAATATTAATCATAAATTTATCGGATTGATCTGACCCGGAATTTCGTACTCCCAAGCATTATGTATATGAGGTTCAAGCCCGCGTCATACCTAATCTGAGGATGAGTAAATCAGTATCGCGATAGTGACACTCGAATTGCACTCTAAATCATCACGAGTACCCAGAGGGAAACGTGATATAAAGATCTACACTTATTGTGTCATTATGCAATACGATCATAGTCAATCAATAAATTCATCAGATTAATTTTACACACATACACTAACACCTCAGGTTGGGTTCATGTACCCCGACCTTGGTAAATTTAGCCTAACATGTTGAATTCAATGAAAATATTAATTAAAGTGTAGGAATTCATGATTAATCTAAGAAGAATGATAATTTGATGTAGAAACGAATTAGCAATAAATATTACTCACTAAAATTACTCAATCAATAAGTTCAACAATGAATGAAATTGATACTTCAATCCTTGAATTAAAACTGCAATTCTTAGCTAAACTAGGGTTTTTGGAAAAGAAGCAGGAAACCCTACTAATTCTTCGTACCAATAACAACAATAAATCGGGTCTTAAATACCCTACAATAATATCGAAAGTCAACTGCACTAGGAGCCTTTTTAGGAAGAGAGAAGATTTCCAGATCTCGAGGACCGGACCGGTCCGGGTCTTAGGCGGGCCGGTCTGCCCCCAAGGCGGATCGGTTCTTTTTATTTTGGGGCGGACCGGTTCTTTTTATTTTGGCCTCCTTCGGTTTGCATGCGATCCAAGGTCTTCTGGAGTTTGGCAAGGCGGACCGGTTCGAGGGAGGGGAGGACCGGTCCGACTATTTGACTTTCTGGCTCATCTTTGACTGCTCATAACTTTTGTTTCGGGATTCCGATTGGGGTGCCGTTTCTTCCTTTGTGCTCGTGAATGAGATGTCTTCAACTTCTCTTTAGGTACCTCATCCGAATTCCGTGTAGAAATTACGCTTTTTCCCTTGAGATTTTTCCTTCTTTCTTTCTTGATTCTACCGATTTCCTTCTTTCGTTTCTTGACATCAAATACCTGCAAAATCACTACAAAATACCAGAAACTCGGTGTACTCATTAGGATCAGTCAGTAGCACAGTTATGAGATAAATCCAACTCAATTACGTTGCTCGAGGTGCTAAAAGTAACTAAATCAAGGGATAAATTAGGAAGAATTTATGCCTAATCAACGGCCCCATTTCGTCATCATTCCCGAACCCCGGAGGTCCCCAAGTCTTCCACTCCTTGTCAACACTTCGTATACGCTCCATGGAGTGGTACACCCTGACAAGCCTAAACAATACCATGAAACTATCCTCCATGGTGTCGAAAGAGACTTACCACCTTTTACCAGTCTTTTCCTCCATGATTTTCTCCACTACCTGCTTCAACAACCACTATAGGTAGTCCACAGATACATGCCAATCCCTTCCTACAGACTGTGACGGACGGGTAAACGATTGACGGCACTTCCATAAGGAACTTAGCATCATCCATAATGATTATGTCAGCTCCTCCACCGGGAAGAAGTTTGTTATGCGGGGGGGGGGGGGGGGGGGGGGACATAATTTCTTCCCATCCGAATTGGCGCAGAAGCTGTCAGGGGAGAAAAAAGGAAGTCTAGTGAAGGCCAACCAACCACACATACCAGTACTCACCAAGCTGTAAAATAGGCTGAAATTAGACCCACCATGGCACGGACCAACGAAGACACCGAGCTCCGTGTTACACAAACCAGTTGACACATTTCTTTAGAGATGGACATAAACTGAAGAAAGGTCGGACAAAGAAATTAGGCATACTTAGGAAGGGTCACCACACAAATCTCTCTGGAAGCCAGATGAACAGAATTACTGAGATTCCCCTCAGGAAGTCATAATGACCCTCCTTCAAAGCATTCAGACTGTTCAGGATCCTATCCAGCACCACCGCCATAGGATTTTGGTGGTAAAACACCCAGTCTGTTATTGCAGGCACATGGGGATCATTCGTTAAGTCTCCTGCCACCAGTAAAAGCCTCGAGTAAGGCCCAAGGCAACAACTTTAGTAAAGACATCATCCTCAGAAACCCTCAGTCACACGAAATACATAACCGTCCGAAGAAAAATAATTCCTCCAGTAATAAATGATCGAGCCATCAAAGGAGAATTATGGAGCAACTCTGATAGGAATGATGGGGGAAAACGAGAAAGATTGAGCATAGTCATCACCACATTAGGGCTGAGGCCCAACATTGCTAGAATTACTCGTAGGTAGGACAAACCCCATTCAGGTCAAAGCAGAAGACATGGTCCTCGGGGTACCAAAATTGTACCATTGCTGCTAGCAAATTCTAATCTATTGCTTGATTACCCCATAGAGAAACCCGACGCAGGCTAAAATCATCATAGTCCACATTGTAATGGAACATGGCCTCCAGACCATCAAGGTAAGAGGATAATTCTTCATACATGGGAAGAGCCATTTGTGAATAGCAAATGAGAAGTAAGAAGAGAAATGTGGGTATTGATGGAGAAAACACATCACATGCCCCTCATTTTATACTCAAAATCCTTGGCAAAAAACAAAAACTATGGAAACTCGATTAATTCTCAACCCTACACGAGTACACTGATATGCAGGAAAGTGCAATGAAAGCCTAGAGGTAATTTGACTTAACCCCTATGCTGATAGGCAGGTCAAGCGGTATGACGATCGGTAACCCCCTCGTTTTGAAAAATCCTATCTTTCCTTTTTTAACAAAATAATTTTCCCCAAAAATCCTTATTTTAAAAAAATACCCTCGAATCATTCCTTTTAAAATGAATCATTTTCTCTATTTTATTTAATAAATATTTTCCTCAAAAAACCATTTTCATTCACAAAATAAATTATTAATCAATAATATTTTCCCTCATTTATTTACTCTCCTTTTCTAAAATAATAAACATTCTTGCCTTTCATTATCATTTCAATAATCACGTCTATTTTTCCACAAACAATCTCAATAGAAACTTACAGCGCATATAGGATAAGATATAAACCCAAGTAAAATACCATAAAGAAAGTGCATATTTTTAATATATCTTCTTGCTTCCCTTGGTTAGATTTACAGATTGAAAAGAAAAACAAAAAAATACATACGAGACTTCACCCAAACCCTTACCCTTCCCTCTCAAGCCCTTAACCTCATGGCAGATAAACTTTCTCCAACGAGGAGAAATGGATCCTCCACTCCCAAAACCCGAACCCTCATCTGAGGTGGAAGGTGACACAAAGCATGAAGGAGAATACTTCTTGATATAATCAAACATGGATGTCATCCAATCCTTGATATCCCCCAGCTAGTTGTTTGGAACCTGAGCATACTGCAAGGAAATAAGCTATAGGAAAAGCAAAATTATTCAGTAAAGGGCAAAGAAAAATCAAAAGATTAGAGAAAAAATGGATATACTTCAGGTCGGAGGGCCTCATCCATAAGCCCCATCAACCCATACACCGACGCATGAGGACAGTGTGGCACAGTCAGTGATTCCCCGCCACTAAGTGAAAAATTGTTGGAATGGAGAGTAACATGAATGATCGGAGCCTCGTCTACCGCTGCCGCCACCAATGTGCCACCGCTTATGTTATGGGCCGATCCCACTGGCGCACTGGTACCCCTACCAAAGTCGTGGAGGGTGGAGGCATATTATCCATGTCATAGATACAGGAGGGAATCAACTAGCTCGTCATAACATTAAAATAGTTATAGCTCGCAACTGTATCTGTATAGTGCATATAGGGCTCGCCGATCATCGTCTAACATCTCCCTCACCCACCTCATATACATAAGGTCACCGACGGTGGGACCACCACCACCTCGTCCTTCATAATTTACCTCACCAACTTATCTCCCAGGTATCATACGTACCTAAACTCATGCATAATCAACCGCCGCATCTATGCACATAGGCCCGTAAATCCCGTATCCCATGAAGTTACCCCCAGGGGTAGAAGGTCACCTGTAATATCCAAAAGAGAAGGATAAAGACTGGTTCGACCACTGGTTGGACTTCCACCACCGGAACATCCGAAAGAAGTACCCCAAATCCTCATCCTTCAGGGCTATCAACCCTGCATTGTTACCAATCACCTTATAGAACCATGTTTACAAAAGACAGGAATCAACAAAGTAGGGAACAAAAGAAAAATACAAGAAAATACATAAAAAGGAAAATGAATCCAAAATCACCTTCAGAAGATACGTGGCTCCAGTAAAAGTCTGTCAGCAACAACGACTAAAAGCATCCAAAGAAGAATAAAGGGACGCTAAATTCAAACTCCCCCAATCATATAGCTAGACGTCAAAAATCATCCTCAAATACAACAAGAACAAAATATGGACGTTGTCTCCACTTGTCGCCACCAAAAGCCGCCAATCATTAGAAAAATAAATAGACGGGCCATCTGTCTCACCTGCAACCCATCTGTCATGTCCAATCTCCTCCTAAAGACCGTCTCCCTCAAAATAAATATGCGGTTAAAATCCCCTAACACAGTTCTACCCACACCCCTCAAAGTTGTATGCACCGTCTTCGGTGTCACTCGTAAAGTATGATCAATCACTATCTAGAAACCCTCACAATTCACCGCAACAACTGATGGACATCTATTGGAGTAACAGTCATCTACTCGAAGCCAAGATGAAAAGTATGGGTAGTTTTCCACCACCTCTTCCCCAGAGGACACAACACCGCAGTATAACGCAGTGTCTTATCCAAAGCCTTTTCCAAATGGCCAAAATCGGCGTATGAAACCATCAAACACACAATGGTATGGAGATTATCCCAAACCTCCTTCAACACAATCGTCCCCTGAGACCAAATGCTCGAGGGAGCTATGCCATATTGCAAGAAGAGAAGAAGAAAAACCCTCCATTATCACAAAGAATAAAGTAAAAAAAAATTGGAGTACCAAAAGTCACCATACTTACATAACCACTTGGGTTCTTCACCCTAGACGAGCGATGGCATGATGGTTCGCGTAACAGGATACGCTCATCATCTATAGGCTCAAACAAATCAAAGTCATTCTCATTGCTCAATACAAGGGGCACAATAGACTGCCACTCCAGGCCGGCCCAGCTCATCAACAGCCAACCACTCGTTAGTATACACCTTGCTTGAAGAACCATCCATTTGAAGTCTTGAAGCAAAAAGGACTTAAGAATGGTTTTTAAAGAGACAAAGTAGAAGATTCAAGCACTTAAAGGTGTGAAAAATGGGGAGGGATTGCCTTATTTTTATAAAAGGTTAAAGGGCCTGCCGATCGGCAGTCCCCAGTCCATACTGATCAACAACCGCCTCTTCCTCTTCCCAAGAAATACCAAGAGTCCGTGCCATTACCGATTGGCACCCCTCAGGCCTGCCTATCGATAGTCCCTTTCAAATTTTATACAAAAAATTCCAGAATATTTTAAAACTTTCCTAGAAAATTCCCAAAATTCCCTAAAAAATATGGAAGGTCATTTTCCCCTAGAAAATCATATTTGGATCACTAAGCCCCTTAAAAATTGTCAAAGTCCCTAGCTGGATTAATCTTAAACTCTTATCCTCAGCGTACTATGCAATATAACCAATGATGCGCCCATATCCAAGTCTACTATAATTCCCCAATCGGAACTTTAAAACTAAATATCCCCAATAGAGTCTCAAGATAATAAAATCCTCAACGAAATCACAAGTGCACCTTCACCCCCAAGATAATTTAAATTTCCTTGGGAAAGTTATACCTCGCGCTACAACTTAAGGTCCTCACAATTGACTCAGCACGAGGAATTGGTCGTCCTAACTTAAGGTCCTTAAAATTGACCTCAAACTGAAAAATTGGTCGTCCAAACTTAAGGTCCTCAGGATTTACCTCGGCCCTTAGAATTAGTCGTCACAACTTTAGGTTCTCAGAATTGACCTCGACCTGCAAAATTGGTCATCCCAACCTGAGGTCCTCAAAATTGACCTCGGTCCTAAGAATTGTTCATTATAACTTTAGGTCCTCAAAATTAACCTCAGCCCGCAGAATTAGTCATCCCAACTTAAGGTCCTCATAATTGAACGAGTCACGCAACATTGTTCGTCATAACTTTAGGTCCGTAGAATTGACCTCGAACGGCAGAATTGGTCGTCCCTACATAAGGTCCTCATAATTCACCTGAACCTGCAAAATTGGTCGTCAGAACTTTAGGTCCTTAAAAATGACCTTTGCCCTCAGAATTGGTCATCCCAGCATTAGGTCCTCAGAATTGTCCTCGACCTCAAAATTGGTTATCCTAACTTAAGGTCCTAATAATTGACCTCAGCCCCTAGAATTGGTCAACTTAATGTCCTCAGAATTAACCTCGGCCTACAAAATTGATTGTCCCAACATTAGGTCCTCATAGTTGACCTCGACCCTCAGAATTGGTCGTCCCACCATTACTGTAACACCCCGTAATTTTGAGGATTTAATATTTAATTATTTTTGGAGTTATAAAAATATTTAAATTTGGAGGAACTTAAATTCATGAGTTGGAGAATTTAATTGAGTGAGCCGAATTATTTATAATTGGCGAATTTTAAGTTTAATGGTTCAAAATCTCGTGTGTCACATTTTGAGGTCGAAATTTGGAAATTTCAAAAAGTATTTTGGATGGAAATTTTGAGTGCGTAGTTGCGTCCAGATGGGTCGAGATTGTCAGAAAAGAGTACCCGGGGGAAGTAATTGGATCTCGGGGTATTTTTGGGCATAGCCGGGCCCACACGGGGTGAGTTGGGGCTTTTTAATTAGACCCACATGGCCAAAAACGGGATTGAATGTTTTTAACCTAATTAAGAGATTAGGGAACGGCAGTCAACTCAACTCTAAGCCTAGGGCTTGAGAGGGAAATTGGGGAGAGCAAATCAAGAGTCAATTTGGGGATGTTGGAGCCAAATTAAGGGACTACACCAACGGATCAGACACTACGAACAATTCCAGGCAAGTGGTTAACTGTTGTGATTCCTAAATTGATGATAATCAATTCATATCATAGTGATGTGTAAATCAAAAATTCGTTTTGGGTGTGTAACCAAAATTAAAATTGGGTTTTTGGAAATTTATATACCTTAATGGGATTTAAGGGTGAGATTTATTGTGTTTATGATTCTAGAATGTAGAGGAATGAATCGTATGTTAAAACCAGTGAGAATAAATGGTTAATTGCTGATAATATGAATGAAATTCGTATTGGGGATTTGAAACCCGGATAATACTCAAATCGGGAAAACCTTGGAATTTATGGGTATTGATGATTAATTAAGGTCTGTGGGATGTTTAGACCCTTATCTCATATGGAGGATATGTTATTTGTGTTTGGGTAAGGGCTTAGATTGAGAATCAAAGATTTAAGTTTCGTCCATGGCTGACAGTGGCTAGAGAGGATGAATACTGGAACGATCGATCCATTGACCCAGGGGGCTCGATCGATCGATGATGGCGAAATCTGGGCAGTTCGACCAGTTTGTTATATAAAGGGGAATTTAATTGAAAGTTAAGTTTCATACATTAATAAGTGATAAATAATTATGAAACAAATATTCCTAGAAATTATGGGAGAAAGTAATTGGGACTAGGATGAATTTATGTGGGGCACTTAATCGATGGATCTGAGAAATTTTATTCCAAAATAGTGAGATACGGATCAAGTGAGCGAATCCGGGTATATTGGTCAAGAGACCCCAAGGTAGTGAATTAAGTTTGGAGATTAACTAATTAATTTAGAGTCGGGATATAGACTCGAGAAATATTTATTTTCAGGCCAAGTGATCGAGTTCGGGGTATATTGATAATTATAGGTAAATATAATTGAAAAATTTATGGAGATGCATGTGTGACACATTTTGGGCAAAAATGTGGGAATGAAATTATGAGAGGTAAAATGGACCAAGTGAGCAAGTCCGGGTATGTTGGTTAAGTGACACCAAAGTATTTAATTAATTATTGAGAGAGAGTAATTAATTTGGAGTCGGAATATAGACTCGAGAAATATTAAGGTATGGGCCAAGTGAGCGAGTCCGGGGATAATGGTTGGGTGACACAAGTTATTAAATTAATAAGTGTGATAATTAATTTAATTAGAGTCGGATTGTAGACTCAGGTAGGATTAAGTTAATAAGTGTGATAATTAATTTAATTAGAGTCGGATTGTAGACTCGGGTAGGATTAAGTTAATAAGTGTGATAATTAATTTCATTAGAGTCGGATTGTAGACTCGGGTAGGATTAAGTTAATAAGTGTGATAATTAATTTAATTAGAGTCGGATTGTAGACTCAGGTAGGATTAAATTAATAGCCGTGATAATTAATTTAATTAGAGTCGGATTGTAGACTCGGGGAGGTATTGAATTAATTAATGTGTAAATTAATTTTATTAGAGTCGGACAACAGACTCGGATTGGTGTAAATTAATTAATGTGTGAATTAATTAACTGGGAGTCGGACCACAGACTCGGATCGGTATTAAATTAATGGGTGTGTTAATTAATTTAATTAGAGTCGGACGATAGACTCGGGGTGGTATTAAATTAATATGTGTGTTAATTAATTTAATTAGAGTCGTAATAATAGTTGATAAAACTCGAGGAGGAAATTCTGATGGACGAACGATCCAGAGGTTGACATTGTCCTATTGTGTCAGAATAGATGATAACACTTCTTTGTGGAGGAAGTTAAAGGAATCGAAGAATTTAGTCGAGAATGAGACTGAATGCAACGGTGGTGGTATAGCACCACAGAAGGATGTGGATACACATCAGGAAAACCATTTAAATGCTTCAGACAGTAAAATTCTTACCAAATGATGGTAAATTCAGTAAGTACTAGTATAGATAGTAACATGATCTTTATGGCCTAAGAAGGCTATGGATCAACCGGGATGGTTAACAGAAATCGAGTCTACTAATGTCCGAGGAAAGAACAATCCTAACCTGGTTAGTAGGACAGGTGATAGGTGAATTATGTGTTGAGGTATTTTATGCGGAGTGAGATCGCTCACGATAATATGTTCCAAAGTAAGTATAAGGGCAAGAATACGATGCATAGTAAAAGGCAACGAGTAAAGTAATATTATTTGGTTTGTGTAGACGTGTTACGTCCGGAAACCATTTGCACAGTCAAGACGATTGTCAAGGTAGAAGTGTATGTTGTATCCTCAGAGGATGAGGCGTGTTTATGTGACACGAGCGAGTCACCATATTTTGATCATTTCTAGATTAGCATGTGAGACGAGTTTAATGCATATAATTAGAAATGTTACCATTGTGTGAATATTTTCCTTAGTGTAGCGGGATTTTCTTTAGAGCTATCCGCGGAGGATGGGTGAGTATATTAACAGTGTTTTATACTTTATGGAGATTGCTTATTGTAGTGATGCGATACACGAGTATGATTTTATCTTTGTTAAAATGTTATAAAAAATGGGTAGTATGATAGTGGGCATTTATTGAAAGGCTATTGGAGTAGTTGCATTGGTGCAACATGTTTCATGTTTGCTTTGGCGAGGCTTACCTGTAAGGTAGTTGGACTCGCACTTATATTATCTATCCTAGAGACTTCGGAGGAGATAGTGGGCTCGAGATATTCGATGACAATGTATGTATAGACTTTGTTAGTATAATTCCGTATGTATCGGGATTTACCATTGAGCGAAAAGATTTGACTCAGTATTATGTTTAGCACTCCGGGCTTAGTGATAGGAAGAGTGCATTGTTATATTTAACCTTTAGAGATGTGGGAGTTAATCTTTATACCCTTATTATTAGGGAAAGAAATTTCGAGAATTCCGATTGTATGTATTCGAGGCTTATGGAATGCTATTACCATCAACCAATACGGTAGTGAAATTGGTGAAACGTTCTTTATTAATCATAATTACGGGAGAATTGTAACTTTTCTGTCAAAAGATGGAATAAAGGGGTACATACCACGGACGGAGGACCTAACGGATTTCGATGACCGACAAAGCTAGGTAGTAGTGTATCGGGGGGGTTCCTTGTTTGGATTTCGCTTTGCGAGACATCCCACGCATGAAACTTAGCGTAAGGTTGGAAATAGGGAGACGTTTGGTCACTATTCCACGAGTTTGGTACCCTGGTCGAAATGGGATCAAGTAATTATGTATGTAAGTTGGAAGTTGAATTTTATTTTAAGGTTATTGGAGCCGGATCTTGTGTTAGGAAAACATTGAAAGTTATCCCCACAAGTTGAGGGGTGGAACTATGATAACGAGAATTTAAGAATTCTGATTTCTAGGGTGATTGAGAGTACCCGAATATCATAACCGCGTACAGAACACAAAGTGAATAAAAAGTTGGAATGATTTTTAGCATGGATTATCTGGAAAGAACTTTATACTATACATAAGAGATGACCTATAATTATTTTGATGAATAGAGCATTAGTGATTTACTTTAGTTGTTATACCTATTTGGGAAAATTGTTGTACTTATCTGAGAAAGGTTGAGAATTATTATTCCTCTTTTATTGTCATGGAATTTGAATGCCCTATTCCTTCTGTTTCGTTGAATTTAGTTAGTTCTACAGATGAGTAGCACGCCGTTCGCTCTCCCAGGGCGGTCGGAGTGTTGCAAAAATGTGGGCATCTTGGTTAACTACAGTTAAAATGGTCCGAATCGAAGGGACGTGAAAAATAGACGTGTGAAATATATGTTTGTGGGAATAGTATGACGAAGTGGAAGTGATAGAGTGGATTAAACGTCACATGAGGGGCGATAATCCATACATAAGTGTGCAATTAGAATAACACGCCCTAACTTGATTGGAAGGCTTTGGAAGCCGTTCAAGAATTGGTATTCCTTGAATAGAGTAAAATTTAATGATTATGAAGAACACCCAGAGCGGAGTTGTTATTAGTCAAGTGTGAGAGAGACTTGCGCATACAAAGAGTAAGGATGTTAGTATGGTATAAGAGATCCAGAAGTGCGCTTCGTGGAGAGAAGAGCACGGGTCGGATTTTTCGGCCTACTCCATGGAGGAAGGGGAGTATTACGTGTCACTTAATGTTAGACACTTCAAGGGAAGAATCAATGTTTAGTGAGACGTAGTGAGTAGTCTCTACATGCACCGCCCATAAGTAAGGTTTGGTTGAAAGCGGAGAATCAACTAAATAATTTTGTGTTTATCGACAATTCCTGAAATTTGAAAGAGGTCGGTAAAGTTGGTACAGTTCTTGGATGGGTTGCCATCGTCAAAACAAGATTAAGGGTTCATCCCGAACATGTGAATTAAGCCGATGAGAAGTAAGTGATTGATATTCCTTTGGGATCATTTATTATATTAACTAGTATGCCCTAGACTTCCTTTGAAAGGAAGGATCGCGCCAGTGCATAGTCCGACGTAGTATAAATTCCTGAATCAGGATGGGATTGGTAAATCCCACCTTTGATATGGGATTTCAGGAACCAGCGAAGATAAGGTTTCGTTTCGAGTAGGATGTACCACCCGTAGCCAGGGAATAGGCGCACGGTGATTAAAGATTTGTGGAGCCACGTGAAGGAGATTTTGGAATCTTGATACGATGATTTCAAGAATGCTCTGTAGAAGCACTCGTACCTGTTTGTCGCGTACAAGGTACTTATTAAGGTTTTATTATGGAAGAACCTCGACTATTCTCCTTCTGTATGTTTAGAGGAGAGTAGATAATCAGAATTTTTGGATCGGTCGAGAAAATACCCGATAACTATGGTAGAATTCCACAACTGTTTTAGGCGAACAAGTGGTCAAATGTTCGTAATATTTTCTCAGAATGGAAGTTTTGTATATAAATGATCCGAGTAATTGTCTATAGTAGGGTGCGGCCTCCTAATGTTAGTGAGATAATGAAATGCATAACGTATAAGCGTGACTTATGCGAATGTTTTCGGTTGGGAGCACAAGGTGAAGTATCTCTAATGAGAATGTAAAACAATGTTGCTGTGAAAAAAGGGCTATAGTAATTGAGCGCCGTAATGTGTAGTTAGTTTGTGTACGGAAAAGGATATCCAGAATTGTGCTATCGGATAGGCCTTATTTTCTGAATTTCGGGACGAAATTCAGTTATTAGGGGGGGAAGTATGTAATACCCCGTATTTTTATAGCTTTTAAAATTATGGGATTTATTAAATTTAATTGAGATAAATTAATTTAATTTTAATCCGGAATGTTGCTTTGAATATTTACTAGCATGACGAGAGTTAGTGATTATTGGAAATTTGTTATTTGCTGCATATTACTGGATGAGTATAGTAATATATGAGATTTATTTTTATAATGTTGTCAAGAGTGAATTAAATGACTATTTCGAAAATTTAAGTCTGGACGTGCCCGTGTCATGTCAGGACTAATTTTGTTAAATAAAAAGTAAATATTTTATAAGTTGTTCGTATGGTCGTTTCGAGTGCGCCAACGCGTCCGGAAGGGTCGAGATAGTCAGAAAAGTATACCCGGGGGTTTAGTTTGGGTCTCGGGGCGTTTTTAGGCCTAATTGGTGCCCCGGGAGGGCATTTTAGTCATTTTACATAAGTGGGTAATTAAATCCAAGAATTTCAGCCAACCTATATCAGCCATTAGGTCAGCCTCTTAGGGTTAGAACATTCACAAATCAGGTGACGGCCATTGGAGAAGAGAGGAGAGGGCTCCAAGGCAATCCAAGGCCAAAAAGCCACCGGTTTGCACCGCCACCACCACCACCGCGTAGATCACGAGTCGAGGAACGCAGTCATACCAAAATCAGCCGTGAATCTGCATACCAAAATCCCAGGCAAGTGTTTAAACTTGCTATTTTCGTTGATGCAATCTTCATGTTAGCTTAGGAATGAATTGTGATAAAAACTATGGAAGAAAACCCCATTTTTATAGGAGAACCCATGTAGTATTGATGTATATGTTGATTCTGAAAACCCTTGCCATGTAGAGGTAATAATCCACGAAATTTGGTGATCATAATAAAGAAATATTGGAGAAAGATTCATTAGAAATTTGTTTAAGAAAATTGTAGGGTTCTTGATAATTAGACATGATTTTAGGTTGAAAATCCATGTTTATGTGACACCCCGACTAATTAAATACCGGGTAGCTACTCCTTTATTAAATTAATTTAAAATGCCAAGTTGGCTCAGTTAAAAGCATCACTGTCGAAAACATTTTATTTTTACTAACCACCTAGTATTTAAAAAGTAAGTTGCCAAATTTTAATTAAAGTCTGATTAACATGCAACAAGTGTAAAAAGAATAATAACACCATTCACCATAATGAAGTAAATAGAATAATCGTCACATGATATAAATGAATCTGGAGGAAAAACTCCTCATAACACAATCCCATAACTGAAGTAAATAATGAAATACTGAATACTGAATGAATACATGCCAACGTCTGAATAACTAAAATGGAAATGTATCTAATAGAATTTGGGCAACATGCCCTACAACTGAGGAATACTGAATAAGGAATCCAAATGATATAAGCGTCTAAAAGAAAATCCCTGTAGCTTCCACAAGCAGCTACAGCTCGTCATCCAAATGAGAATCCTATGCATGGTGACCTTGTGGCTGGGCACCTAAAATGGTTTTACAAAAAGATAGATTTGAAAGAAAACGGGTCAGAGCCCGAATGTGGAGATATTTAAAAAACCTGCAAGTGCTTTAAAAACATTTAAAATAGTATATGCAAAATACATGTTAGGACGTGCTCTCACATGAGATACTCACCTCTCGTCTAACTGTTCACTCCTAACGATCCTGTACCCATTCATGTGTTATCTCATAACTATCTAAAGAGTTTATAACACTTCTACTCGGTTCACGTTATAAGTTCCATCATTAACAATTAAATAGAGAGTTCTACTTTAATTCTCGAATTCCCAATTATTAACAAAACCATTTATTGATAAAAGTTCCCTTTTTATCTTTTCAAAACATTAACATAACTATACTCACAATTTAACATAGTAAATTCCTTCTCGTTTAACCGTATATTAATTACGTCATAAATATACAATACAAGAACCCCGAGGCTAAGCTACAGTGCACACATACTCTGCTATCCACCCCGGTACATCACGTACATAAGGATTACAAATTCCGAATCTCTCAGGAATTGTTGGAATAAACACCACACACATAAATGGAGGCGAACATAATTCAACATATCCATGGTCACGTACATACCTACGCTCCATAGTCAGCGGGCTTATTAACTCACAAATAAGTCGTTCTCCTTGAACTATGTCCTCTAGGTACCAAACTAAATCCGGGCACACAAGGATTAGAAGGCCCTAAGCGAACGTAAACCTCCCGTGATAGCAAGTATGGTAGGTATGTCATACACATAAAAATCATATACTAAGCATTCACACATCTTAGATATCTCAATATTAATAAAGGTACACTCTACATCATTATACCATTATTCCAAATTCATATATTTCAAGTATCCCGATAATATATAAATTAAATAGTCGACACGTCTCACGTCGTAATTTCTTAAACTTAAAACTTATCTCGAATAGACTTTTAAGTCCCCAATATTCCCACATATAAAATCTTTATACCTAAGGTCTTTACTTCTGCCCCAAACCTTATTTCATCAAATTATTCAACTTTGCACTATTAGCCCAAATATTATCTCACATAACGAATTTCATTAATTTAGAATAATTCCTCAAATTAAATTCCAATTAAGGTCCAATCTCATAATCATGCCTACTGGTCTTCCTTAAGGTTAAGGGTATTCACAATGTCTCCAATAATATTATCCAAGGGTTAACACCATTAAAAATTCAATTAAGGAAAACTTTATTCATTCTGGGAAGGTCGATCGATCGACCTTTACCTTCGATCGATCGATGGTGGTCGATCGATCGACTGATGAATGTCGATCGATCGATTGCACCAGGTCTGTTACGGACTGCTTCGTTTTGCAGTTACAGTTTCATCCCAAAACTCCATTTTTAAGCATGAAACTCCAAGACAAGGTTACTATAACATTATACTATCATCCTACAACAGTATTAATGTTCTAAGTCCCATAATTCATCATTTAAAGGCTTAGTTTAGATCAAAACTACATCAAAATAATTTCCAGAATTCTCCCATTCAAGAACATCATTAAACTTCTTCTAACTCCATTTTTAAATCATCAAAGGTTCTGTTTAGAACATAAATTTCGTCCAGAATAATACTACATGCAATTCCTAACATATGTCCAATATTTTAACTTCCAATTTATGGGTCTAAATCATCTCCCAAGAATAATTTCGAAAATTCCTAAACATGAAAACATATCTTGAATCAAATGGGTTTAAATCACTTGCCTTAATTAATCTCTGAATTTGGTGTTGAATCTTGAAGTTAAGTCTGTCCTCTCTCTATCTTTCTGCAGAATTCTTTCCTTCTCTCTCTCTCTCTCAAGCTCTTGCTAAGGTTGAAGACAATGGAGGTATGGAGGTGTGTTTTGGTTTTTGGTAAGTTGGAATGGTATATCAACTTCTCCCGTAGCCCATATTATCACATAGTGTAGTTAGTGGGTTAAGTGGGTTAAAGAAATAGTCAGATTGTAATTCCAATTTTCGTCACTTTTTAATTCCCAAAAATACAAATTACCGAAATACCCTTTATGATGCCGGTATGGCCCAAAAATACCCTGGGACCCAAACTAAACTTTCGGCTAGTGTTTTCTGACTATCTCGACCCTTCCGGACGCGTTGGCGCACTCAAAACGACCATACGGTTAATGGAACTAAAATTTACTTTTAAAATTAATAAAAAATACCATGACGCGGCGGTCTCACGCGTCTCAACAAAATTCCCAAATTGTCGTATTTCAATCACTTGATAATTTCAATATTACCCATATTCATATAATTCCAAGTATACACATTATAATAAAATACTAACTCACATCTCGTTAATATTTTTATCCGGATTAATTTTCAATTAATAAACATTTAATTCAATTAATCCCCAAAAATAAATATCGCAGAAAATACGGGGTATTATAGTTTAATGATAGTTATACACATGCTTTACGTTATAAACACCTGGTATAATGTTATGATGATGATAGTAGGATTTTTGGGACGATTAGAATGGAAAAACATAGTTTTCGATGAAGAAGTTTGATGAATCCCGTAACTGCATTCGACAGAATTTTGCCCAGACCTGCTTGATCGATCGATCGAGCCTAGAGCATCGATCGATCGAAGGTTTGATCGATCGAGCCCCAAGCTTCGATCGATCGACCCCTCCTGGCAGACTCCTATTTCCCTTGTTTAATTAGTTAAATTAAGTTTATCGTGAAATAATTTTTGGACATTCTAAATAAAATGATTTGGGAGACATTGAGGGCCAGTAGGGTATATGAAATAATGTTGGAACCTTTAATATTCAACGAGAATGAGATTTATGGGATATTTACCTTAGGTTGTTAGATTTATGAATTTAAAGGGTGAGGTGCGTAAGAGAGCTACGTTGGAATCTAATAAAGTCACTTACTGAATTTCAGATTTGTGAGGATATAGCCCACGAGTGTTAGGTAATAAGTGAGAAAACCCTTCGAGTTAAGGTTAGGAATGAAACCTTATACGTAATTCTATAAATGTGAAATTAAGGATAAATGGTATAATTACGGGTGATGAGAAAAACCTATATAAATTTGATAAAGTGGTATATTTATATGATTGTGTGTACATATATTATATGCATGTGAAAAATCATACCCACGCTACTTGCTATCCCTGAGGTTTCCGCGCTGGGACAAGTCTTATCTCGATGGGACCTTTATGGGGGATATTGACTTGTACCCTAGAAGATAGATATCCTTGGTACAGGCTATCGATGTGATAGTTCAGACGGTCCTAAGAGACTCCGGTATGTGCCATCCTCTTAGAGACTTGGGATCTATGCTTCGCCTCAATATTGTTTGTGTATTTATGTTAATACAATTCGAGAGTGATTCCGAATGTATTTCCCTTAATATGAGTGATATGGGGCTTTGGATAGTAGAGTATGCACACACCATAGTTTTATTCGGGGTGCTGTTATATATATATATTATACGAGTAGTTAATATATATATGAGATTATGAAATTTGAGACTGACTACTATGATTTGATAAGTAGGACATGGTTGTTGACTCATATTATAAATACTTGTTTTGAGAAAGTATAAAATGTCACGGGTACTTTATAAATTTTTACGAAGTTAAAAATAGAGAACTTTGGCTACAAATTGGAACATCTTTTTAAAGTGAAATCGTGTATTGGAAATCTTACGAGTAATCTAAGATAGGTTAAATCTTTTAGAAAGACTAGTGCGATAATTGATAAAACAAACCGTTGGGAAGATTAGTGCGATAGGTGTGCACATTAGAAGAGAGGTGAGTATTTCTCAAGAGAGTGACGCACTAATATGTTGTTGCATTGGCCTGTATCAATTTAAATACTTGCTAAACGTATTTTAAATCAAACACACTTTCAGGCTCTGACCCGTTTCTTTTTCTCTCTCTCTCTTGTATATATATGTATATTTTCAGGTGCCCAGCCACAGGGGCGTCTTGCTTAGGATCCCTTGAGAAGAACGAGCTGCAGCTTAGGTGGGAGTTGCAGGTCACTTGAGTAGACGGCTTCCGTTATTGACTCCACTCCTAGTACTCTCATTTATTGGGCACGTGTCGCCCCTTTTCATCATTTCATTTGTTGTAGGGACATTTATATTTCAGTTATTTCCAGTATTGTTCTATGGGATTTATTCGGGATGGATTTATGATTTTAGTTTCATATGTTGACATTCGATTGACGAATGTATTATGTTATTTAGTTTATTGTGGTGTGATTCTTAATTGTAGAAATGTTGTTATTAAGTAAATAAATCTTTTCTTTAATTAAAATTTGGAAAGTTTGTATGAAAATGTTTTTGACACTTAGCTTAATTATTTAGGGTGATAAATTGGAAAATTTATTTTTATCGACAGTGATGCAGAGAATGAACCAACTTTTTACCTTGATTTAATTTAATAAAGGAGTGATCGCCCGGTATTTAATTAGGCGGGGTGTCATAATTGTGAGATAACTTATAATTCAAGAATCATTATACTCGGGTTAGAGTAGTATGGCAAGGGATGGTTATACCAGGACTAGTTGGATGGGGTAGTACAACTAGGTGGGATTAAGGTAACCGGTAGGTGTGCACAATAGTGGAGGGGTGAGAATGTCCACAAGGGAGTGCGACACTAACTTAAATATGAAGCGCATTCATGCATTTTAAATTACTGGAGTTAATTCACTTGCTAAATATTTTCAAAATGTTTTGGGTTCTAACCCTTGCTATAAAACTATTTTCAAAACCTTTTAGGTGTCCAGCTATAGGGACGCCAGGATGGATATTCTATTCCAGGGACACGAAGCTACGGCATATGTGGATGCTAGTAGGTGTTTGGATTAGACGCATCATTCATTCATTCCTAGAGTAGGAATCTTGTATCAGTTTCAGTTTTATTTAGGGCATGTTGCCCAGACTTTCAGTTCAGTTTCAGATTAGTTTATTCCGGTATTGGATATTTGTATTGGATTATTTCACTTTGATGGCCGGTGGTTTATTCGGCAAATTGTTTAATTAATTATTCAGTTGAGTTTTATTCAGTTGTGTGAATGGTTTATATTTATTTACACATATACTGTTTTGTGTAATTAAAAAGTTAAAGTTGGCACCAGCTTTTGGAATACTAGGTGGTTAGTAAGTTTTAAAAAGTTTTGGACAGTGATGCTAAGGATGATCCAACTCAGATTCCTGTTTTAATTTGGTATAGGAATGATCACCCGGTATTTTATTAGGCGGGGTGTCACAGATGGTATCAGAGCATCAGGTTCTAGTGTCCTTAGGATCTGTGAGGCTTTTCATATTTCGGCTTAGCAATCTTTGATATAGAGCCCTATTATGGGATTGTTGTATTCTCATACGTAAGCGCATATACGTTCATCTACCAAATTTGTATTTAAGAGTGAACTCATATGATTCGATTCTCCTTCCAGATGATGCCCAGGAGAGAGAGAGAGCAGCTAGGGCAGCAAGGGGAGATGAGACGAGGGAGTCTCGTCAGGGGCAAGAGTTATCACAACAACTGCCAGATATGATTTTAGCAGCACAAGTAACTGAACTAGTGGCGCAGGCAGTTGAAACGACGGTGGTCGCAACGGCAGGGTACTTTCCACGGGATCAGCCACAAGTGTTAGTGGCGTCGAACGTTCAGACTCACGCGGAGTCGTCAGGGTGGAAACAAGAAAGAGAGGTTATTTTTATTGGAAACCCACCAGAGTTGCGAGGGGGTTTAGATGTAGTGCTAGCGTGTCGAGGAAGAGAGATATCCCGCGTCACCTACGCATGGGAGATTGCGATGAGATGCGGAAGCAAATGCTAACCACTTTTAGTTTAGTGGGAGCAGCACTACAGTGGTAGGAGTCGATCACCACAGTGAGGAAAGGGACACACTAGCTATTATAAAGTTTTGGGTGCGGTTCGACCGCAAGTATTTTCCTCTAGCAGTTGAGACCGAAATGAGGAGAAAATTTAGAGAAGTGAATCGGGGGGACCGTTCAGTGGTCGATTACGAGGAAGAATTCACTCGGTTAGAAAATTTTGTACCGGATGAGGTGAGAAATGAAGAGACAAAGAAAGCCAGGTTTATAGATAGGTTAGTCTGTAGAATCATACAACATTTAATGGGTAACTCTGCATTAGTAGGTTATACTGATGTCGATAACGCATCACTCCGGCACTGTCAGGAATATTTGCTTCCACATGAAAGAAAGCGGTAGGGGAGTGGGAACTAGTCAGTCGGATAAGGCAGGAGGGAACAATACTAGTGGGGTATCCCAGCAGCAGACTGGGGGAGATCAGGGGCAGGATTTCCAGTAGGAAAATCATGCCAAACGATCTAGAACTGGAGCCTATCGGCAGGATGGCCAGGAATTCCAACAAGGTCGGCATGGAAGGGACCAGGGGTAGGGCGAATGTATTAGAAGGTGTTCGTTTGTGGGGAAAGCGATACACATGAAGAGAATTTGTCTTAAGCGAGACAGGGGTCAACTACAGTATGTACAACCACTAAAGCAAGTCATGGGCACATTCGGGCAGGGAAAAGATTCTCCGGAACCCGAGGATCAGTCGTCGCAGCTGGAGTATGGAGGTAATTATTTTTATCCTATGGGCGTGGGTTATATTTTTGAGTGACAAGGAGGATGTCACAATATAAGACTTATTTTTCACTAGAGTTCGCGGGTAAGTCGAACTTAGTGGGTGCGTTGGTTGTAGCAGCCATAGTAGGTGGATAAACTTTCCGTAGGGTAGCAGAATTTCCTTGGTGTTCTTCACGGGAGAGTGAAGGTGTACACTGAGTGAAGGTTTGAATTATGCGAGGAGTTACTACTTTCGAGAATTATGGGAGTAAGGTTGATAATATTTTCCTAAATATCGACTGGATAGCGATGGAATTTAACTTTTGTGGATAATGGTGTTAAGTTTTGGTGTTCACGACACCAGGATATGGTTGGTACTGAGTATCACCTGAGAGGGCATATAGCCTATATATATGTGGATATATATGTTGTATTGCGTGGTGCGATAGCACATAGTGAGGTTTTGTGTTCTCACATTTTATCCCGGTAAGTGGGGATGTTTACTGAAGTGAATCAGGGTGGTTAGATTTATTTTCGAGCAAAGAGAGATATCTCGGGTTTTATTTTGCGCAAGGACTAGTGATAGTAAGGGCGCGGTATTTTATGTTGTCTTTGGTAGCATAAGGGTAAGCGTATATACTTTTGTGTTGAGAGACAAGTATTTTGTGGGAAGATGTTTGGATGTGAGTACATGGGTTAGGTACCCGGGCAGTAGATATATATGTGATATGGCTACGGGTTCGAAGTTATATTACGGGTTACGACTAGCGTAGTCGGGTAAATTTCATGCGAAAGAGTGCGGGGATAGGGTGTATGGGCGCCCTGGGTAATCTAAATGCAAACTTGTGTAACGTATGGTTAGAAGCGGATGGGAAAGATATAGAGGGCTTAGAGACACATGAATAGAGAATAATATGCGAAGCTTAGAACATTACGCTCATCTCAATTTTGTGGATGAAATTCCTTTGTAAGGGGGGAGAGTATATAACACCCCGTAATTTTGAGGATTTAATATTTAATTATTTTTGGGAGTTATAAAAATATTTAAATTTGGAGGAACTTAAATTCATGAGTGAGCCGAATTATTTATAATTGGCGAATTTTAAGTTTAATGGTTCAAAATCTCATGTGTCACATTTTGAGGTCGAAATTTGGAAATTTCAAAAAGTATTTCGGATGGAAATTCTGAGTGCGCGGTTGCATCCGGATGGGTCGATATAGTCAGAAAAGAGTACCCGGGGGTAGTAATTGGGTCTCGGGGTATTTTTGGGCATAGTCGGGCCCACACGGGGTGAGTTGGGCCTTTTTAATTAGACCCACATGGCCAAAAACGGGATTGGATGTTTTTAACCTAATTGAGAGATTAGGGAACGGCAGACAACTCAACTCTAAGCCTAGGTCTTGAGAGGGAAATTGGGGGAAAGCAAATCAAGAGTCAATTTGGGGATGTTGGAGCCAAATTAAGGGACTACACCAACGGATCAGACACTACGAACAATTCCAGGCAAGTGGTTAACTGTTGTGATTCCTAAATTGATGATAATCAATTCATATCATAGTGATGTGTAAATCAAAATTTCATTTTGGGTGTGTAACCAAAATTAAAATTGGGTTTTTGGAAATTAATATACCTTAATGGGATTTAAGGGTGAGATTTATTGTGTTTATGATTCTAGAATGTAGAGGAATGAATCGTATGTTAAAACCAGTGAGAATAAATGGTTAACTGCTGATAATATGAATGAAATTTGTATTGGGGATTTGAAACCCGGATAATACCCAAATCGAGAAAACCTTGGATTTTATGGATATTGATGATTAATTAAGGTCTGTGGGATGTTTAGACCCTTATCTCCTATGGAGGATATGTTATTTTTGTTTGGGTAAGGGCTTAGATTGAGAATCAAAGCTTTAAGTTTCATCCATGGCTGACAGTGGCTAGAGAGGACGAATACTGGAACGATCGATCGATCGACCCAGAGGGCTCGATCGATCGATGATGGCGAAATTTGGGCAGTTCGGCCAGTTTGTTATATAAAGGGGAATTTAGTTGAAAGAAAAGTTTCATACAATAATAAGTGATAAATAATTATGAAACAAATATTCCTAGCAATTATGGGAGAAAGTAATTGGGACTAGGATGAATTTATGTAGGGCACTTAATGGATGGATTGGAGAAATTTTATTCCAAAATAGTGAGATACGAATCAAGTGAGCGAATCCGGGTATATTGGTCAAGCGACCCCAAGGTAGTGAATTAAGTTTGGAGATCAACTAATTAATTTACAGTCGGGATATAGACTGGGGAAATATTTAATTTCAGGCCAAGTGATCGAGTTCAGGGTATATTGATAATTATAGGTAAATATAATTGGAAAATTTATGGAGATGCATGTGTGACACATTGTGGCCGAAAATAAGGAATGAAATTATGAGAGGTAAAATGGGCCAAGTGAGCGAGTCCGGGTATGTTGGTCAAGTGACACCAAAGTATTGAATTAATTATTGAGAGAGAGTAATTTATTTGGAATCGGAATATAGACTCAGGAAATATTAAGGTATGGGCCAAGTGAGCGAGTTCGAGGATAATGGTTAGGTGACACAAGTTATTAAATTAATAAGTGTGATAATTAATTGAATTAGAGTCGGATTGTAGACTTGGGTAGGATTAAATTAATAAGTGTGATAATTAATTTAATTAGAGTCGGATTGTAGACTCGGGTAGGATTAAATTAATAAGTGTGATAATTAATTTAATTAGAGTCGGATCGTAGACTCGGGTAGGATTAAATTAATAAGTGTGATAATTAATTTCATTAGAGTCGGATTGTACACTCGGGTAGGATTAAATTAATAGGTGTGATAATGAACTTAATTAGAGTCAGATTGTAGACTCGGGGAGGTATTGAATTAATTAATGTGTAAATTAATTTTATTAGAGTCGGACCACAGACTCGGATTGATGTAAATTAATTAATGTGTGAATTAATTAACTGGGAGTTGGACCACAGACTCGGATCGATATTAAATTAATGGGTGTGTTAATTAACTTTATTAGAGTTGGACGATAGACTCGGGGAGGTATTAAATTAATATATGTGTTAATTAATTTAATTTGAGTCGGATGATAGACTCGGGGAGCTATTAAATTAATATGTGTGTTAGTTAATTTAATTAAAGTCGGACGATAGACTCATGGAGGTATTAAATTAATATGTGTGTTAGTTAATTTAATTAGAGTCGGACCATAGACTCGGGGAAAGTATTATATAAATTGAGGTGTGAGTTAAAAATATTAGAGTCGGACCATAGACTCTGGAAGACGATAAATTATTAAGTGAGAAAATTAATTACGTTGAGTCGGACCACAGACTCAGGAAATTACAGGCAGTGTACGGGGTTTTGAGTACACGGTAAAGTCGGGGTTTATGTTATATATATACGGTATAGTGATAGTATATATATACTGTGACAACCCGCCTACTAAAATAATAGGTGGCCAACCCAATACTCTAATAATCACAGGAGTCATAGATGGTCCATTCTTAGCATCACTGTCGATTAAAATAATAGTATGAGATAACCACCAATCATTTTAGAAACGGACTGTCAAATTTAAAATTTTAAAAAGAAAAGAAAAACACTTAGACGATCCCATTTGTAAAAACGGTGGGTATCAAAATCAATGGATGAAGAATGACAATATAATAAATATCACCGAATAAGCTGTTGGTGAACAGACCAATACAAATAGTACATCGAGTATTACAATCCAATATTTACAATATAATGAATGAGTTCAATACCTTGGGCAAAACATGCCCGAATAAATTTACTGAACATAACTAGAGCACAGTAGAAGAAGCGTCTACTACAAGTAACCTACAACATCCGCAATATGTTGTAGCTCCATGACAACTGGAATGGAAATGTAAATACGGGTGTCCATGCGGTAGAGCACCTGTAACGGCAAGGAATATGTAGAAACAAAGAAATATAGATACGGGTCAGAGCCCGGTTTGATATGATTACCATGTGACTAAAAATGCATGACAGTTAAGTGCGTAATTCTCTCGCAGATAACAGTAATATTTCTCACCTCTCAATCTAGCAGCAACCTAGCGCAATATCGTGAGAAGTTCTAGTTAACCCTAAGTACTAAGGGCTAACTTCTCCCCATTCTCAACACTATGCCCAATTCGTGCGTGGGGTGTCTCGCAAAGCGAAATCCAAACAAGGAACCCCCCCCCCCCCGATACACTACTACTTAGGCAAGGTTGGTCGTCGAGATCCATTATATCCTTAGCACGAAATAATCAATAAAGGTATATGTGTGTGCATATATGTGGGAGGTCACATCTACAGCTACACAAAGAAAATATAAAATAAAACCCATCCATCGTCTAATGGCACAATTCCTAATTCTTCTTTAGGAACACATATAAATGGTACAACATTTTATCGAAGGTTTACCAAATTACTTTCATCATATACTATTTCATTTCGTAATTCCATTCCTTATCAGGATCCATTCCTTATCAGAAAATATAATCATAGTTTCTATGCTCTTTGTGGCATTTTATCTCAATTATACCTTTTGTAAAAATCTCTTCCTTATCAGGAATATAATCATCATTATATGCTCTTTATGGCATTTCATTGTGCTCTTTATGTCATCCATCATACATCAAGTCCAACTTGATTTAGAATAGTTATAGTCATATATATATATATATAACGATTCTAAGACCGCCCGTCCGGGTTTCCCCACTGTGCGCGCCCCTAAATGGCTATCATCTTCCAGGGCCTATCATCAAGACAACAAGGGATCCTATCGAAACGTCGGGAAGCGGCCATGTGCCTGCGGGATAGTCAAGACCACACCCGGAATCTCCTAACCAGCGCAGAAAAATATATATCAACAAACGCTCACATGGCCTAGGGACTATATCCACCCTGCGTTAATTTTTCAGGGGGCATCACCACAACGCGCGCAACTTCCCTTAAGATAGCGATTTAGAGAGGTGTGTATCCATAAATTAACATTTATGAAAAAACATTACTTTTTCCCTTTTGAAAACTTCCAATTTTACTTTTCCAAAAATCATTCATTTAGCCATTATGAACCAAGTTTTAGAATGTGCATTTCATTCTTATTAAGTCATATTTTATTAATGACCTTAGACCCAAAGTGCCACTAAACTCAAAATATCCTCCAAGAGTTCATATTATTTCGTAAACCCTCAAAGTGAGTCTCCATAATGGAGTGTCTCCCAAAAGCTCAACATTAATATTTTAACTTCCAATTTGTCTTTAGGTTAACCTCCTATATCAATCGGACATTAACCTATACAAACTATCCCTCGGGTAAACCCAAATATCCACTCTTATCCTAGGACATTAGTTCACCCAATACAACCCTCTAGGACTCCCCATTACTTCCCAAAGGAAGGTTCCTAAGTTCCTATCTTAAAATAAAGAGGCTAAGGGAAACTAAGGAAAACTAAAGGTGGAAAAACAGGGGACCGGTCGACCGGTCAAGGGACCGCGGTCGACCGCCCTTACAAGTTTGGTCTGCTAACTAAAGCAGTAAGCTAATTTTGGCATGACCGGTCGACCGGTCCTGGGACCGCGGTCAACCGCGCCTATCAGATCCACGAAAAACCCTTCTTCTTCAAAGCCAAAACCGAACCCTAAAACCCATAATCCTATAATTTCTTCATTCCCCTCCACCAACAACATTACCCCAACAATTGTACACCAAAAGAAACCCAAATAATAACCTTAAACCACACAATCTACAAGATTTAAGGATTAAACACCAAAATCAACCAAAAACCCATTTATGGTTTAAACCTCCAAAATTAACTATACATGCAAATTTATCACATTAAATCAATATCTAGCAAGTAAGAAACTTGCCTCGAGGTTCGTAGTCTCGGATCACCTCCGGTAGCGACGGAATCCGGCCCAAATCTTCCATTTTCTCTCTTTCTCTCCATTTCTCCCAACTCTCTCTTCTCTCTCTCTCTCCTTTGGATCCTCTCACAAAAATGAAGAAAAAGAAAGGGGGTGGGGGACTTATACGGGTCCTCAAAACTTAAATCCCCACCTTTTATTGCTAATACACCATTAAAATGACTCATAACCACTTATTCGAGTCATAACCCCTTAAAAATGCCCGAATCTCAAAAATTACAATTGAGCACTTATTTCGACTATCTCGACTATTCTAAAAACAATCGCACCCCTATTTTGGCATTCAAGGAAAGTGTGAACTATTTTGTGTTCCAATATCATTTTAATTCATTAATTTTTACCCCATTTTATATATAAGTCATAACCGTCGTTTTACATATAACGGCGCAATAATACACAATATAACGCTATTTACCTTCTCATAACAGTAAATAGACAAAACATAATAAATATTATCCCTAAGTCTCACGGGAAATAATATTTACTCCAACATCCCCTATTTTATAAAATTAGCCCATCAGGCAAAATAGTATAAAATAGTCGCTCAAAAACCTGGGTTGTTACATATACGTGTATATATTCTGTGTGATATTAAATATCAGTTACTAGATATTTATTCAATTTATATACTCTAATGCTATCAAGGGAGGTTGCGCAATGTGGGTGAATCCCCTAGCTTGAGGAGTAGGGCGAGTATATCCCCAGGTCATAGCGTTCGGTATATATGGGTGAGGGATTATCTCACTTTCAGGGAAGGAATATGACCGCCTCCACTACGTTTATATTTTGGGCCAAGTTGGTGAGTGATTCCAACTTGGGGAAAACTAGGTTTTGTGAGCACACCTAGTGAGATAGCATTTTAGAGGGAATCATCCGGCGAGGGTATACTCGAAGGGATGGATATACGTATGTTATATGTGTGGATATTGTGGTAAAGGTCGGTATATAATGGTAGTAAATATTATATACGGCTAATAATATAGTGTGTGATGTATTTACTTTATATAACTTGTGACACGGTTATATGCTACTATTTAAGAGGAATTAATTAAGTTAATTGTGAGATAACTTATAATTCAAGATTCATTATACTCGGGTTAGAGTAGTATGGAAAGGGATGGTTATACTAGGGCTAGTTGGACGGGGTAGTACAACTAGGTGGGATTAAGGTAACCGGTAGGTGTGCATAATAGTGGAGGGGTGAGAATGTCCACAAGGGAGTGCGACACTAACTTAAATATGAAGCGCATTCATGCATTTTAAATTACTGGAGTTAATTCACTTGCTAAATATTTTCAAAATGTTTTAGGTTCTAACCCTTGCTATAAAACTATTTTCAAAACCTTTTAGGTGTCCAGCCACAAGGACGTCAGGATGGATATTCTATTCCATGGACACGGAGCTGCGGCATATGTGGATGCTAGCAAGAGTTTGGATTAGACGCATCATTCATTCATTCCTAGAGTAGGAATCTTGTATCAGTTTCAATTTTATTTAGGGCATGTCGCCCAGACTTTCAGTTCAGTTTCAGATTAGTTTATTCCTGTGTTGGATATTTGTATTGGATTATTTCACTTTGGTGGCCGGTGGTTTATTCAGTAAATTGTTTAATTAAATAACCACCTGAGTTTTATTCAGTTGTGTGAATGGCTTATATTTATTTACGCATGTACTATTTTGTGTAATTAAAAAGTTAAAATTGGCACCATCTTTTGGAATACTAGGTGGTTAGTAAGTTTTAAAAAGTTTTCGACAGTGATACTAAGGATGATCCAACTGAGATTCCTGTTTTAATTTGGTATAGGACTGATCACCCAGTATTTTATTAGGCGGGGTGTCACAATTTGGTCCTCAAAATTGACTTCGGCTCGTAGAATTATTTGTGATAAATTAAGGTCCTCAGAATTGACCTTGCTTCGTAAAATTGGTCATCCCAACTTAAGGTCCTCAGAATTGACCTCGACCCGCAGAATTGGTCGTCACAACTTTAGGACCTCATAATTAACCTCGGCCCTCAGAATTGGTCATCATAACTCAAGGTCTTCAGAATTGACCTCGACCCACTAAATCGGTCACCCCTAGCATCACTTTAGGTCCATAAAATTAACCTGAACTCATTCAATCAGTTTTCCTCATCTCTCTAGGTCCACAGAATTGACCTCGACCTGCAGAATTGGTCTCCCTAGCTCCTTAGAACCAATTTTAACACATTTTTAACCCGCTGAATTATTCATCCTCGTCTCTCTAGGTCCTCAGAATTAACCTCAACCCACTGAATCAATCATCCTCATAACCTTAGATCCTCAGAACTAACCCTGACCCTCTAAATCGATCAACCTCATACTCTAGGTCCACAGAATCTACCTACAAACATCTCTCCTAATGTCGATGTGATGTATCATTCGACGACCTTCACTTGTTCCAAGCTCTCCCGTCGAGGGGGAATCTGTAGAAACCCCATCCTAGGACCCCCAAGAACCTTTCACCACATTCACTCTTTCACCACAAACCCTAAGTCATACTCCGAGTACCAATCTAGAGGCCACCGGGTGCTCTCGGGCCTCTTTTGACTTCGATCAACTTTCCCGTCTGAATAAAATATCAATGAATCTTTGAAGGTATCTAAATCCAATTTCCAATGGTCCACCTCGTGCATGAATTGTCCTTATGATTTGAACAAACGGTATGTTTTACTAGCAAAAACTAATCTGGAGGCCACCAGAGGTTCTCGGGCCCCTTTGGCTCCAGTCAACTTCCTCACCTGAGAAAAAAGCTCAATGAATCTTTGAAATTATCTGAATCACCTTTCCAACAGCCTTCCTCATGCACTAATCGGCCTTACGGTGCGAATGAACGGTTCATTTTACCCCAAAAACTGATCTAGAGGCCACCGAGCGCTCCCGGGGCCGCTCTCGGGCCCCATTTGACTTTGGTAAACTTTTTGTTTGAGCAGAAGATCAATTAATCTTAAAATTTATTCAAGTACCCTTTCTAATGGTTTGTTCCATGCACAAATTGACCTCACGGTTCGAACGAACGATCCATTTTATAAGCAAAAACTGATCTGGAGGCCACCGGGTGCTTCTGAGCCCTATTTGACTCCGGTCAACTTCTCAGCGTTAGTAAAATCTCAATGAATCTTCAAAGTTCTTGGTCCACCCCATCCATAAATTGACTTTACGATGTAGATAAATGATTCGTTTTACCCCCAATACTAATCTAGAGGCCATGGGGCGCTACGAGCCTTGTTTGACCTTGGTCAAATCTCTAGCTTGAACAAAGCGAAATGACTCTTTGAAGGGCTCTAAATCCCCTTTCCAAAAATATACCCTGTGTGTAAATCAGCCTTACGGTATAGACGAACGACCCATTTTACTCTGAAGGGTCATCGGGTTCTTCCAGGCCCCATTTGACCTTAGTCAACTCTCCAAACCGAATAAAGCTGAATGAAAGTTGGAAAGTAACTGAATACTCTTTCCAACGGACCATTTCATGCATGAATTGACCTTACAGGGCGAATGATTAGTTTTCCTCCAAAAATTTTGTGTCTAGTGACTAATAGGCACTTTCAGGCCCCGTTTGACCTCGGTCAACTCTCGAACCCGAGAGTGGCTTAATGGATTCTTAAAGGACATTAAATACCCTTTCCAACGGTCTAACCGATGCGCAATTCTAACTTACAATTTGCATTTTACAAACATTTCTCTAAAAAAATCGTGCCAAAATGTCGAATGGCACCCTTAGGAACTTGCCTATCGATAGTGTGCCTAAGGGGCTGTCCCGATAGGCAGGTCCAGGACCTTTTCGATCGGCACCCGCACCCCCCTTGGCCGTATAAATAAAGTCCATGACCTGACTTTGAAAGTTACCCCTGAACATTCGTATCAATAATTCAGAGAACATTCTCTCGAATTCAGAGTTGTTCCCCTCTTAAAAAACCCACTCCCCACATTCTTTCCATCCTTTTTCATACTACATTTAGTAAATTTCCCCCCATCTCCTCTTACCGACACCACCTTGTTGCAAGATTAACGCATCTATAATCAAGATCCACTTCAAGTCTTCTTAAGAAGGTCTAATTCTCCATCATTGTCTTTATATTCTCTTATTGTGGCATTAGTTGCATTATTTCTAATTTATCACTTCATTTTATTACATCACGGACCTTAATCTCAAAAATTGTATTTGTAGTATTCGCAATTACTTTATTTTCATAAAAAAACCAAAAAACAAGAAAAAGAGGGTTTTCCTATAAATTCCAAAATAGGGATTCTCACTAGACATTCTCACACTTAAAGCATGTTTTTTTATGCACATGTGTAAGATAAATCCCCTGCAGGCATCTTGGCTAAATCCCTAGACTCGAGTCCTATCTTATACACATTTGTTACGTAATTTTTATTACATAGATATTCTTAATGGATTTCACATTCTTGCATGCTTGTGTCTTGTTCGATGTATACATTTGTTCTTCAATAACGACTTGAGATTCGACAAAAATTTACATTACATTTCGAATTATTAGTTTTGGGAACACTCCTAAGGATGAACTCAGTCCGTTATTTTCCATGACAGGAGTTGAACAATTCCATTCTCTATTTATATTATGCATATAAGCACAAACTTCATGGAGTCTAACATGAGAATATTAACACATGTCCATGAGGGACCGAAAGGGAAGGATGGGTTCTTAACACCTTCCCATTCTATAAGTTAGTCCCTAGACCTTTGAACTACTTGGTTTCGAAAGCGTTAGTATTGCCCTTGATGCCATTCTCTCGAGGCGGCAACATTTCTTTTGCCTATTTTGTGTTAAATAGGCTAGCGACTCTATCTTTACATATTATCCAACATTGACGTTGGTCGAGCTACCTGAGAAAGGGCATCTCCGCCCCCCTCGAGATGGCCACAACAACAAACCATGATATTTTGATGTATGAGGAAAACCTAAATGGGAAAAACCTCGAACTTCCATGCCTAGACAAATTGACTAGAGGTATGGCTTTACAAGAAGACTCAATTGACTTACAAAACTTAACTCCTCAATTCCACACGTACTTAGTCTTCAAAAATTTCTTTTGTAGCTCCATTCAATCCAACAAGACATCATAATAACCCTTTTCCTCCATATCCACTAGCTACCTTTACCGTCTCCAACAGTGCCGAATCCACCGCACAACCACGAACATATGAAGTAATATGTTTATATAGGTTTGGATTTTGTAAACTTGATCATAAATAATCAAGGATATTTTATGGTTTTTCAAAGTGTTTTAGAGCTTTATACACCTGAAAAAGGTTTGTTAAAAACTTCAACTGCTTACTATGATTTATTTTAGATTTTCCCAAAAAGGTGAACAACTTGAAAAAGGATTGAAAATTGAATTTCTTGAAAAACACGTCGGTTCATTCGAATGAATTGGTACCTCGTTTGAATGAGGTATAGGTTCTCGATCGAACCAGTTTCTGATGAGACATCAAACGATATTATAGTGAAGGGAGGAATTAGTTCATTAGATTCTCATTTGAAGTTCGTTCGAGTGAGAGTTCCAATATTGTTGGAACTCACTTCTCACGAGTCTTCTAACAAGATTCCAATAAAGGAAAAAAGTGGTTTATTTAAAATCTTTTTTGATCCCGTTCTAAAGAGACTATACTCTCGTTTGAACGACCTACCTAATGTCATTAGAACGACATAGAAACAAAATCTATTTTAAAAAAGAAGTAGTTTTAAAACATTTAAAGCCTCAATATATTTTGTTCACATATCATAGTGTTATATACCTTTAATTGAAATGTGATAACGACCTGAGGAATGCTTGAATGGCTTGTGCAAATAGGCTGCTAACATGTCTTCACTTGAGTCTACGACATCCTATTAAAATTTATACTTTTCCCAAAGAAATAAGTCAATACTAAAAAATGACTTTATATGAAAATCTGTCTTTACAAATATCTCAAAAGGCTTCAATTTTTATTATTCATGATAGCTTCGAAGTAAAGTTAAAGTTCAGTTCCATTGATGGATTTTTCCACTATTACATAACAGATGTCATTGGGTTAAAAATTAAAGTATTGATTCTCATGAAGATTGGAGAAAACCATTGATTAAATATTCAGCCGACTCAAATATAAAGAGTGAAAGGGTTTTTAGATTAATATCAACTAATTATGTTATGTGTGTTGGAAAATTATTTAAAAGAGGTACAAATGGAAGGATTCTAAAGTGCCTAAGTAATGATGAGGATCTCCCTGCCACTGCACAAGCACACGACAGTATTCGTGTGGCTCATCAAGTAGATCCATATATGATGTGGTTATTAAGAAGGCATGGTTTCTATTGGCCTTCCATATTAAAAGACTGGATCGATTTTGCTAAATGATGTCAAAAGTGCCAACATCATGGTCCTTTAAAACATTGTCATATTATTGACCTACAATATTTATTGAAGCCTTAGCCATTTAAAGGATGGATAATTGATGGTAGAGGTAAAATCTACCCTTAATCTTTCATAATACACAAGTTTGGGATTTTTGCAACATATTATTTTACCAAGTGGGTAAAGACAAAAGGATTGAAGTTAGTTACCCAAAATGAGTTGGTAATTTATTGAAATATATTGTGTATAGGTTTGGGAATCCATAAATCATAACCTCAGACAATGCAGGAATGTTTTAGTCAGACATGGTGTTATAATTCCCTTGGTTAGGCATAACATTGAAAAAATCAACACCTAACTATGCTCAATTAAATGGTCAAGTATAAGCTACAAATAAAGTAATAAAAATAACTTTAGCAAAGTGATTGACATAGATCCAAGATATTGAGACAATTTGTTGCCAGAAGTATTATGGTAATTATAAGATGCCTATAAAATCAAGTAGAGGGGTAACTCCATATTCCTTAGCCTATGGGTGTGACATTGTCTTACTGGTAGAAATCATTATAAATTAATTAAAAGTGGTATCCCAAAATAAATTAACAGCAGAAGGCTATGACCAAATTATGTTCATAGAATTAGGAAACATAGATGAAGATAAGGTCGGAGCCTTGAATAATATATTGGTCCAGAAAAGGAAACTAGCTTACAGATATAACAGGAAAGTAAAAAAGATGACCTTTAATGAGGTGGAATTGGTTTGGAAAACCATTTTACCTATAGGATCGAAACATCCAGCTTAGGAAAAATGGTCACCAAAATGGGAAGGGTCATTCCAATATATAGATCATTCAAGGGTTGGTCATACCATTTGGGAGACATTAATAGTCACATTCACATGAGAAAAATAAATATGACATGTCTTTAAAACTATATTACCCGGGAATCAAGACAGTTAGAGAAAAAGGCGCATATATATATATATATATGACATTAATAGACACATTCACATGAGAAACATAAATGCCAAGTCCTTAAAACTATATTACCCGGGAAGCAAGACAATTAGAGCAAAAGGGGAACTTGGCATATAGTTTTAAGGACTTGGCATTTATGTTTGTGTCTATTAATGTCATATATATATATATATATATATATATATATATATAGGGCAACTACATGTTACAGAAACATCTGAATAGAAAGGGCCTAAAAATCGTCCCAAAATTCTAATACATAGATCTATTAGTTATAATCTCAACCTCCCTCCCTTCAAAAAAGGTTACATTACTGGTAGACAGCTATATATCTCCTACCAATTGATTCAATCTCAGTTGAAAATTAACTTCCTACATGGCAGTAAATTTTACCTCAACATTGACTTTTTCCAACTTCTTCTCTAATTCTTCTTCGTCATCTAAAAGTGTGGTTGTAATACCCCATATTTTTTACATTCTTTAATGATTGTTCTCCTTGAGAATAAGTTAATAATATGGAATTACTCATTAATTGAGTGAATAGGCAATACTAAAATGCATATTTATATGATGATTAATTTCTTGTTACGTAATTTATTTGTACTACATGCTACGATTAATCAATAAGTGCAATTAATAAACTCATACTATATGCAGTTACACATAAAATAATTAACTGGATGTTTTATTTTACGTTGTGAGATATTGCAGTAAGTTATGATCAACTACCATTCGGAGAAGACTATGGAGTGATATAGAGGCTTGTTTATGTGTGTTTATCATCTTAAATTGGGCACGGGTGGTAGTTATACCCTTAAGCTAAGTTTTGGATTATTCTGGGTAGTATTTTGGTCTCATTTAAGGACCTACATGTAGGCATGTTAGAGTACTGCGAGATCAAGGTGTATTTAAGGGAGATTAATAGATTTCATTAATTACTTTACATATAAAAGATAAACCCTAGCACTCTTAGACTTGAGAGAGACCTTACAGAGACAACAAATGAGTACTGTTGCATAGAGAACCGTTGTTCATCATTTCAGACAAGAAATCTCTTGCTATATCACTCGTTAATTGTAACTTATTTATAATTCCATGTTACATACTTAATTTATGGATTTTATAACGCATGTTTAGAATGGAATTTGATTTTCTTAATTATGTTTGTTTATTGGGTTAATTAGGCTTGGTATTAATTAACTCTAATTAAGACTTTTACTTTTGAAGAGAAATCTAAAATTGAATGATTTTGACATATGATTATGATTAGAACTCATGTTTTATGATTTAATTCCATTTATAAGTTGAATCCCCGTATTTAATTTATATTTGGATCTAAAATTATAGTGTAATTTAGACTTCATGCTTATTAAGGAAAAACTGGGTTTAGATTTGTGAACTTTGAAGATTTAGCCCTTCTTTGATGTTTTAGATCTTAAATAATTATCGAAAATCATTAAAATCATAAACTTGTGCTTACGCTTGATCTTTATGATGGTTGGGTGGTTATTTTGATGTTGTTATGTTGTCAATGGAGGTTATGGTTTGAAAATATGTTTTAGGGATGAAGGTGGTGATCAACTACATTCTTGTTCGAGTGAGATTATTGTCTCAATCAGACGAGATGGTTATGTTCATCCGAACAGGGTTTTGTCTCATTTGAATGAGATACGTGGTTTCATTCATTCGAATGACTTTTGAAGAAAAAAGTAGTTTGTCTTATAAATTTTATGGTGGGACTATTCCAAATTGATTCGAACGGCTGGACCTTTATTTACTTGAGAGATGATTAGTTGTTTCATTAGTCAGGTTTATTAGAGTATAAACAAATAAGTAAAAATATGTTCATGTTAATTAAGGTTGAAGATTAATAAAATTTAATTAACAGTGTAATCTAGTGATAAGGATTGTGTTAGTTTTTAGGTAGACGTGAGAGCGAAGTGATATCCTATAGACGCACACGTATATTGTATGTTGTATATAAACGATTTCTTATTTATGCTACCATTACTCATGGTGAATATATTAGATGGAGTTTCTTACAAGTTTGTGACCACGTACCGCACACTTTGTTATTTTAAGAGCAAGATTTATAATTGCTCGACATATTGTTTAGTTTAGCTTATCCCGTTACATATATTGCATCATGACTTAAGCAAAGAAGATTTAGTGAACGAATCAAGGATCGAACTTCGACTATCACTACATTTGTCGGAGAAGATTTATGATGATATTTTTATGAACTCTTTTTGTTCAAAGGTTTTTTTAAGAGTTAGAAAAGTTAAACTTTTCCCAAAATTATTTTAAAGTTTTTTAAAAATTTTGTTACGTCGTTAGAATGACCTTAAATGTTGTTCGAATAAGATCGTAGACCTCTTAAGAATGATTCATACTTCGTTCAAACGAGATCTATTATTTAGTCTTTTGGCAGGTTATGGAATCTCGTTGGATCAGTCATTTGAAGTACGGTCAAAAGAGACAGGCTACTTCGTTCGAACGAGATGTACCTTCGTTTGAACTAGTACAAGATAATATTTTTTACCATCTTTCAAATTCAATCATTCATACCTATACCTTGTAGATACTTCTCCCTATAAATATAGACATGTGGATGTATTTGTTTCTAAGCCTTTTAAAGTTCTTTTTGTGATCAAAATCTATATTTTTTTCAATCCAGACCCCTTGGATAATTTGAGATCACTTTTCAAAGCTATGAATAATACATTCCTCACTCCAAACATTGTGGAGTTTATTCTCTACTACTAACCTTTGGGGAGTTAATTCTCTAAAACTGAAGAAGAAAGGAATATCACTTCTTGAAGCTGATCGATGCATACCGAGGTAAGAGGAAGCTTGTTGTATGATTGTAACAACCCTCTCTTTTGGTAGCCTATTTTATATTTATTTACTATGTGTAGTAATTAATTATAAAATGATGGATGTTGAGTAAATATTAATTTAATATGAAAAAGGTTAATATTTACTAAAATGTTGTACGATTACCTGATGTGTAGGTAAAAATATCCATGTGGTAAATTGTGGTGTCATAAGATATAAAATGACAATTTGGTTTAATATGAAACCGGAAGTAAAATGAGTTATAAAATTTCCAAATGATAATTTGGAGGGTGTAGTTAGTCTCGGTAGGTGTGAGACAGTCAAAATAAGTGCCATATTGCATTTTGGGCACTTTTGACTGATTATAGCTTATAAGTGTAATCACGTATTATTTTATCGCATATTAGTCACTTAAGTGGGCTTTTAGGACTTAAGCCCCATTTTATTTCCCACCCCTATTCCCATTCTTCCACTTTTACAATTGAGAGAGAGAGAGAGAGAAAGGAAGAAAGCCTTGAAAGAGAAAGAGAAATTTGGAGACTCAAGCTTGGATCATTGTCTACACCAAATTAAATTTGCATTTGTATGATCAAGGCAAGTTATCTACTTGCTATTATCTGATTTAAGTAGAATAATTAGTGTTGATAGTTGTGAATTTGTTGTGTTTAACCATTTTAGGGTTTTGTTGGATTTATGGGTATTAAACCCTTGGAAATGGATTTGGGTGTTTAATAATGATAAATGTTAGAAGTTCGAGACATTTAGGGTGTAGTAATTGCAGCAAATGATTTCGGTTGGGGTTGGTTTTGGAGTTGGGTAGAAATTGGAGTTCAAGACTCCATAGCCATTCTTAGCATTTTCGCAGGGGCGAATCGATTCGGCCCCTAGGGCGAATCGGTTCGCATAGGAGCAGCTTCCCAGGTCTGTGATTCTGAATCGATTCGGGTTAAGGCCGAATCGATTCGGCAAATGCAGAAACTTGAAATTTTCTACTGAACCGATTCTCTTTCTGAGCGAATCGATTCACTGGAGCGAATCGATTCACTGGAGCGAATCGATTCGGCCCTTAGGGCGAATCGATTCGGTTCCAGCAGTTTTGGGTCTTTTTCCTTTTAATTTTCATCCTTATTCTTTAGGATTAGGACTTAAGAACCTTCTTGAATGAAGTAAACTTAGAGTCCTAGAGTATTAACTGAGTTTGGTCGTTACCCCAGACTAGAAATGGGTTCATCTGGGGTTTATTCCAGGGAGGTTTAAAGTAATGTTAAGGCATTACTTCTTTTATTCAAATTTTTAGAAGTTAGGAAGTTAAATGCCCTAACTTGGAGACTTAAGGGCTTATCAAAGTTATATGAACTTTGGAGACTTGTAGGATCACAATGATCATTTGGAGATTTAGTTGGGACTTGAAATTGAGGAATATTAATGATAATATTCGATGGGAATTAGGTTCGCATAAAATGAACCCAAAATGTGTTATAGATGATGGGTTCAAATAAAATGAACCCAGTTGCATAATTATGATAGGTTCGAATAGAAAGAACCAAACACATGGATATTGGTAATGGTAATTGAAATGAAAATGAGATATAATATGGTAAATGTTAATTTACTTAAACACACCTCTCTAAATGACATCATAAGGGAAGTTCGCGCGCTTGGTGATGCCCCCTGGCTAGTGAATGCAGGGTGGATATAGTCCTAGGCCATATGCGGGGTTTTTATATGTTTTCTGCGCTGGTTAGGGGATTTTGGGTGTGGTCCTGACTTTCCCGCAGGCATATGGCTGCTTCCCGACGTTGCGTTATGATCCCAGGTTGTCTTGTATAGATAGGCCCTGGAAGATGATGGTCATTTAGGGGCGCGCCCAGTGGGGAAACTCGGAGGGGCGGTCTTAGAATCGTTATATGTATGTGAATATAACTTTTCTGCATCAAGTGGGACTTGATGGTTATATGCCATAAAGAGCATGGATACGTGCCATAAAGAGCACGGGAATGAGAATAATGTGATATGTGCCATAAAGAGCACTAGATAATAATGGTATTCCTATTAAGGAATGGAAAGACAATTTGGAAAGATAATTAACTATGGAAGTTAATAAATGAAAGGAAATTATATCTTCTTAATGTAAACCAAACAAATGGTTTTTAATTCCTATTAAGGAATGTAAGAAGGATATGGTAATTGGATTAATGAGGAAAGGTTTTAAATTTAAGTTATTTACTTTTTTTCGTTATGTATACGACTTTTCATTTCATAATTACTTAAAGTGTAATGTAGATAGCATGTCATTGTCATATTATCATCCTTATCATTCATGCATAACTGTTCATTTCTATCATGCTTTTTATTCTTCTGGTGATCATATAGAACCCGGCCCTGACCGATTTACTTTTCTTGTTGTATATATGATTGTATCCGCTCAGGTGCTCCCCCACAAGGACGTCCGTTTTGATGTTTCCATTCCAGTTACTTTGACGGGCTGTAAGATTTTGTGGATATTACAGGTCATTGAATTAGACGCCCTCATCTTTATGTTCTAGATACGATCGGTTCTTTTCATCGGGCGTGTGGCCCAAATATTTGTATTTGATTAATGAATGTATTACATAAGATATTAAATTATTGTATGGAGTTGTATGTTGCTGTGGATCGACGGCCTATTCGGTCCATTGGTATACATCCGTTTTAATTGTATGATATTTATTTTTGTGGAATTCCACTTGCTTATCAGATTGGGTTGTTTAAATTTAATTTTCATCACTGCATTTTAAATTTTTTTTACACTTTTTGGCAACCCGTTTTCTGACTTATTGGGTGGTTTTCCCGTATACTCAGTTTTTATTGTTGATGCTGAGAATGATATCCATTCATGATTCCTGTTATGTTTGAGTATCGGGCTGGCCACCCCTTATCTCGGATCGCGGGTTGTCACAGATGGTATCAGAGTATCAGGTTCTAGAGTCTTTAGGATCTATGTGGATTCGTCACGTTCTACCGTAGCGTTCTTTGATATAGAGCCTAATGTTAGGACTGTGTAGTTGTCTATGTTTGCGATCTTCTGCAAGATAGATAGTTTCAAATAGTATTTTAACTCTATTGTTTCTCATCTCGCATGCCGCCTTGAGAGGTCGCCCAGCGAGACGAAATAGAGTTGTAGAAGAGGAGATAGATTCTTCACCGCCTCCAAGGGATCATTAATGCTGCGGATGTAGCAAACATAGTAGCTCAAGCGATTAACACCGCCATGACCGAAGAGGTCCAACCATTTTCCACAGGCTCAACAATGGGCTCATGATGTTCAAGTTCCTATAGGACTTACTCCGTGGGAAAGGGTTAAAGAGTCCTTTCTAAAGGGCAATTCCCCAGTATTCGAGGGAGGCATGGATGTTATCAAAGCCAATAAATGGAATGAGGACAGACAACGCCACCTTCGAATGATAAAATGTTGTGCAAGGAGAGAGATCTATGGCGGAATATGTAGAGGAGTTTACGCGATTGGCGTATTTTTGTCCCAGGATGAAGTGGCGCCGGAAGATCGAAAGATCTCAAAGTTATGCAAGGTCTAAGCTGGAGAATCTGACAATAATTGCTGGGTAATCCAGCCTTACAAACTTTTGGTGAGGTTATGAATGCAGCCTCACCCCATTTCCATGGGCATCTGTTATATACCGGGTAGCAATAAAGCTACTGTCGTGGGGCAAGCAGGAAAGCTGGGAGAACATGGGATCGGAGGAGGAACATTTCCCTCTTCCCAACTTTCGGGTTATGAGCAGAAAGAAAAGGACCCTTGACAAGGGGTTTCATCTCAGATACAACGTTTTGGAAGGTTTATTGTTGATGGCAATAAATTTAGCCACAGTAAGGGTGTTTCACGTCACGTAGGTATGGGTGGTCATGGAGGTAAAGACCATTTGGGCCAAGGCAATCGGGGATCAGTTTTCGAGGGCTTTGTAGCAGCCATACGTTTAGTTTCCCACCTCAGGTGCCTGGTTCGGTTATTCCCATGCAGCAGGGACAGTTGCGGTATGGGAGAGTTTATTAAATTCGGGAGGTTATACTTCCTCCAGCTTCGTTATCATCGTCTATTATTAAGAGTAAGCTTTTATTTCATAAGTACGTGAGTTATGTGTTATTCGATGTGGGTGTTACGCGCTCAATTGTTTATGAGCTCTTCTCAGGCTACGGATTTGATAAAATCTGCTGAGAGTAATTCGACTAGCGTTGAGTTTTCTACGAGTGATGGTTCGCTCAATTTCTTGTTTGTTTTCATATAGGGATTTATTGTGGTACTTTGTGCTTTGAGGCCGATTTACTCGCCCTTGACACGATCGGGTATGATGTGATTATATTGTCTTATCTCCACGACCGACACAGTTGAGTAGTAGCATATAGGAGGGGTTCCTTGTTTGGATTCCGCTTTTGCGGGACGCTCCACGCGTGAACCTCGACGACG